>CM065741.1:6503173-6553173 GCA_033310375.1 Conus canariensis
AAGATTCTGTTTGTTTGTTTTGGTGAACGGTGCTCAGAAGGTAAAGTTGTGATTTTCCTTTTTCACAGAATAGTGACATTCCCAAGGCTGAGTTTTACAGGTTAGAAATAAAAAAAAACTTTTCTGCTCTGGGACACTTCTGCCAATGGCCTTGCCATTTGACCCCACCTTTGACCCCACCTTTGATCCCACCTTTGAAGCTCCCGGACTCGTGCCTTCACATTCCTCCTTTTCCATTCATTTCTAACTTCATGCCTGATGGTGGGGAAGCTCAGCCCTCCACCACTATTGAATGGATCCTGGATCAGCCCTTTGAGCCCTCCATCCACACCGCAGTGTACTGGCATCGCTGGTGGACCATCCTTCCATCAGGTTTGGTTCAGACAGGTTCTGTCATCTTTTGCTCCATCTTGCTGAACACCCTGGGTCTGTCCTTTGACTTGGTTTCCAAGCAGAACTTTAAGGGTTTGTCTCTGGACAACATGCTTTCTACCTAGTTTGATGAAAATCAGACTCAACAGTTTTCAATAATAATGATAATAAATGATAATAATAATAACATAGTATTCATAAAGAGCCTTGCCAAAGGTTCTAGGCGCTGACAATCCACACTCTAGTGTACACAACAGGCTGCCTACCTGGGTAGTGTCGACTGAAGAGCTGCCTGTTGGCATTTCATTCAGTCGTTTCCCATGTCATCCAGTCGATATCGTTCACTCAATTTCCTTACTTCCTTCATTCTTTCAATTTCTCACGCAGGGTGCATGCTATGTGTAACATGTCATCCATACCAACGGCCAAACTGGCCTTCTCTTCCAAAAGCTGGTGATGGGATTTTACTTGTATGCAAGATTTTATGCGTGTGTTCTCACATGGAACTTCCGTTTATGGTCTCATTCGAAGGACTATTTGGATAATGGAGTTAGAACTAATGTTAACTCCATGGGGAAAATCCCCCTTAAGTGGAGATTCAAACCAACAACCCCAGGATCACCAAGATTACGAGTGTGACGCTCTACCAACGGAGCTGCTCCAGCCCCCTGGAATCGTTTTGCTCAGCAGATCCTGCATACACTTGTTGATGTGGATCCGCATCACTGATCAGCAGTGAACTTGATGCGTTCAACCTTGGGCCACACACCATCATTGTACTGAACTGTGTTAGTTTGGTTCTGCAGTTGCTGAATAATCATTCTGACAGACAGACAAGCCAACAGATGCAGTTGAAAGTGTAACCATCCGGTCTGAACCCCCCTCCCCCCCCCCCCCCCCCCAAAAAAAAAAAATAAATAAATAAAAAAGGTTAACGGAAATTCACAAAAATATTGTGCATTACAGCCCAGCACAATACCAAGACAATGGTAAACAATACAATTTAAGAATGACAAATAACACCCCACTCCCCCCCCCCTCCCCACCAACCTCAACCCCCCCCCCCCCTCCCCTCCCCCCGCCCTTTTTCTTTCTTATCATACTTAATGACCACAAGATTTTCCAGGGTGCAACAGCAGCTCACTTGATACTGGTTATGTTTCACAAGATATTCATTTGATACTCGTTATATTTCACAAGATATTGATTTGATACTCGTTATACTTCACAAGATATTGATTTGATACTCGTTATACTTCACAAGATATTGATTTGATACTGGTTATGCTTCACAAGATATTGATTCGATACTGGTTATGTTTCACAAGATATTGATTTGATCTGGTTATATTTCACAAGATATTGATTTGATACTGGTTCTGTTTCACAAGATATTGATTTGATACTGGTTATAATTCACAAGATATTGCCAGGTATCTGCACCCACTCAGATGAGCATTAAAAAACAGTACCTGTCCGGCTGCAATGGCTTTTAGTGCCCATCCACAGACAATTTCCACTGGCCTTCTTAAAACTGGAAAATCAGGTTCGGCTAATAGCGTTAGGGAAACAGTGTCATGAGATATAAGAACAATAGGGAATGTACCGGGATAGACAGCTTTCCAACACACTCATTGCATGCACTAAAGGTTGTGGATTGAGCCAGTTTTCTCCTCACCTGCAAAACCTGCAGTTGGAATCTTGCTTGTGTTGTAGGATCTGTTCAGCCCAGCGGTTAAAGCAATGTTCTCTTGATCCAGGGATAATGGGTTCAGTTCCTTCTTGAGGTTAGAGTAGATTTTCTTTTTGAAGTTAACATCTGCCCCGCTTAAAATCCTTCAGGTAAGTCTTTAAACCATGGACCAGTTGTGAGTTGATGTATTCAAACAAACACACACGCACACACACACACACACACACACACACACACACACACACAAATGCACCCCCTTACCTCCAGACACCTGCCGTGACGAAAGAAGTGAGGGTACACTGCCCCTATCTTCAACACCACCACCACCATCTCCTCCCTCACCACCCACATCCAGTCTGGCTTCAGCTCCCTGAACTTGTCCACAATCCGGTGCCTGGGATACAACTTCGCCGCCCTTGATCTGGCCTCCTCCCAGCTGACTGGAGATGAAGAAAGCAACTCCTTCTGCACACCTCCAGTTGCTCCCTTGGGTTTGCCTAACTCAGCTGACTCTGAAACAGGGAATCAATCATGAAAACAAACAAACGAAAAAAAAAAAAAAAAAACACCAAGAGTCAAATTAGCCAAGTTTCAATTTTTAAGAGTGAAAAAGCTTCACATGATTTCCTTTCAATGATACAAATCCCATGATTTGGTTCCTTCACAACAAAGTTGCGGATTTGTCTTGAGTTTACTTGTTGATGAACAGCCATTTTGAGAAATCGTGACTCAAAGGCTAGCTGAGTGTGCACTCACACCATCCTAAGACACATTAACACTATCAACACAGACCCTCATTCTGCTCTCTGTGGCCAATTAACCCTGCAGTCACAGCACTGGAATTCCCTCAGAACACCTGATTTTGACCATTTTTAATTAATTTTCCTTAAAACCCTAAATCTGACAGTGACTTTATTTTTGTACTTTGAAAAAGAACTATCTTTCATCTTCTTAATGATGAATATTTCAAAAGTAAAAATAATCATTTTGTTTTTGTTTGATTGAGTTGAAAATGACATACTTCAAACAATGAGCACTGATTCAGTGCTTGAAGCCGCCAATGGGTTGGTTGCTTTCTCTTCAAATTAACCAGTGAAATCGACTCTTAGTAGCTTGCTAACTGGTATATATGACGTAGGAAGGACTGTATATCTGTATGCTGACACCACTGGTTAAAAATTCCACGGGAAATTTGGACATATCTATTACCAGAAGACCGTTGCCATCATTCTCGCGATGTGTCCTGAGTGACAGATCGCTTGCCGTGAGTATTTTCGCCCATGTCGCTGAGTGGTAAGTCAGGCGCCGCAGTCATTCTCGCGGCATGTTGTGAAAAAGTTAAGACTTGCTATCACAGAGCCTCAAGAGGCTGAAAATAGACTTCACCTGACAGATGATGAGGAGAACAAACTCAGAGAATACAAAACAGGCCAAAACAAAAACAAAACAAAACAAGACAAACGTCAAGTCAGTGGTTTTCTCAGAGGTTCTGCGCAATAATTTCTGTGACCTTATGCACAGTGGAATACCTGCTGTACAGTCATGTAAGAGAGACAACAAGGCACTGCGGATGGAGATAGCTGAGACACGTCAACTGCATTACCCAACTCACTGCCCAGATAAGCTCTGCGCTAGACACCCCAGGGGAAAGGAAACTGAGGGCGACCCCAAGACGGCAGAGCTCTGAAGATCCTCCTCAGACCAGCAGCACACAGAGACAGGTGGTGATCCCTTGCCACTGCCTCTGGCATCAAACAGGTGGAGATCCCTTGCCACTGCCTCTGGCATCAACAGTGGAGATCCTCGCCATTGCCTCTGGCATCAACGATGGAGATCCTCGCCATTGCCTCTGGCATCAAACGATGGAGATCCTTGCCATTGCCCCTGGCATCAAACAGGTGGAGATCCCTTGCCACTGCCTCTGGCATCAAACAGGTGGAGATCCCTTGCATTGCCTCTGCATCAAACAGGTGGAGATCCTGCCATTGCCTCTGGCATCAAACAGGTGGAGATCCCTTGCCACTGCCTCTGGCATCAAACAGGTGGAGATCCCTTGCCATGCCTCTGGCAATCAAACAGGTGGAGATCCCTTGCCACTGCCTCTGGCATCAAACAGGTGGAGATCCCTTGCCATTGCCTCTGGCATCAAACAGGTGGAGATCCCTTGCACTGCCTCTGGCATCAAACAGGTGGAGATCCCTTGCCATGCCTCTGGCATCAAACGGTGGAGATCCTGCCATGCTCTGGCATCAAACAGGTGGAGATCCTTCGCCTCTGGCAACAAACAGGAGATCCTTGCCTCTGCATCAAACAGGTGGAGATCCCTCGCCATTGCCTCTGGCATCAAACGGTGGAGATCCCTTGCCTCTGGCATCAACAGGTGGAGATCCCTCGCCATTGCCTCTGGCATCAAACGGATGGAGATCCCTCGCCATTGCCTCTGGCATCAAACAGGTGGAGATCCCTCGCCATTGCCTCTGGCATCAAACAGGTGGAGATCCCTTGCCACTGCCTCTGGCATCAAACAGTGGAGATCCTGCACTGCCTCTGGCATCAAGGTGAGATCCCTCGCCACTGCCTCTGGCATCAAACGGGTGGAGATCCCTTGCCACTGCCTCTGGCATCAATGACAGTGTCAAAGACAGAAAACTTTAATGACATCAGCTTAGCAGCCGTTACGTCATAGGGTCGGTGCACTGTCTTGTTATGTCATGAAGAAACTGATTAGCACAACAGCTCTGATTCAGCAAATAAACATGGCAACCTTTCATTGATCCGCAAATATTTGTCTACTTGAAAACAAACAAACAAAAGAAATAAACAAGTGGACATGCTAACTGTTCTCAGTACGAAACTAAATGTTGCATATGCACACATCCTCCATCAGGGTTCCGCCATATAATAACCTTACGCAATAGGCACATGGAAAACATTATTTATACCTGGATTTTTAGACTGTCTAATTTCATACGATTCAGCAAAAAACTTAGCTAGAGATTTCATACGCTCCTCATAATAAAGCGACAAAATTTCGGACAACTCTTCGGCTACTAACAGCAGGCACTTGAAATGATTTACATTTTTTGCGAACATCGTTGTAAGCTTTGTGTTCAAACAGAAAATGATGTTTGTTTTCATCTGCACTTGCTGCGCAGACTTGCGGTATCTTTTCAGTTTCTGATCCTGCCTCTGGCTCCTGCTGGCACAGAAAGGATTGGATTGAACTCACTCTCCTCTCTCTCTCTCTCTGAATGAGTGGCTAAATGAGTGTGATTTACTCTTCCTTCCGGAGACAGAAAACTAGGTGTGTCTAGACTCTCGTCAAGGTCAAATAGACTTCTCTCCTTCAGGCTTCAAAGTGGGGTGACTGCGGGCGTAAGCTGAAACAGGAGCAAAGGCAGAAGTAATGCTTTGCCAAACGAAAGAATAAACACATTACCAACAAACAAATTACCAGTCAAACACAGAGTGTTTTGACCTATTTCATCTTCTTCAGGCAAGACAAATACTATTCAAGACACTCAAAACAAAGGAAAAACAGACAGTCCCTTATCTCTGTGAACTGGGAGTGAATAGGCTTGACAAATAACATTCAAGGCAATGGAAATGAAGAAGGAACAGTCACATATCTCTTTGAACTGGGTGCAGAAAAGCTAGGCATCCTTGCACCCAGTTCAAGTAATTGTCCACCCCTATTTTCATTGTCCTGATTGTTATTCCTCTTGCCTGAAGCTGACCAAATAGGTTGAAAAGCGTTGTGTGTGTTTTATAATTTGTTCATTCTTTTGTTTGGCAGCACAGTACTTCTGTCTTTGCTCCTGTTTCTTACCTTCAGTAAAACCCTCAGAGTTCATTCCTTAGCCTGAAGACATTCCGGCATCCACCCTTTCATCTGGATTGGCATCAACATTCCACGGCTGTCTTCTGGACGGCATCCCATCTTTACGTCAAATTGTCTTTAACTGAGCACAGTGAAACTAGTAGTACTTTTCCTGCAATCTTACCAACCGACACAAACACCAACCAACCAGCCCAACAGACACAGACACCAACCAACCAGCCCAACAGACACAAACACCAACCAACCAGCCCAACAGACACAGACAGAAGCACAACTTGCTGGTCAGATGCGAAGGTAACCCATGGACCAAAACTCACAATCTTTCACTTCCTAGTTGATAGTTCTCATTCCACCCACAAGGTACCTTTCTCCATGGTGTGCGCATCATCTTCAGAAGTGACCTTGACCACAGCCAGGCACATGGCCTTGTGTCCTTTCCAGTCGGCACGCTGGCAGTCACGTGAGCAGTACGTCACCTCCTCGCATGACTCACACTTCTTCATTTTCAGACGCCGCATTCCACATTTCTGAAAAATTACCAAAGAAAAAAAATACACAAATGATGATACACATGTGTGTACACACGCAAACATGCACAGAGTTAAGCCCTCACAATTTCTGAAAAATCCAGGCCTTTCTGAACAGACCATTCTGGGACTAACAGACGACGCTTTATAGATTCACATTCACACAGAACCTGAACATCACCACTGAAGGTTGCTGCAAAGAGAAGTGGATAAAAACTAGAATGGGAAAATATCTCTCCTCTTCATTTGAAAAATCCCAAACTACTGAACGACTTAGTGGAGAGGACAACCAGTTTGTAGTCTGAGCAGTGTTTACATTTTCAATGCCAAAATTGTCAGACTAGCTTTTAGTCTGAACAGGGTTTACATTTTCAACGCCAAAATTGTCAGACTAGCTTTTAGTCTGAACAGGGTTTACATTTTCAACGCCAAAATTGTCAGACTAGCTTTTAGTCTGAACATGGTTTACATTTTCAACGCCAAAATTGTCAGACTAGCTTTTAGTCTGAACAGGGTTTACATTTTCAACGCCAAAATTGTCAGACTAGCTTTTAGTCTAAACAGGGTTTACATTTTCAACCCCAAAATTGTCAGGCCAGTTTGTAGTCTGAGCAGTGTTTACATTTTCAATGCCAACATTGTCAGACTAGTTTTTAGTCTGAACAGTGTTTACATTTTCAACGCCAAAATTGTCAGACCAGTTTGTAGTCTGAGCAGTGTTTACATTTTCAACGCCAAAATTGTCAGACCAGTTTGTAGTCTGAGCAGTGTTTACATTTTCAACGCCAAAATTGTCAGACCAGTTTGTAGTCTGAGCAGTGTTTACATTTTCAACGCCAAAATTGTCAGACCAGTTTGTAGTCTGAGCAGTGTTTACATTTTCAACGCCAAAATTGTCAGACCAGCTTTTAGTCTAAACAGGGTTTACATTTTCAACCTCAAAATTGTCAGGCCAGTTTGTAGTCTGAGCAGTGTTTACATTTTCAATGCCAACATTGTCAGACTAGTTTTTAGTCTGAACAGTGTTTACATTTTCAACGCCAAAATTGTCAGACCAGTTTGTAGTCTGAGCAGTGTTTACATTTTCAACGCCAAAATTGTCAGACCAGTTTTGTAGTCTGAGCAGTGTTTACATTTTCAACGCCAAAATTGTCAGACCAGTTTGTAGTCTGAGCAGTGTTTACATTTTCAACGCCAAAATTGTCAGACCAGTTTGTAGTCTGAGCAGTGTTTACATTTTCAACGCCAAAATTGTCAGACCAGTTTGTAGTCTGAGCAGTGTTTACATTTTCAACGCCAAAATTGTCAGACCAGTTTGTAGTCTGAGCAGTGTTTACATTTTCAACGCCAAAATTGTCAGACCAGTTTGTAGTCTGAGCAGTGTTTACATTTTCAATGCCAACATTGTCAGACCAGTTTGTAGTCTGAGCAGTGTTTACATTTTCAACGCCAAAATTGTCAGACCAGTTTGTAGTCTGAGCAGTGTTTACATTTTCAACGCCAAAATTGTCAGACCAGTTTGTAGTCTGAGCAGTGTTTACATTTTCAATGCCAAAATTGTCAGACCAGTTTGTAGTCTGAGCAGTGTTTACATTTTCAACGCCAAAATTGTCAGACCAGTTTGTAGTCTGAGCAGTGTTTACATTTTCAATGCCAAAATTGTCAGACCAGTTTGTAGTCTGAACAGTGTTTACATTTTCAATGCCAAAATTGTCAGACCAGTTTGTAGTCTGAACAGTGTTTACATTTTCAATGCCAAAATTGTCAGACCAGTTTGTAGTCTGAGCAGTGTTTACATTTTCAACGCCAAAATTGTCAGACCAGTTTGTAGTCTGAGCAGTGTTTACATTTTCAACGCCAAAATTGTCAGACCAGTTTGTAGTCTGAGCAGTGTTTACATTTTCAACGCCAAAATTGTCAGACCAGTTTGTAGTCTGAACAGTGTTTACATTTTCAATGCCAAAATTGTCAGACCAGTTTGTAGTCTGAGCAGTGTTTACATTTTCAACGCCAAAATTGTCAGACCAGTTTGTAGTCTGAGCAGTGTTTACATTTTCAATGCCGACACTGTCAGACCAGTTTGTAGTCTGAGCAGTGTTTACATTTTCAATGCCGACACTGTCAGAAAAGGACAAGAAAACTGGACATGTAAAGAAATGCACATGTAAAGAAATGCACATGTAATGAAATGCACATGTAATGAAATGCACATGTAATGAAATGCACATGTAATGAAATGCACATGTAATGAAATACACATGTAATGAAATGCACATGTAATGAAATGCACATGTAATGAAATGCACATGTAAAGAAATGCACATGTAATGAAATACACATGTAACGAAATGCACATGTAAAGAAATGCACATGTAATGAAATGCACATGTAATGAAATACACATGTAACGAAATGCACATGTAATGAAATGCACATGTAATGAAATGCACATGTAATGAAATACACATGTAACGAAATGCACATGTAATGAAATGCACATGTAATGAAATGCACATGTAATGAAATGCACATGTAACGAAATGCACATGTAATGAAATGCACATGTAATGAAATGCACATGTAATGAAATGCACATGTAATGAAATGCACATGTAATGAAATGCACATGTAACGAAATGCACATGTAATGAAATGCACATGTAATGAAATGCACATGTAATGAAATGCACATGTAACGAAATGCACATGTAATGAAATGCACATGTAATGAAATGCACATGTAATGAAATGCACATGTAATGACTATCAAGAGCAAAGACAAAGAAATGGGGCACAAAGGCACAAGCAGCAGACTACAGAAAAGGAAAAGGACAAGCCTAAACAGACAGTGACAAACGTAGACAGAGACTGAAAAGGTGAAATCACGAACGCGAAATTTCCAAAAGGCATAGATGCTAATCATGCTGAAAGAGTTCTTTGGCATTCCCACAGAATTAGTAAAGTACTTTACACTAAAATAGTTTCAATAACCTTCTAAGCACTGAAAGGATCTGGTAAACTGCTTCTCACTGAGCTGATCTGGCAAAGTCTTTCACTTTGAATTGATCTGATAATCTTTTTTACCCTGATCTCAAATCTGCACACTGTATAACAGCCCACATTTTTGCTTGGATTACTTTGTTTGTGCTCTCCATCTCCTCAGTACAGGCTTACCATTGCTTGACCGGCTGGCCACTAGCACTAAGCTCTGTCAAAGAGCTGAAAGTCAAGGTATTGGGCATTGTGCCAACTGCCAGTTGGACCTAAATCACATTTGTCACAATTTTGCTTGGTGATTTATTAAACTCAGCCAGGGATTTTTTTAATGGGATTGAGCAGCTTTTAGCAAGCACATCGTACGACAGAGAACAAGCGAGCAAGCTGCTGACAAAAGTGTGGTCAGTGGGGATACCTTCCTGGTAAACTGTTTAGCTCTGGACAGATCTGATAATCTGCTTCTCACTGACCTGATCTGGTGTGTTCTTCACAGCATACAATTCTGGTACTCTTCATGACACTGGAGAGATTAGGAATAAGACTGGTCCACTATGGACAGATCTGGTAAACTGTTTTCCTTTGTAAAGAAATGAAAAACTGATCTTTTTCAGGTTTTCATCATTGAGAAAGAAACGAATAGATTCTCTTTATGTACATATGAAAAGTGCAGTCTACCTGGCATCAAAACAACTCAACAAGGGAGAAAAACAATCCTAAAAAGAAACTTTTGACTGACATCTAACATCGCCTTGACTGCCTAAAGTTGGCTCTACTCTCCATCCTTTTTCTCTAAACTGCATTGTGCTTACGGCGTGGCATGATCAAATCTGTTCTTTTCGCTATCGTCTTCCCCATAATGAATCCTGTACTCATTTCCTGCTGGGTAGCCTGAGAGGTTTTTGAGGTGTAAGAGTCTAAGAGTCTGACCCCATCAGCAATTGAAACTCACAGCCTTCAGATCTGTTTCTAAACATGTTTGAAAACCCTGTCAGTGAAAGGGAAAGACTATAATGAACAAACTGTCCATCGTCCCAAATAATTCAACCCTATGAAGAAAAAAAAAAATGAATAAGTACACAAGTACACACATAGCAAGTGTTTTAAAGATACATGTGTAGCACTGTGCATACAATCATTAGGCGTTAGGACTTTCACCTTTGAATTTTAAGAATAGTTTAAATGGAAAATGAATATTGTTCACTGCGTGTACACACACACACACACACACACACACACACACACACACACACACCACACTTCTTTATCCACCCCCATCTCCCCATTCTCTTCCTCCCCACACCCCTCTTCCCTAACACAGTCACACAGAGGTAAAACAGGCAAAGGACTTACATGACAAGTCATCAAAGGCGAGTCCACACTGCTTCCATCATCAGAGGCGCTGGCTGCTTTCTGCACATGCACACGGCTTCCATCATCAGAGGCGCTGGCTGCTTTCTGCACATGCACACTGCTTCCATCATCAGAGGCGCTGGCTGCTTTCTGCACATGCACACTGCTTCCATCATCAGAGGCGCTGGCTGCTTTCTGCACATGCACACTGCTTCCATCATCAGAGGCGCTGGCTGCTTTCTGCACAAGCACACGGCTTCCATCACACAAGGCACCAATGGCTTTCTGCAAATCCACACTGCTTCCATCATAGGATGTACTGGTTGCTTTCGGCACATCCACACTGCTTCCGTCTTCAGACCCACTAGTTACTTTCTCTGTTGCCTTTGTCTCTCTCTCAACTGTCTGCTGACTCGACAAATCCTTACTTTGAAGTGATTCTGAAACACAGTGGTAATGCCCAGTTTAGCAATGACAGTCCTTCCCTTTCTTCTTTTTTTTTGAGATGAAAAATGCACATGAAGGATCAACATGTAAATCACAATGTTAAAAAGATACAACCTCTCTTAAGATCTTACAATGTTATATTATTACCCAAGAAGAACTTCTTTTCTGTTTCCTACATCACAATAGGCACATTTTACTGTGCGCCATGCGTTTAAGCGTGCACACATGGACATTTGAGAGTATGTGCCAATGGGTGGGTGTATTGGTGTAAAAGATACAGGTGTATTGGTGTAATGGTGTAAAAGATACAGAGTATGTGTAAGCTTATTTCACTGCAAGCTTACCTGCATGTGCAGGAATGCATGATTCAGCACACATGCCCATATATGTGTGTACATCAATGACATGTGCGGGCAACTGTGCACACATTCATGTGCATTTGTTTATTTGTTATTCTTACACATTTACACATTCTATCCTATGATGATCAATGATTTTGTCTTTATATTTATATTTTTTATTTTAGACAAGCAAAAGAATGTTTCTTTCCATGTTTGCTGATGTGTACATGTGGTATAGAGCATGTGTATAACATGTGTGCATGTGCATGTTTCTGTGCTACATGTGAATGTAAACATACATGCATTCACATGCAATTTAATTGCTATGAAAGCAGCTTACATTCATGTTGAGGAAATGCGTATCACTAATGCGAATGTAAACGTACATGTATTCACATGCAATTTAATTCCTATGAAAGCAGCTTACATTCATGTTGAGGAAATGCGCATCACTAATGCGAATGTAAACATACATGCATTCACATGCAATTTAATTCCTATGAAAGCAGCTTACATTCATGTTGAGGAAATGCACATTACTAATGCGAATGTAAACGTACATGTATTCACATGCAATTGAATTCCTATGAAAGCAGCTTACATTCATGTTGCGCATCACTTACTGTTCTTCAATACAGTCTTCCCACAGTCCATCTTGTGAGACGACCAGTGACGTTTCTGGCAGTCACGGGAGCAGTAGCCAATGGCCTTGCAGGCGGAGCAGCGACGAATGGTGACAGCTCCCTCCTGTTGGCCACACTGTGCACACTGGGCCATCTGACCTCTGTCAGCGGACAGTACTGTGGTGAACTTCTGCTTTGCTTTTCCTCAACAAGAGTTAATGCAAACACTGAGATAGTATACTCAATCATTTGTGTTATGTTCTTTCTGTGCAGATGCAGTAGCACATCGCCTATTTGCATGTTTGATTTTTATTTTGTGAGTTTCAGGTTTCAATCCAGGAAGCATGCAACCACACATCCATGCATAATACACGGACATGCATACCACATACACACTTTTTTTTTTTTTTAACTGGCAGTCATGCGCACACTCATGTGTGTGTGTATGTGTGTGTGTGTGCGTGTGTGTGTGTGTGTGTGTGTGTATGTGTGTGTGTGTGAAACAAACTAAAACGAAACAAAACCACTTCAGTTTCCCAAGGGTCAGGGCACCACACCAAAGCAGGAAGGCCAGCCAACTGTCACAACTGCCAACCGATACAGAAATGTTCACAAGTTTGGCTCAGGCCGTAACCAACAGCAGTTTACTGGAACCAGCTTTGACCTGTGACTTTGATCAACTTGAGGATCTTGTTTAGGCTAAAGAAAAAATCAGGTCAGGGGATGTCTCCTTGTTCTGTTCTGTGTGCTCTCTCTTGTCATATCTGCTAGGCAAGTGGGTGTTGTAAGCAGCGTTCGTTTGGAATCATGGGCATCTATCTGTTTCATCAAGGAAGAAAGAGTTATCCTTCTTGTTCTTTAATCACTCTTGTCAGTTTATCTGAGTCTTCTCTTCGAGATAATCTGACCTAAAATACTTTTTCCAATAAATATAGTTCTGTCATGACTGCCAAAGCCAAAGTTATTAACATTTTCAAATAATTGAATTAGCTAGTAGAAGGTATGCATCTGCAAATATGCACACATGTGCTCACATACGTTACATAAATCGTGGCACAACCTGATGTTTCTGTATGTTTCAAGGGCAACAAAAATCTGTTTCTTTGTACCTCATATTCATTTATGAGTATGTTGCTTGCTTTTAATGATGATGATGCTCTCTTTTGTAATTTTAGATTCCATGTTTTAAAGAGAGTGGATGTGTACTGTAGCTGCGCACGCACATGTGTTTGTACGTGTATGTGTTGTGTGGGGGGGGGGGGGGAGGGAGGGGGGGGGGAGGGAGGGGGGGGGGGGCGGGTGTGTGGGAGGGAGTGTGTGGGAAGAGTGTTTGTGCTTGCATGAAGATATTTTACTGATGGAATTGATTTACTATGGATTCTTACACAGGCAGTTTACGCCTTTTGTGTGTGTGTGTGTGTGTGTGTGTGTGTGTGTGTGTGTGTGTGTGTGTGTGTGTGTGTGTGTGTATGTGTGTGTGTGTGTATGTGTGTGTGTGTGTGTGTGTGTGTGTGTGTGTGTGTGTGTGTGAGTTGTCCTGGTATATGGTTGCTGTGCTGTCAAAAATGAATTTTCCATCCTTTGGACAAATAAAATTGTTATCCTGTTATCCTTATCATACACATACATAACCAGTGGGCATCATACTTCTTTACTTGAACTCCTGTTGATACTGTGATACACTTCTGGCCCCTCTGTAAATTCAAATAAATGCATAGGATCCCCCTTATTGATAATCATCGAGTGTCTGGATCTACCAGAAGTGTTACTGAACTGATATGTGTCTTCTGGCTTCCAGAACAAATTTAAAAAGTCCACATGTGAAAGATTTGAAACAAATGATATTAATCAGCAGTATTTCATCAGTCATTCCTCAACTGAGGCCGTTTTGACTGCAATTCAGTTTAACAGTTCATGGTCCAAACAACAACACTGCCAACTCATGATGCATGCTTCTGAGTCAGTACTTCTGGCACATAACCATGCAGGAATTTAACTTTTGGCACAAATTTATTCCATTTTGAGGTCATATTTGTTTGTTTGTTTGTTTGTCCCTCGATTCTTTGATTTTGTTCTGTTCTCATTCCAGAACCAATTGGTACACCAGCTTGCAGTGAAAACCAGCGTTCCTGTAAATCCCACCTCCCCGTCCCTCCCCCCCCCCCCCCCCCCCCCCCCACACACACACACACACACTGATAGGCACTCTCATGAACTGAAACGATTCTCACCCTGTCTGTGATAGCGCCAGCCAATGACGTCGACACAAAAGGGGGGCTTCAAAACTACGACTTTACAAACTATCCGTTGGACAGCAAGCCAACAATTCTATCCCTGGAAAAACATGAGATACAACATTGGAAATCGTTGGATTAATTTGCCGCAAAGCCAGCGACTTGAATCGTCAACCTGTCTGTACGTGGTTTTCTTGTTCTAGCTCTGCTTGACAATTTTTTTTTGAAGTCGGAAGTTTCAATCTTCGTGGGAGCCTATTTATTTTGTTTCTACTTTCAGTTTCATTTTGCTTTGAAACAATACTATTACCACATTACTGTCAAATAGTACGTAGAATTATAATTATAAGCACACAAAAAATGAAAGATGATGAAACTCCATTGCTTTATCACAAGATCTGTTCGCAGATTTGGTTCTTCACTCACCCTTCCTCAGTTCTGTTTGTTTGTTTTTGGAGGTGACACTGCAGACAGCCTGATTTCTTTGAGTTCCAGGAAGATAATAGGGAAACAAGGGAGAGCACTTTCATAAAAAGTGGAGATTCATTCGTAGAAAGGAGAGGGGAGGGGAGTTAAGGATTGTCACAAGTGTCAGAATAATCAGCCTGTTGACTGGGGACACTATACGGATGGAAATGAAGTCATCGGTTTACAGTCAGTCTGTCAAATGATCCTGCTATGCAGCAGCTGACCGACCGTTGATGTTGCTACACAACGTTCTCTCAATCTAATGCCCCAATCTAATGTTTATAGTTGTTTAGAGTTACGATTGCTTTGGTGGTTGTTGCTTCTAACTGTGATGAGAGGGCGCTGCGGGATAGCTCAACATGGCATCAGACTCGGGCTTCTGGAATAAATCCTATCCTTTTTGTACTCCCAGTTCTTATAGAACAGGGAGCACTTTACAATGGGAACGAAGAAATGCTGTCTGTCCATGGCCAAAATGTGTTCCACTCGCTCCAGACAAAACTTCTGGGCTGATATTTCTGAAAATTTGTAGATATGTTCATTATGGGTCACGGATGATGCCCGATGTTTTATTTTACCAGAATAGCCGTTACTAACTGCTATAACGGCCTCAAGTGGTTTTTCTTCTTTAAGCGATATCTCAGAGAGTACTTGGACGATATATAAGCGGCTTGGATGATCTTGTGACAAATCGGAGCTTCTTTCCATATGTAAGTGATGAAATGCTGAAAATCGACTAAACAATCGTTAAAAACCGTTATTTTGCCGTTATTTCTTAAATATAGGTGGATTTTAATGACATTTGGTATATAGAAATGTTATCATACATAAATGGCACTTCTTTATAGTGTTTCAAAATCTGACCGTTAAAAACCGTTATTTTTGACATATTGTCCGATCTGAATAAAATTTGGTAGGTTCATGGGCTTTAGCCCAGTGAGGACTAAAATACCAGTTTCAAAAGTGTACCTTGGTTAAGTAACCGTTATTTTGCCGTTATATATATATATATATATATATATATTATATATATATATATATATTATATATATGAATATTGCTAAAAAGCCTAATATGATTTTAAAAGTGCTCGACCCCTTGGGGAGCAACATTTGTTAAAATCAAATATTAAAAGGAGTATTAAAAATCATCTACAATATTGTTTCGAGCGTGGTTCTCTTCAGGATGATGTTTGGGTCGTCTACTGCCGATGTTATATAGCATGTAGGGCCCAGTTGTCACTGTTTTCACGTGCAAGTGGTTACACGTGTTTTTTGGGGTTTCAGGTTGTTGTTCGGGGTGTGTTCACTAACAACGATTTCCATTTGTGCCTGCAGTTGTTTACTATTTCTGTTTTAGTGTTTAAAGTTGCTAGGTGTGGTTTACATAGTATTAGCCATTTTTCAGTTAAACATAAGTTGCATCTTTCTGAAATATTACTGTATGGTGATGCCCTTTATATGATTTTCCAGGATATATTGTAGTTTATTTTTGCATCTTTAAGTCTCCATATGTATTTGCTCAGTTCTGTTTGGTTTGTGTATTTTTCTTTATTGAATGACTGTTTGTGGTTTGCATATCTGGTTTTAAAAGTGATTTTCAGTAATCCCTATATATGTTTCTTTTTCGTTTTCTGATGTCACAGTGGCTTGGTATACAATATTGTTGTACAGGCATTTATTGCTTAAGGGGCACTGCTCTTTTTTGGTGCAATTGCAAGATTTCCTTTCTTCGCCCTTCTTTGCTGTGTTGGTTTTCATTTTGTTGGATGAATCAATTAAATTTTTAAGGTTGGGCATACATGAATATGATAGTTTGACGGTGTTTTTGTTGAATACTTTAGACAGTTTGTGTTCTTTTGGGAACGATGTTGTTAAGATTTTAAAAAATTCTTTCCCTATGTTTGTGTTAAGTTTCCCGTCGTATGGGGGAGGGGGGGGGGGGGGGGGGGGGGTTATACCATATGATGTTCCTTTTCCTGTTTTTCTTGCTTTTGTTCATGTTATTGTCTGGGTTGTATTGTAGTTTGTAGTTGTAACCACTTTTTTTGCAACGCTTCTTGGTATTCTACTGCTGTGTTGTTGAATACTCTTTCGTTGCATGACAGATTGGATAGTCTCTTGTTTATGCCATTGGGTATAGTTTTTAATACAGATGGTGGGTGGTTACTTTTGATGTTTACATAGATAGGTGTGTCGTTAGGTTTCTTATATGGTTTATATATGTGGTTGTTGAGGTCAAGCGTTATGTCTAAGTAGTTCACTACCTTTTTGTTTGCTTCGATGGTGATTTTTAAGTTTTGATTTTGGAAGATTTTGCATAGTTCTTTTTTCTTGTTTTCAATGGTTCTTGGGTTGTTGGTTAGTGCAGCAAGGCCGTCGTCTCTGTATAGTCCAACTTGCTTTCCAAGTTGTTTCTGGATGTTGGACAGCATGAACAGTCCGACCAGTTCGCATGTTTCTGCACCATCATATGATCCCATGGTATAACGTGACTCGAGTCCGAGTATTAATAAACAGTTCTGTTGCTTCGTTACTACTGAGTTGGGCTTGCTGCTTGGATCGCCGTCCGATTGTTTATACGTTGCTCTACGTAACCGGAAGTTCATTAATTAGTAATCAAGCATCACTTCTGGTTCGTCAGTAAGTAGACAGTGTGGAACAGATCTACGAGATCGTAAGTCCATTCGATTCTCGTGACATCTCCTTCCTTTGAAATAGATAATCCCAGCATCGAAATGTTCATTACTAATCAAATAAATACAGTTTATAGTCTTCACAGCCCGAGAATGTTTCTTTGTACCTATTCTTTAGCACAATTTTAAAATAAACTTAACAATAACAAAACTTTCAACGTTCTTTCAATTAACTGGCCCCTTAACTCTTAGTCTGGAAATTAATTTGAAATTAGAAAAATCCACGGACGAAAGAGTTAGTTTTGATATCGGGCAGGTCGTTTCACAACACGTCCACTGCGTGTTTGCACTGTCTTTGGAGTTCTTGGAACACTGTCGTTTCCACTGGTAGTTGAACCTGAAGACTGTCTACCAGGATCAGGATCAAGTTGTCCTTGGGTTCTCCTGTTTCCTCGTGCTTGCCCGGTCTCCACGATTTGTTGTACTGGTCCATCGTCTCCCTTGGGGTCTTCAGCTTCACGTGTAGGCTGTTCGGCCCTCCTCAGTTCTCCATCAGCAATAGGAATGGAAGTGACATATGGATGAGGATTTTGCGGGACAAGGGAAACAGTAGGTCGTTGACCAGCAACAGGAGAGGATGCTTCTGAGTGGTTTCTGGAACCTTGACGCATCAGTTTCAGGTGTCTTCGGTTTCTCCGATACCTGACTTGACCCTGGTTGGTTTCCACAATATACGATCTTGGATCACACTTCTTTATAACTGTGGCTGGATTTTCCCATTTCTTTTCAAAGTCCAATTTCATAACAACCATATCTCCTGGTTTGAGTTCTGGAAGTGATTGTGTTCCATGTCTTCTGTCAAATGTTTTCTTGTTCTTTTCTTTGCTCTTCTTGTCTTTTGCAGCAACTGTCTTTCTGTCTATTTTCTTTGGCTCTAGATTTGCAGAAATTGTAGGCACTGTCGTTCTCAGTTGACGTCCCATCAAAAGTTCTGCTGGACTCACTCCAGTCGGTGATGTTGCAGTTGCTCTGTAGGACAGTAAAGCAAGGAAAGGATCTTTCTGATCCACGATCTTTTTCGCAACTTGCACAGCCCTTTCTGCTTCCCCATTTGACTGAGCATGATAGGGACTGGAAGTCGCTGTTGCAAAACCCCGTTCTTCGGCAAACTTCAAATACTCCTTTGAAGTAAACTGACTGCCATTGTCTGTGTAGATAATTTCTGGGATGCCATGATGTGCGAATATGTTTTTCAACCTAGCAATGACTGTTGCAGATCCTGTTGATGGTAAATGTGCTATTTCCAGATAGCGGGAGTAGTAATCCATTGCTACTAAGTATGACTGGTTTCCTTTTTCACAAATGTCGACTCCAATTTCTTGGAAAGGTCTCTCTGGCAATTGTGAAGGGATCAAAGTTCTTTTCGCTGACTTGGACAACTCTCTTGACAATGACTACATGATGCTATCTTGTTTTTGATTGCATCATTTACCCCGGGCTACCAAACAGAGGTTGCAGCTCTCTCTCTGCATTTGTTGATGCCTTGATGACCGTCATGGATCCTCTCTATGACTTCTTTCTTCATTGAACTCGGGATAATGATTCTACTGCCTGTGATGAGTAGGCCATTATGGACACTGAGGTCTCCTCTCACAGCAAAGAGATCTTGGAGATTGTCCGCAACATCTCCCTTTTTCTCTGGCCATCCATTTTGTACAAAGTACATTGCCGCTTGTAGCTTTTCATCCTTGCTGGTTTCTTCTGCCATTTGCCGAAGTTTCATATCTGAAGCTGACCAATGGAGTCGAATGGCATCAATGTGACTTTCCACATCTTCTTGTGCTGTTCCTCCTTCTTTATGTTTCATGGGACGTCTTGACAATGTATCAGCCACAACCATGAATTTTCCTGGAGTGTACTCTGCGACGACATTGAATCGAAGAAGTCTCATCAGAAGTCTTTGGCAGTGAATAGGTGTGTCACTCAAATCTCTTGTGTTTATAAGTGGTACTAAGGGCTTGTGATCAGTGAGGAGTTTGAATGATGGAAGACCCACGAGATACCTCTCAAATTTTTCACATGCCCAAATGTCAGCAAGGCATTCTTTTTCTATTTGAGCGTAGTTTCTTTCTGCCTGTGTCAAAGTTCTTGAGCAGAAAGCAACTGGTTTGTTTTCTTGGAGTAGCACTCCCTGAATGCCAAAACTGCTTGCATCTGCGCTGACTGTCACTGGTTTTGACAAGTCAGAGAAGGCAAGAGTCGGTGAGGTGGTCAACAGTGTTTTCACTTCTGCCAGGGCATTTTTCTGTGGTGCTCCCCAGTTCCATTCTCGGTCCTTTTCCAGGAGTTCTGTGACTGGCTTCAGGATACTTGACAGGTTTGGAAGATACTTTCCCAGGAAGTTGATCATTCCGATAATGCGCCGCAATTCTGTCACATTCATGGGATCTGCAATATTTAGTAGTGCTTCCACTTTCTTTGGATCTGGCGAAATGCCATTCTTACTGATTACATGACCAAGAAATTCAATTTCTGATTTGCGAAGTTCACACTTGCTTTCATTCAGCTTCAAATTAACTGACGCTAGCTTCTTCGTCACACTGTCAAGATATTTTTCATGATCCTCATCTGACTTGCCATAGATCAAAATATCATCAAAGAAGCACAGGACATTCTTTTGATCTGCCAGGATTTCTGTCATTGTCCGCTGAAAAATTTCAGGAGCTGATGAAATTCCAAATGGAAGACGATTGTAATAGTAACGTCCATAAGGCGTTATGAACGTTGTCAGCTTTGCAGTTTCTGGTGACAGTGGAATTTGCCAAAATCCTGATGTTGCGTCTAACTTACTAAAAACTTCTGATCCACTCAGCTTGTGAAGCATGTCATCCAGTGTTGGAATGATATACCGCTCTCTCTTGATTGCAGCATTTAGTCTTTTCAAATCTGTACAGATTCGGACCGCTCCACTTGGTTTCAGAACTGGTACCATAGGAGCGCACCAGTCTGTTGGTTCTTTTATTTCTGTGATGACGCCAGCTTTCTCCATTCTTTTTAGTTCATCCTTGACTTTGTCTAACAATGGTAGAGGGATACGTCTTGCCGTATTCAGACTGTAGGGTTGATGATCTTCGTTCAGCACTATTTTCACTGGAGTGCAGTTCATAGGTTTATTATCAATATCTCCATAAACACAGTTCATGGGGTTTGTTTTCTCCAAGTTGTCTACCCGGTTCACCAATCCCATACTGCTTGCAGCACTGCGACCAAGAAGGTTGTCAGTTTCATTGTTAATGACAAAGATTTTCAGAGGAAAATGTTTTCCTTTAACTTCGACCTGTGTAGTGAACTGTCCCAAGCAACTCGTAACTCCCCCTGGACTCCTCAGTACTGCCTGAGTAGAGTGAAGTTTGGATTTGGGATTCAGCTGTCTGTATTGTTTGCTGGACATTACAGAAACATCTGCATCTGTGTCTATTTTAAATTTGCAAGTTTTTCCACAGATGGTCAGATGGGTATACCATGGTTCTGACGAATCATTGTTGTTCACTGACCCAAGAAAAAATTCTTCATGCTCTTGGACAACATCAACATTCTTTGATCTGCAGACAGCAGCAAAGTGATTTTGACGTCCACATTTCCGACAAACTTTTCCTTTTGCCGGACATTTGGTGTGTGACTCATCACCACCACATCTTGAGCAATTTTGCCTGGCTTGCCTTTACCCCATGTTGGAGTAGGTTCCTCTTCCAGAGCCTCTTCTCTGACTTCCAACTCCCTTGCTAACGTTTTGTACTTGATTGAAATTTCTTCCAGCTTGAGCATGTCCTTTTCTCTCACTGCTCCGTTTGACAGCATCCAAATTTGCAGCAGGATGTTTTTGTTCATTGAGCTGACTTTTTACTTGCTCATACTGTCGTGCTTGGCGTACCGTTTCTTGTAGTGTTATATCTGGTTGCAGCTGCAGCTTTTCACTCAGCTCTTTATCCAGAACACCATTGATAAATTTGTCCCTGATTGCTTCTTCCTTGGAAGGCACTTCTGCTATATTAGCAAGTTCATGTAGAGCCCTGACGAAACACTCAACATTTTCTTCTGGCCTCTGTGTTCGTTCATAAAATCTGGCTCTTTCATGGACGATGTTTCGTCTGACAGAGAAATAATTGTCAAACGATGTCATTACAGCTTCAAAAGAGAAATCTGGACTTGTTTCATCTAACTTGAAAGTCTGATAAATTTTCTCAGCTTCCGTTACGCCCATCGCAGACAGCAACTGACTGACCTGGACTATGGATCGTTTCCGATCAAGTTCCGTTGCTAGCCTGAATCTGGCAAACTGTCGTTTCCAGTCAGGCCACTCACTTGACGAAGCAAAGTTCAATGGATCTGGTGGTTTAAATGATGCCATTTTACTATCAGAATCCCACCTGAGCTGCCACCATATAACGTGACTCGAGTCCGAGTATTAATAAACAGTTCTGTTGCTTCGTTACTACTGAGTTGGGCTTGCTGCTTGGATCGCCGTCCGATTGTTTATACGTTGCTCTACGTAAACGGAAGTTCATTAATTAGTAATCAAGCATCACTTCCGGTTCGTCAGTAAGTAAACAGTGTGGAACAGATCTACGAGATCGTAAGTCCATTCGATTCTCGTGACACATGGTCACGTCAAATGTTGAGTTTCTGTTCGTTTTCTTGATCCAGGTTTCACCTTCAGATTTTTTAAGGACTTTTTTATATTGTTCATAATATATATATATATATATATAATATATATATATATATATATATATATATATATTATATATATATAGAAGCAACCACACAATGAAGAAGCAAACAAGCAAGTTTTCCTTTTTCCGACGTTTCGGCTCTGGGCCTTCCTCAGGGACTTCTTTATTCGGTACTACTGAAAAATCAAACAATCCTTAACTCTGTCTTTCTTTGATTGCTACTCAGTGAATTGCAGATGGCTGGTACAGGCCCCCAACAGAGCATATATATATAATATATATATACAATAAACTAATAAATTCCAAGGATAAGTACCGAGCACCATTCCAGCAACTTACAGAGCAGCTTGGTGTTGCAATGACTGCAAGAAATATTCAATTATAAACAAAGCTTACTCTTATGTCTTAGATTGAAGAAATGCTCTTATGTCTTAGATTGAAGAAATAGGGGGAGATAAGCATTCATATCTGCAGTGGTAGATAATTCTGCCTAACTAACAGTATGTGCTTGAGTGGGTGAGTGGGGAAAAATAAAATAAATCAAATGCTTCTCAAAATGAGCCTTCAGCAAGCTTGTAGTCTCCAAGGGGGAGACAATCTCCAATGGGGAGGAAACTCACTAACATATAACTCCTGGTCAGATACCGGTATTTCGAAACCTGATTGTTTCTCCTCAGTGACCGCGGAAAGTGGTAACTTGACTCCTCTGCCTTTTCGGTTTTAAGAAGAATGCTATCCCAGAAAAAGTCTGGTGTGCAATACCGTAGTATGTTTGCTAAGTTTTCAACAAAAAAAAAACATACTACGGTATTGCACACCAGACATTGGAGATTGTCTCCCCCTTGGAGACTATAAGCTTGCTGAAGGCTCATTTTGAGAAGCATTTGATTTATTTTATTTTTCCCCACTCACCCACTCAAGCACATACTGTTAGTTAGGCAGAATTATCTACCACTGCAGATATGAATGCTTATCTCTCCCTATTTCTTCAATCTAAGACATAAGAGTAAGCTTTGTTTATAATTGAAATATATATATATATATATATATATATATATATATATATATATATATATATATTGGTGGGTTTTAATAAAATTTGGTATATAGAAAGGTGATCACACTCAGTCTATGAAAGTACTGTATTTGACGAATTTTGAAATAGCTTAGATCTGATAACTGACTGGTGGATCATGGGTATTTTCATAGTAAACATGCTCTTGACATGTACACGCGTATTCAAGATAAACTGGGAGTACATTTATATGCTTTGCATCTTGTTAAAGCTTGGCCTGCTTGTGGTCTATGCTGCGAGTGAGAGCTGTTAACATGGCGGCACAGGGAAGCACCCTGGGCTTTGCATCTGGTCACAATATCAGCTGTGCTTCTCCTAGGTCGCCCAAGGTCAAATCGTGGCTGCAGTCAGGGGGCGTAACTATCCCAACAAAGGCACTTTCGTTCACGGTTATCATCCCCAGTGCCTGGATGGTTTCCACACCAAGGAGACATGTGATAGGCCTACTGTCATTCACTAGGCCTGTGGTGAAATACACGCAAGCACAGGACATTGCTCTCGAATTGCAGATGTCTAGGATTGCCTCTCCCACTGGGGTCAGCACTAAACCATTAAACACTGTAAGCTTCTGTTAAGTAGGCTTCCGTTGATTTTTCTTCACATATTTCTCACAGATAATTTTCACATCAGCACCACTATCTAGCTGAAATCGTACGTCACATTCATTGATGCGCATGACAGCTGTCAGACGTCCTTTCTTTTCTGATGCCCGAGCTCCTGTCAACTTGTGGATCTGATTTCTGCACAACATGTACAGGGCTGCGGCATTTGACTTGGAAGTGACTTTTACCATTACACTTTCTGCACCGTTTTCCCCCATGCAGGGCATTTTGTTTTGATGGCTTCATGTTCTCTACCACCAAATTTGCAGTCCTGAATGGGTTTGGTTGCAGTGTATGTTGGCCTGTGGACCTATGTCCCAGTGATGAATTTGCACTGTATTGGCCTAGCCTACAGCATTCTTGGCAACGTTGTCAGCATGTGTACCTGACATTTCATGTTTCTTTTTTGACGTCATTTGTGAGAGCTACAGATTTGCAGCAGATCTAAAAGTCTGTCCCTGCAGAAGCAGTTCTTGCATCTTGCCTGTTGTGGAGAAAACAGTTTTATCCCGAAACATGCGACCTTTTGCGTCACCAAAATAGCGAAGGCTTGCTCGTGATCTTAGATCTGTAAGGAAAGCGTCAAAATAATGGTTCACGACAGGTTCCATAATCGAAAAGTTTCCATGACTTCATTAGATCTAGGAGCACAGTACACTGCAAGTTTCTGCAATACCTTCTCAGGGTCATGTTTGTCATCAGTCCTTTCAACCGGAAAATGTTTGTACACCTCCTGTACTTGAACGCCACCACAGTGTGGAATAATAGCAGTTTGTGTTGCCGTAGGTTTCGTAGATGCTCCTGATGTTGGTAAGTAAAACTAGGCTACTTGTCTTCGCCACGTACGAAAGGTCTGTCAGTCAGATCAAAAACCAGAGGGGGAGGAGGGGCGCAAACGAAACTGACCTGACATGTCGGCCATGATGCTGCTTCCAAGGAGTTAATCAACTTAATGATTTCAGTGGGTTCACTATTGCGCTGCCACCATGTTAATAGCAGCATGTCCTCGGCCTATGCCTCTTCCTGCTCAATATCAACGATCTCCCCAAGGGACTGACTTCCACCGTACGGCTCTTTGCAGACGACACGGCCTGTCACAAGACAATCACCAAAGCCGCCGACCAGCACGATCTGCAGAGAGACCTGGACAAGCTTGCCGACTGGGAAGAAAAGTGGCTGATGTCCTTCCACCCGGACAAGTGTGAGGCCCTACACTTCGGCAAGCGGTGGCAGAAAACACCATCTGAGAGATCACCCACTGAAGTCCTCCAGCGATGCCAAGAACCTTGGTGTCACCATCTCCACCGACCTCAGCTGGAAGAAACATACCAACAACGTCGCCATGAAAGCCAGCAAGACCCTTGGCTTCCTGCGACGTAACCTAAAGGTCGACTCCATCTCCATCAAAGACCAAGCTACAAGACCATGGTGCGCCCCCAGCTGGAATATGCGTGCGAAGTTTGGGATCCGCACACTGACAACAACATACAGCCCCTCAAGAAGATCCAGAGGAGGGCTGCCCGCTGGGTAGTAAACCGCTACCGCCAAACATCGAGCAGTGGAGAAATGCTTGACCAGCTGAGATGGACATCACTGGAAGATCGGCGAAGAAGAACCCGCCTGACAACATTGTACAAGTATCACCATGGAGACATCATGATCGAGACCAACCATGCGCCAAGACTACTGAAAACTGGATACGCCACTCGGCACTTTCATGAACACCAGTACGCCATGGAGTCCAGCTGCAGAAACAATTGGAAACACTCCTTCTTCCCCCGCACCACCAAGGAGTTCAATAAGCTCCCACCTGAGGCAATTCAATCAGCCTCGGTGGTGGACTTTCAGTCCTGCCTCTGATTCCACCACTCCCCCCCCCCCCCTCCCCCCATCCATCCCCTCCCACCCCATGCCTAGGTACAAACCCTCCCCACCACACTCCAAAGTAGGGCCTGCCAAAGCATGGTTAGAGGTCTGAAATAGTGAGTGTGGTGGCCCCCACTTCCCCTGCCCACTGTCCATGCAGTTAGGTAGTGAGCACTGACTGCATAAATTGACCCACAACTGCCACAGCAAACTGGAACCCCCTTGTAGATGCCAGAATCTTCAGCTCGATGAAGGCGGGCAGATAACAAAGAAGAAGAAGAAGTAGACCACAAGCAGGCCAAGCGTAAAGGATAGGATTTATTCCAGAAGCCAGAGTCTCATGCCATGTTCAGTTATCCCGCAGCGCCCTCTCGTCACAACAAAGGCAGCAACCACCAGAACAGCTCTTAACCTTTAACAACTTGTTTCAATTTCCGTCTGCAGGCACCTCACTTTGAAACGACTCTTAGCGCAACTAAAAACAAACATGAAACTATGACAAGTTGATAATCATTTTTATGGTGGACGAGAAGGAAAGAGGACTAGTAACCATCATTACTGTCATCAGCCTTGCTGACATGCCTTCTTCAGTTTGTACACTTCTATTTCTTTCACCGCACTGTATAGTTTTCATGATGTACATCATCATAATTAGTTTTACTGCTGTTGGGCCGCTGCTGCTAGTACTACTACTACGATTTGTTAATAAACATATAGACAACTCAAGATCGCAGCCTGCTGATGAAATAAAAGTTAAGTCGAACAGCGTTTCACAGGAACATCAAGACTACTGTCGCGCAACAGAATCGACTCCTAGATTATATCTCTACGGACTGGTTTACTCCGTCATGGCCCAGGCAGTAATGGACGTGATGTCATCGATGTTCTTGGCGTCGGGCATTTACAAAAAGTCATGGGCAGACCAAACGGCTTCGCTTAATTTCTTCACATAAGATTACTTTTACTAATGAAAAATCAGTTTGTCATTTTCCAGTGACGAAACTCAGTGATCGACAATGACCGCAAAACTGTGTGTAGCGACCTCAGATTCAAAGACGCCATCGATGATCAGTTCAATACTCGAGTGCAGCAGGCTATATTGTGACTTGTGCTTTTGTTTTGTTAGTAAAACAAATATCCATGACGAATTAAAGGTAGTATACTTTGGCGATCAGTTGGCCAACCTGAACACCCCAAAAGCAACTGACCCAGACAGCTTTACCTCTCAGGTTCAGGTTCAGGTTCATAGGGACAATTGCCTTTAGCAATTATAGCCAGAACTGGCTTTACATGTCCCTTCTATGTGTTATCTGGTCTTTATACGGTCAGGTCTTTAACTCGCTCAAGTCTTTATTTATCATAGTCAAAATAAATAGCCCTCAATAATACACTATCATCGATAGAGCTTTTGAAAAGGTTATAAGTATTTTGTGCACGTTTAATGTTAGGGGTTAATTTATTCCAAAGATTTGTTACTCTGTTACTAAAAGAAAATTTCCTTAGGTTAATGTGACAATATTCATGATAAATTTTATCCACACTATTTCTGGTAATATCAACTCTTGATGCAGTAAAAAAATTTGAAATAGGAATATTGTCAACACAATTAAATTATAGACTAGGATCAAATCGCCCCTCACTCGTCTTGTTTTTAGAGTAGGCAGTCCAAGAGCTTTTAACCTACCTTCATAGGGAAGATTTTGTATATTCTTTACAAGTTTTGTTGCTCTTCTTTGTACTCTTTCCAAAGCAGCAGACTGCCTCTTTAATCGAGGATACCAAATTGTATTGCCATATTCCAAATGTGGTCTAACGAAAGCCTTGTATAGTTTTGTAAAAATATCTTTATCTATGTGAATAAAAGCATGTTTAATTATACCAATCATTTTATTAGCTTTATTTATAGAGTTTTGAATATGCTTATCGAATACCAGGCCAGAATCAAAAGTGAC
The DNA here is from genome assembly GCA_033310375.1 of Conus canariensis. NCBI lineage: Eukaryota > Metazoa > Mollusca > Gastropoda > Neogastropoda > Conidae > Conus > Conus canariensis. The sequence continues at coordinate 6,530,930 of CM065741.1, forward strand.
ACCAAGATCTTTTTCATAATCACATGTTGAAATATCTGCACGGTCACCAGTATTACTGTTTAGCATTGTATGTTGGTATCTTGGGTTCTTACGTCCAACATGTAACACATTGCACTTGTCCGCATTAAAATGCAAATTCCATGTGGTAGACCATTTGGATAAATTATCAATATCATTTGTAGTGTATTATGATTATAAGTTGTATTATAAAGTTTTGTATCATCTGCAAATATTTTGCAAATACTTTCCACTGAGTTTGGCAAATCATTTATAAATATTGTAAATAATACGGGACCCAAAATACTCCCTTGTGATATACCACTTAGAGCTTCCATAAAATCTTAATATTAACTTCCTACTCTGACTCTTTGCTGTCTTTTAGTTAAAAAAATCCCTTATCCATGTATGCACTCTACCTGTAATTCCATATGATGATAATTTCACTAAAAGCCTCTCATGGGGAACAGAATCAAAAACCTTTTTAAAGTCTAAATAAAGTATATCAACATTGTTGCCATTATCTAAAAGTTTTGTTAAATCCTCCATGACAAGTAGAAGTTGTGTTACACAAGATCGATGTTTACGGAAACCATGCTGGCATTCTGTATATAAATTATTCAAGGTCATATGATATACGATCCCATCCCGTATGATTGATTCCATAATCTTACATACCATTGATGTAAGACTAACAGGCCTATAATTTCCAGGATCTGTCCTAGTACCTTTTTAAAATAAAGCTGTTATATTTGCAGACTTCCAATCCATTGGTACCACACCTGATTCAATTGACTTGTTGAACAAAATACTGAAAGGTAATGCTAGTTCATTATATGACTCCTTAAGAACTCTTGCAGGGATCATATCAGGTCCACAAGATTTATTTGGGTTTATATTTTTAAGCCTCTCTCTAACTGCACTGGGTGTAATACACATATCAGTTATGGTGACTCCACTGGACCTTGAACCAACTTCCAAGATCGGAACATTGCTATTATCTTTTGTGAACACACTAGAAAAGAAGTCATTTAAAGTATTTGCCTTATCTTCATCTGACACTGCTAAACCACCATTTTTGGTATTCAGTGGACTAATGCCAATATTTGTCTTGGTCTGTGATTGTACATACTTCTCGTGCCAATGTGCTGAAGAAGCTGCCAACATAAGTTGCCCCACTGATCCTTGCAACGGTCTGTTGCTCATTCCTTCAAACAGATGAGGTCCCAAAGACTGGAGACCCAGGTTGCTCGATCCTGTCTTCACAAATGGAGAATCTCACAAGACGTCTAAGTACAGACCTCATCTTGCTCACCAGAACATCCCACCAAAACTCTTTGAACACATCCTTGTTAGCGTTATCATGCATGGTCAAAATGCGCAGCATAATGTCCAACATGTTTTCAGAAAACACCGTACCTCTGAGCCCCACGGATTCCTGAGTTGAAGAAGATGGAAACGGTGTAGCGACCATAGTTATCATCATGGATTTCTCCAAAGCATTTGGCAAGGTCAGTCATAGCCCCCCGATGTGCAAGCTTGACCACTATGGGATCTGTGGAAGCCTCAACAGCTGAATAACATAGTTCCTCAACGATCACAAGCAGGTAGTCATGGTTGATGGCTCTCAGTCTGGCTGTGTGAAGTCTGGCATCCCCCAGGGATCTTTGCTCAGGCTATGCATGTTTCTTGCATGTATAAATGTCTTTCCATGTGCAGTCTCCTCCCCATCCAGATTTTTTGCTGACAACGCTGCAGTCTACTGCTTCAACATCTTAACAACAATCTTGACATGCTCAAGGAGGATCTTTGCAAGTTAGAAGTCTGGGAGTGTGAGTGGGACATTGAATATCACTCGCATGAGTGTCAGTGTCCAGCTACCCTAGCCCAACCAGCTACATGTTTTGCGTGCAAATAAGCTACATTTATTTCCTTTGTTGTTGTGTTGGCCAGTCTTAGGATAGTTCGAACAAACAACATTTTTTTGCCTGGTGCAAAACAGTTAAATATGTGCCCAAAGTTTCATATCAGCCGCAGAGAAATGCTTTTCAGCATATGATTTTCATCATTTTTTAGTTTCAGGCTTTGATTGGAATGATCTGTTGACTTGGTCTTCAGAGTAACTGACTGGTCGCTTAATGATGTCATCTGACAGGTGATTTCCAGCTTGAATTGCCAGCAGCCATTCTCCCCCCCCCCCCCCCCCCCTTATTTGTTTTTCACCTCAAATATTTTTTTCCGATTAAAATTTGTAACCTCAGTATTGAACTACTGCTTGCTTTTTCTTTCAAGTTTCATATTTGAAGAGAAAAAGAAAGAAAAAAAACATGTTCAGAGCTGAAGGCAGCACTGTGTGCTGTCTCAGGTACTGGGACTGTGTTGAGTGACCATTCCTGTAGTCCTTTAGAAGTAGTCCCTAAGCCTTCTCATCAATAAGAATGAGACATATGGCCTATATGATTTGTCGGAAATAAGGTTTTTTTTAACATTCCATCTGTTGCAGAAGTTAAAAAAAAATAATGATATCCATGATAGTTTACTGAGTAGTTGCTGATCCGGCTTTTCTGCTGACGGGAAATGTATGATTATTTCAATCTGGATGGAGGGCAGCGTGAATTTTGTTGCTTTGCTCTGGGGAGCAGGGCTTACACATGTACCTTGTATAGTTATAAAATGAGCGTTTTAAAAAAAGTTCTTTCACCTATTTTCATTTTTTAGCCTTTGGAAAATCTAGTTGAAACCATCTTATGATATGCTTGTACACCTGCATATTTGTTTACTTGTGATGTTTCACAGTTTGATTATGTTGGCTATTTGGCAGTTGACTGGATAATTTCAGTTTGGAACAGATTTGAGGATTTTGGTGTGACAAAAAGTGGTTGATACCCATGCAGCACATGAGCTGAGTCCAGTGTGAAAGTTTGCAACTGAATGGACAGTCTGGTTGAATGAATTCAAATAATGTTTACATTGACGGTACACTCAATACCAGCCATGAATTCAATTACATTTACAGACAGTAAATACTGGATGCACTCCGGTTTCCGCAGTGTGTCTCAGATGTTTTGTTTGGTCTGTCCATCACTCAGACCTCCCCTTTTTCTCTTCGTTTGCCTTCAAATATGTCGCAGTATTATGATTTTACAGTGAAGCTCATTTTGTTTAATCTCTCAACCCCAGTTGCAAAGTGAGATGACTGCAGGCGGAAATCTAAACAAATCTTGAATAAATGTGTAACCCAGGTTCCTAACGCACAGACCCAGACCACAAATGACCAAACTTCTGACTGTACGATCTCTCCTCCAATTTTTATTAATACTGTAAATAGGCAGAAATCCAAACAACAATATTAACTCTAAACATGGACTGATTCAACATTCAGATAGTTAATGACAAAGAACTTTTTGGGTTGTGACTGAGGGAAGAAAAAAGGAAAGGAAAACACAAAAGGGGGCACTGGATTAGCATCCCCAAGCTACGCCGAGCGTTTCCACAACCTGTCTGCCTGGCTCAACACATTTGCAGGAAGAGACCAGGCAACAGGTAAATGCCAAACAGGAAATAAAAAGTGTCATAATACTAAAATCAGCCAACAACCAGACATATAGAATAAACAATACTAGGGGAAAGCAGTAAATGTCTTTACCTCAAAATAATACAATCACTGTCAATGAAAGTTTTTTAAAACATACTAAAATCGCTTAAAACCTTAGTAACCTGTGAAACCTGACAGGTTCATTCACCCCTCCTAGGGAGAATTCCTCTACTCAAAATTCTTCCTGGGAACATTTTCAAATACGGCATAGCTCAATATGTAAACAACACTCCAAACTATCAGATCAACACCAAATTAAAAGAACAAAATATCAATACAAACACAAGATAACATGAAGGTGACAACTGGAAGTCACAATCAGCGCAAACAACATAATGATTAGGAAATACCCAGTTGGAAGAAAAAAGGAAAAAAAACTGGTCACTTCAATGCACAAAAACCATACATAAATAAAAATGTTCAGACCGAGTTGTGGTGAATCGGTTACGAGTTCCAGTGATCACCTAAGCTACACGGTAATGAGCACATTCAGAACTTGTTCAATAGTACTAACACGATCTGGGGTCAGTGGATTGCCTACCACCCAGTGTAACGAATCCTGCACATCATCAACTAATTTTTTCTGCAAGTGTATTCCAGAAGACACTTGATGGGTCAAATTTAGCCTATCAACAGGCCGCCATACTCTGCTGGACCGCCTTGGACCGACTTCAGGTACCATGCCTTCATCACTTTCTGAAACCTCTGAATCAGAGGAGTCAATAGTCCCTTCAGGTTGGTCATCCCTAGGTATTTCTGGTGAGAAAACTGGGTGGTTGTGTTCTACTTCAACTTCGCTTTCCCCTTCTGAATCATCCTGCTGTCTCTAATCAGTCTCAAACTGATCCCCTACTTCATGTCCAACTGACGGTAGGCAAGGAGGGACTGGGCTTTTGGGGGTGAACTCTACAGCTTCCGGGCTCAAAGTACTCTTTGGAAGCGCATATGGGGTAATCTCAATCTGATAGTCATATTCGACCTGTGAGTCCTTATCTTCTGTTGATTCTTGCCCTGGGCAAGTGATCTTCTTCAAGGTCCGAGGCTTTGGCCTCGGTTTCCAGGGTTTGGGGTGTTTGCCCTGAGAGTCAAGTCTGTCAATGTCTACCATACTAATGGGAAATAGGTCATTCCTATGCAAAGTTCTTTTTGGTCCACTGCTGGTTTCATCCTGAATAGTGTAGACTGGCAAACCATTGTGTTTAGAGACGACAATGTGAACAGAATTTTCCCACCTATCACATATTTTGGAGTTTAACCTGGGCCCCAACTTCCGCACTAGGACCCTATCTCCTATCTCCAGCTTGGCTGCTCTAGCCGACTTGTCATACCTTGTTCTTGTTTCGAGACTTTGCCATCTCATCTGAAGCCTTCTGATAAGCAAATGCCAACCTATTCTTCAGGTCCCTCACATACTGACTGGGCGACCCTAACCCTTTTTTCTCAAGGTCAATACCAAAAGCAAGATCAGCCGGTAGTCGAGGGTGGCGGCCAAAGAAAAGGAAGTAGGGAGAGTGTCCAGTGCTGGAATGAACTCAACAATTGTAAGCATGCACTACCTCCGGAAGGTTCTTTTTCAAATCAACTTTCCTATCATCTTCTAAGCTCCTCAGCATGCTCAACAGTGTTCTATTCCATCTTTCTACAGGGTTGCCTGATGGATGATAAGGCGTAGTCCTACACTTTTCACTCCCAGAGATTTGACAAAGCTCTTTCACAATCTTGGACTCAAAGTCTCTACCTTGGTCTGACAATATCCTCTTGCAAAAACCAAAAGGCATGAAAAAGTCCTGCCACAACGCTCTGGCGACAGTTTTAGCTGTCTGATCCTTCGTTACAACTGCCAGCCCAAACTTTGTGAAATGGTCTATCATCACAAGTACATTTTGTTTCTGTCCATTTGTATCAATGGTGAGGAAATCTATTGACAGAAGCTCCAAGGGATATGTGGTAACAATTGAGCTCATTGGGGCCTTCTGACATTTTGCGTCTTTCCTTATACACTGGCTGCAGTTCTTTATTTTTTGTTCTAGATCTCTTGTCATATGCGGCCAAAAGAAACGCATCCTAAGTTGAGCGATTCCATTCTCAAAATGTGTGTGGAATAAGTCTTCATGCACACCCTTCATCGCAGCACTGCAGTAGGGCAAGGGAAGTACTAACTGCCACTGACTGACTTCATTTTCTGCCTCAACTTGCGGTACAGGACACCCTTCCTCAGAAACAGTTTCTTTTGTTCCCTTGAATAAACTCTCATTTCAGGGCTACACATGCCTGAGACATCGAGTTCTTTGTTGCGCTTGAGGCACTTGATAACATATGCTAGATTTTTGTCAGCTAACTGAACTTTTCTCCAATCATTTATGATGTCTAGAGGCCTATGTTCATGTTTGGGATCTAAAATGTCATCCGAGATATACGAGGGGTCAGTCATGAGTTGTTCAACACCAGGTTGAATCTCATCTACTCCAGAATTTATAGCGGAGTCGTCTTCAGCCTCGGTGTCCTTCAAACGTTGTACATGATGGGACAATATGATTGCCTTTACGCACTCTTGATCAACTGAGACTGAATCATCATCTGCTTGGTCTTTATCAAACACCCTAGCTTTATCCACCAAGAATGCTATCCTATCCAATGATTCCCTATATTGGTCATCCACAGATGGGTCATGGTTGGGCAAACGAGATAGTGAGTCAGCATCTACATGGGTCAGGCCTTTCTTATATTTCAGTTCAAAATCAAACATTGAAAGGGATGTGAGCCACCTGTGGCTTGTAGCATCCAGTTTTGTACTTTTCAAGATGTAACATAAAGGGTTGTTGTCAGTGACTACTGTGACCTTAGTTCCCAACAGGTAGTCCCTGAATTTGTCAACCATTGCCCATTTCAAAGCAAGGAATTCACGCTTGTGAGCAGGGTAGTTTTGTTCTGACTTGTTGAGGCCCCGACTGGCATAAGCAATCACCTTATTTTTGCCCCCAAACTCTTGGTAGAGGACTGCGCCCAACCCAACCCCACTTGCATCACAATGCAGAGTGAAGGGCTTTGAGCGGTCAGCTATGCCAAGGACCAGGTCACTTGTTAGTGCTGATATCAAAGACTGGAAAGACTTTTCTTGCTCTGGTAATGCATGATGAAAGGGTTAGCTGGCCCTTTCTCTTCCCAGACTTGGAATTACCACCTGGGGCATACCCAATTGTCAGGTCATTCAGAGGCCTGGCTAAAGAGGAAAAGTTTGGTATGAAATGGCGGTAGAACCCTGCAAAGCCTATGAAGCTTTTGACATCTTTTAACGTTTTGTGTCTGGGCCAGTCCTTGACTGTAGCAATTTTGTCTGGATCAGGCCGAATGGAACCTTTGGAAATGACATAACTAAGTGCCTAACTTCAGTGGCCCCAAATTTGCATTTTTGTGGGTCTAATTTTAACCCATACTTGCACAATCTTCCTAACACCTTAACTGTCCTATCCTCTAGCTCTTCTAAAGACTTTGCATGAACCAGAATGTCATCCAGAAAAATGATCAACTGCGTTGGGTTCATATCACTAAATACTGTCTCCATTAACCTTTGAAAACACGCAGGTGCATTTGCTAGCCCCTGGCTTAACCGGTCCCATTCAAACAACCCGAAAGGTGTAATGGCAGAGTATTTACTGGCTCTTTCAGTCATTGGGACCTGGTAATAGGCATTACACAGGTCAAGGGTGGTAAAATACTGTGCATCATTGAGGGTGAGCAGCAAATCTTCTATTTTGGGGATAGAGTAGCTGTCCTTGATGGTTCTAGCCTTTAGCTTGCGGTAATCAACGCACATCCTAAGAGCGCCATTCTTTTTCCTGACTGATACTATTGGACTGGCGAATGGCGAGTTTGATGGACGAATGATCGTTGAGGCCAGCAGTCCCTTGATATGTTTCCTACAATCCTCAAAATCTTTAGGTGGAATGGGTCTTGCCCTTTCCCTGATATCAGGTCCTGATGCGAGTTCAATGTCAAAAGGGTCCCCTACATTTGCCCTACCTATATCAAACTCTCCTGTAACAAATGCTCCTTTTAGGCATTGCAGTCTAGTTTGAAAATGTTTGCACCACTCGGGGTGTGTCTCTTGAGCCTCATCAAACTGGAACCTGACATCAGTTTCCTGACAACCCCCACTTTCTGTCTGCACACTCCCTGAAAATGCAACAGATTCAGAATCTGATGCCTGGAGTGCTAGAGTGGTCACAACCTTTTGGATGTCATACTCGTGATTGTATACAAGGATGTCAGCGACAACCTGGTTCTTTTTTAAGATCACATCTTGATTAGACTCATTAACAACCACAAGTTTGACAGAGGACATGCATTCTGTTGAGACTTTACAACCCACTACTCTGACACCTTCAGGCAATGATGGTTCTTTTGGCTCTTGGACCAAAACAGCATCCTGAGTATTTGGGATTTTGGCTTTTGTGACACATTTTACTTCAGCTGTCTCACCAGCTGGAATCAAAATCTGAGGAATTCGAACTTTTGCTGAGCCCACCTTCCCATCATCACCTGAAGTGAGGTCACAGTACATGAATGCAACCACAGGACAGATATGCAAAGAGCTGACAAAATTTGGGCCAGCCAACCACCTGCATATCTCAGCAAAATTTCTCAACATATTTGTGCCAACAATCACTGGTACACGTCTAGAAAAATCAGTATCAGGACATACCAGCATCAGAACATCTTCATTCTCACTCACTCCAACAATATCACTAGGCATTGAAACAGACACACGAATGCATCCTAAATAAGGCACAGAATTTCCCCCAGCCCCAACAACCCTCAATTCTGGAGTCAGTTTCTCAATTGGGACATGTGAAAGGTTTTTCTCATAAAATGACTCACACACAATGCTTACTTGTGACCCACTATCAATGAGGCAGCAAGTGCCAATGTCCTCAATCAGAATGTCAGCCTCAAGGCTGGGCCCTACAAGAGCTTCTAAATCATTGTCATAACCTTCTGAGGAATGCATTTCAGCAAAAACTGTATGGTGGTCAAGTTTGAGGTCTTGACGAGATTTGTTGATAATTGTTACCTCAATGTTTGATGAGTCTACTCTAATGTCAGCTATTTCAAGGCCAGAAGGTAATTGTTCTTTTGGGCGTGGAAGGATCCTAAGATTCCCTAAGCTAGTTGCATCAGCTCCCATGATAGTTCCTGAAAGGGAAATCTCCTGTCCGGGCTGAAGTCTAACACAGAATGGACTCCGCAACATCACACCACGGACATGAAGTCCATTGTCAATTAGTTCAGCAGCTGCATGCAGATTGTTGGCCATCTGGGGTGATGATTGTTGAAAATTTTTCCCAGTTGGTTTTAGCCTGTAAAGATGCCCAAGTGAGGTGGTGGAATAGGAGCCTGAGTGTGGACAGTGACAGGGGCATGGGGGCAAGCAGGTTCAGACTCATGGTGTTGGCCCTGAGTCGCGAGTTTTTCACGGAGCTCCCTGTCTCTCTGCCTCCAATGATGCTTCCAATGACTCCAGACGCTCTAGTCTGTTCAGTAGAGCAGCAAGCTGGTCTCCACTCACAGCCCCTGACCTCTAGGTACTCTCTGCCATTTGTCCTCTCCCCCTCTACCTCAGCACGCCCCTCAGTCCTAGTCACATCACCTCCCAGTTGATCAGCCATGTCTCTCAACTTTAAATTTTGCCTAACAAATTTTGCCTATATCTAATAATATTCCGGACGAGCCCCCAATTTATGTAACCCAGGTTTCTAACGCACAGACCCAGACCACAAATGACAAAAACTCTGACTGTACGATTTCTCCTCCAATTTTTATTGATACCATAAATAGGCAGAAATCCAAACAACAATATTAACTCTAAACATGGACTGATTCAACATTCAGATAGTTATTGACAAAGAATTTTTTGGGTTGTGACTGAGGGAAGAAAAAAGGAGAGGAAAACACAAAGGGGGCACTGCAAAAGAATACAAAACAAAAAAATCTGTACAGGACTGTGTGCAAAAAAACACAAATAATAACAATGGCCAAACCAAAAGCCATCAAAGACCTTCAAGGGAAAATGAGGTTGTGTTTTAGACCACATGGTCCTAAATAAATCTCATTTTCCCTTGTCCTTGGCAGAAAATGTTAATGGCACCACATGGTCCTAGACATAATTTTGTAAGAATGGAGTCTTGGCCATATGGTCCCAAATGTATCTTACCTCTTTGTTTCTTGCAGTAAAATAGTGTTTGTCACATCACAGAATGAAGTTTTGGCCACATAGTCCCAAATGTATCTTACCTCTTTGTTTCTTGCAGTGAAATAGTTTTTGTCACATCACATGGTTTTAGTGGAGGAAATGTCTACATCACATGGTTCTTTGTGTTTTAATCATGGCACATGTGTTAAGTTTGGTACATGGTTCTTTGTGTTTTAATCATGCCACATGTGTTAAATTTGGAGAAGTTTTCCTTAAATTTCAGAGGATGTTTTTATTTTTGCCTTCTCAGTTAAAAAGAAAAAAATACTTGCTTTTAAGGATTACTGTTATCCTTAGAATTATCATTAGTGACAATTTAGAGACTGATTTTAATCAAAATGGTTATGGCAGTATGAAATTGGTTTCGTGGGGACATCTGTTGGAAACCTGGGAGAGGAATGATTGATCTGGCTTGCTGCCTACTGGTTCAGTTGGATGACTGATAAAGGATGTAAGCAGATTTGCCGCCATGGTCAGGTGGCTGATTGATAGCAAAGAGCTTTCAGTATATTGGTATGCAACTCACTGCATTCAGTTTGACATTGGATCAGATCAAAGTGTGTTTGGCATTACCATAACCAGGGTCAAGTGGATTTGAACTTGATAAGATCACTACTACTTTATTAGTGATGCATTGTCCCTCACTGTGTGTTTCCCAATTGAGATGTTTGCTGAAGGTCTTTGATGGCTTTTGGCTTGGCCATTGTTATAATTTGTGTTTTTTCGCACACAGTCCTGCACAGATTTTTATGTTTTGTATTCTTTTGCACTGCCCCCTTTGTGTTTTCCTCTCCTTTTTTCTTCCCTCAGTCACAACCCAAAGTCTTGTGACTTGTTTGTCCACGTTTCTCTTGGCGGTTCGCTAACATTTATTTAAGATTTCTCTTTAACTCCAGCCATCATTTCTCTCCTCATTATTTTGATATGACAGTTATCATCCTTACCTTCCCTTCTTGTGGGACTACAATGGGCTCTTGCAGATTGTCAGTGAAATATCATTTTCTAAATGGATGTTCTACATCGAAAACTATTTCAAATTCTGCCCCCACCCATCCCCTCACCACCACCACCGTCCCTATCCCTACTTCAGGGTTTCTATTATTTTAATTTCTTGCACCCTACGCATTATTGATCAGTTTACCTCAGTGCAAAGGTGCTATGCCTGGTCTCTCCTTCCGCCCAACCCCTCCCCTCCTTCTCCCCTTCCCCTGGCGCTTAACCCCCACCCGACCCCCACCCCACTGCCCACAACCGCCTTCCATGCACTGGGGCACGCTGAAATCCCTCCAAACATACCAGTTTCGATATTTTAGAATTCCAAGCAGTATTATTTGTAGTGACATCATGCTTGGTATGTTTGACAAGAAGAAAGCAGACTTTTATATGCAGGGGACTTATTCAAAGGTAATCAAAATACACAAATATAAAAACAAGTTGAGTGTTAGATGATAAAACGTCTGGACCACAAACTCGAGACCATTCTCTCTCTCTCTCTCTCTCTCTCTCTCTCTCTCTCTCTCACACACACACACACCACACATATGCACACACACACACACACACACATGCACACACACACATGAGCACACACATGCACACATACACACACAGACATGCACACACTTTGTTGCCTACACAAACACTCGGTGCCTACCCATGTGTCTATGCAGAAGCAAATGCAAGAGATGGCTTGCTTAATAATGGGACTGAAGACAGCCCCAGTCACATGAACAAAAATCTCACCAATGAGAACCGTAAGAGTACCTGCCAAGCTACAAAGAATCACCGTCAAAGTCAACAGACAAAGCAACCTCTTAATTTCAGTCTGTGTTCATAGATTAGCATACCTTCTTTTTTTTTTCAATTTGCATAAAGTTCTTTTTCTTGCAGTCCCAAATCCTGTGAGAATGAAAAGTAGATCAACCATCAACACTTTTCTTCAGTCGTGTATTATAAAGCACAACCAAAGCAATCACTTACCAGCACTTCTATGAAGCACATCAAAAGCAATCACATACCAACACTTTCCTTCAGTCATGTATTATACAGCACAACAAATGCAGTCACATACCAGCACTCTTCTTCACTTATACATATATTGAACCACTACAAACACAGTCACATACCAGCGCTCTTCTTCACTTATACATATATTGAACCACTACAAACACAGTCACATACCAGCGCTCTTCTTCACTTATACATATATTGAACCACTACAAACACAGTCACATACCAGCGCTCTTCTTCACTTATACATATATTGAACCACTACAAACACAGTCACATACCAGCGCTCTTCTTCACTTATACATATATTGAACCACTACAAACACAGTCACATACCAGCGCTCTTCTTCACTTATACATATATTGAACCACTACAAACACAGTCACATACCAGCGCTCTTCTTCAGTTATACATAATATTAAAGCACTGCAAATGCAGGAATGTACTAGTAATTTTCTTCAGTTATACATATATTAATTAAAGCACTATAAATGTAGCCCATATACCAGAACTTTTCTCCTGACAAATGTCATAAACTACAGATGCAGTCACATACCAGCATTTGTCTTCAGTTCCATATATTACAGCACTACAAAAGCAATCATGTACCAGCACTTTTCTTCAGTCATATATCATAAAGCACAACAAACACAGTAACATACCAGCATTTTTCTTCAGTTACACAGATATGAAACCACTATAAACACAGTAACAAACCAGAGCTTTTCTTCAGTTACACAGATATGAAACCACTACAAACACAGTAACAAACCAGAGCTTTTCTTCAGTTACACAGATATGAAACCACTACAAACACAGTAACAAACCAGAGCTTTTCTTCAGTTACACAGATATGAAACCACTACAAATATTAAAGCACTACAAAAGCAGCAATTTGAATCATTACAAACTCAGTCACATACCAACACTTTTCTAAAGTTATACATATTAAAGCGCTACAAATGCTCTCACATACCCACATTTTTCTTCAATTACACATATCAAATCACAATGAATGCAGCCACATGCCAGCACATCGTCAAGCATGTACATAGGCACGTAGAACAGTTCTACTGATAACCTTAACCAGTTTTTCGTTCATGTTACAATCAACTCATTACTGCTTGGATTAAAAACTGCTTGAAAATAAAACAAATCACCAACCACTTGAGCGTGCATGTTCTCATACACAAATATTTTGATGAAATTTTATGTAGGAAAAAAAAAAATCAAGCGAAAAAATCTGCACTGTTTTTATACCGGCATGTGCAGATTGTGTGAGTGGCTCCGGTGTACTAGCATCATAGACAGAAAATGTTCCAACACTAAAAGGGTTAACCACAGACTGTAAACATTCTGTAGACGGAAAGAAACGTGGTAGTGCCTACCGTCCAGCCTTAGTCTGAAGACTACGTACAAACTCTGCGCAAGCACGACAGACACAAACAACAACTACGCAACACACTCAAAACTATGCAGGGTTAAAAGTACACCCACTACATCTCCATGGACACCAGCTGCAAGTTCTGTGCGGTGACTTAGCAAGTGTAACAATCCTCTCTTCACATTGTGTCAGCATCCTGTACTCTCTGTTTTAAAAATATGACAGTTTTGCGAAGACTTTGTGAGCTGATGTCCACAGCTGAGGCCAAAGGTTGTCCGCAATGCTGGATGACATGTAGAAGGCGATCAACTGATCCTTCATCATTTCTTACATTGAACCAGGCATCAGTCATCCACTGAAACATCCTGGGACCCTCTCTTTTTCCTGCCTTGGTTTCCTGGAAACTCTTTTCGACTCCAAACAAGAGGTGTACTTCCCACTCAACGACACCAGCTTGATTTAGGCAACCAGGTTGTAAGGCTGTCTGGAAATGACCAAGAGGTTCCACTACAGAAGAGCAAAAAAGTAAAGAAAAAAAGAAGAAAAATGTTCCAATGCAAACCCTCTGAGATCACAGACTGATGGAAGCAGCGCGGCAGGGATCCTTGGCCCAGATGGTGTACATCTCGTTGCGCTCTGTCTCTCTGGTGATCCTAAGCTGGCTGACGCACACGAACTGACCTTTCTGCAAATCTTGGAACCTGAAATGAGGCGAGGGTATTCCTTCAAACTGGAAGTTGAGCTGGGCCGACTTCTCCTTCCTGTCCTGTAACCCACAGATTAAGGGGGAAAAAATGGAAATAAAATAATGGGGTCGTTGCTTTGTTGCTGGTCATTTTGCAAGCAAGGGTAAAAGAGAGAACAAGCAGATGCATGAGAAATGCTCGTCCTGCTTGCAGTGCTGTAGTGACAGACTGAACGGAGTGATATGGGAAAGGTGGAAGAGGCAGAGCGAGAGAAAGTTGAAGAAAATGGTGTGGATGCTGTGAGAAACACCTGCAGCTGGATGAAATTTGTCTGTTGACAATGTAATAAGATTGACAATAATAATCAAAAAGAAGAAGAAGAAAAGACAGTGCCTGAAAATGCACCACAGACTGTTATGAAGATGAGTATTACGACAAATAAAACATGAATACTGCTTCGTAGTGCAACGTTTTGGAGCCAGACATATGGAATCAATGACAGTCCACTTATCCATCAAGAAAAGAAAAAAAAAACAATCATCTCTTATCACTTCAACATTTAAATATGTCTATGACAGACTGAATTTAGCTACAATGAATTGCATGGATTGTAAACTGTCTGCTACAGTGGTTTAATCACCAGTTTGGGCAGCAATCAGTCATACTCTCCACATTCTTCTTGTACACCTTCTTTCTTGTATTCAATTTATGTTGGCATCAAAATGATATATTAGGCACACACACACACACACACACACACACACACACCACACACACACACACACCTTTCCACACGAAAATACATTCATCGCATTTGCACACTCCATAATTTGATAGCATATAGGTTTAAAAATAAAAAAAGAAAGAAAGAAAATCTAAACACACAAGACTAAGAACAAGTCTCCACCTCCCCGTGGTAGAAATAGCATTAAATGGCCTGACCTTGACAAAATGTGGCTTCATGTTTGTTACAGACTTTGAATTGAATATCATTCAACATGTTTTACTGGCATATACAGTAACAGTTAATAATGATCATATTTCATAAAAACATGACAATTTTGTAAATGGATTTTATGACTGAAAACGTTAATCTCAAATTTAGTCTGTTACGATTCAATGACATCTTCATGCATGAGATGACGGGAAAGGTCTTAATTCCTATAATTTCTGCCAAGTCTGATTCAGCTCATGCTAAGACTTGTGTGAAGAAAATGCCAGAGTTAAAGTTTAACATGGACACACACATGAACAAACATGGACTCATACATGTACAAATTCATGAACACGCAAACATGTGAAACAGCGGGATAACATAGACTCACTTGTTACACACGCGAGTCAAAGACATGTAAAATCATGACAGTATTTCACTCTGCAGCACAAAGCAAGCATAGATGGCAAGTAAAAACGAAAAAAAAAACAACAACAAACAGACAAAAAAGAACAGGAATCGTACATATAGACCCAGGCGTGCGCTTTCTCTCTCCATCTCCACCACTCCTACCATCACCCCATTCCTCACCCTAAACATGCATCCACCCATATGCCCGCATAAAAGATGACTGCTGCCAGATACAACTGACTATGGCTACTGCTACTCCAACAGAGACGACAACTAACAATGGCTACTGCTACTCCAACAGAGACGACAACTAACAATGGCTACTGCTACTCCAACAGAGACGACAACTAACTATGGCTACTGCTACTCCAACAGAGATGACAACTAACTATGGCTACTGTTACTCCAACAGAGACGACAACTAACTATGGCTACTGCTACTACAACAGAGACGACAACTGACTATGGCTACTGCTACTACAACAGAGACGATACAGCAGCTGACCTTGACAACCCAGCTATGCATCGGGGAACCTGGGATTGGTGACACCAACTGCACCAGCACCATGGCCTTCACCTCCCCGGCTTCCACTCTGTAATCATTGGGGTTGTTCCATGTCATCTCGGGTGCACAAAAGGACAAAAGACCCATGTACTTTGTCAAGGCTTCATTGTCAATGTCTTGCAGACTGTCCACGATCTCCATGTCTGGAAACATTGTGTGCGCCGTTGACCTCGCAGCCTCCCATTGCTGAGGTGTTGTGGGGGGCAGGGTGGGGGCAGCGGAGGAAGAACTCTTGCTGCGCTTTCTGATCCTGCGCAGAATCCATGAGAAATCATGCATATATATATCTCGCTGAATGAAATTTCGCACTGTGACCAGAATTGTCATTACTAAAACTTGTAAGTACTATCAGGTCCATAATTGTTTGGACATTTGCAATTGACAGAAACTCATTTATACAGAGCTGGCAACTGTTACTATATTCTACTGGAGCAACAAACAAGTGATTCTATTATCCAAAGATGTAAGTCAGGAAAAAGGAATCTGTATGAGGACCCCTTGGTAGCAGAAACTGGTATTTATCATGTTTGGTGTGTTCCTCTAATACAGCGATCTTTCTTGTTTAGCACCATTTTCGGGGTGGAAAGAAATAGAATCAGTCACCTTATGGTCACTATGTGTGGATAAACCAACCCCAACGTATATGCAAGTGCTCCCCGTCAGGTGTTATTGCATGCCTAGTTTCATTAACATGCTGCTTTGAGAAGCAGTAGTTTGAAGTCGTTTATTGTCTCTCTGGTTTCAGCAGACTTTTGATTTCCATGAAAATAAATTTCCAAATCTTACGGCTCCAGAATGTGAACTTCCTTGGCCTCATCAATGCGTAAGCCCACAGTTCCCTCCATGAAGAGGTGCATGTGGGCGTGTTCGTAGCACAGGAAGTTGCCTTCGCGTAGCTGCTCGTAGGGAAGTGAGGCCTTGGGTCTTTAGGTGTATGGAAAAGTACGAACGATGGGTTGCCTTCGGCGTCCTGAAATTTGTACTATAAGTATATGATTCATATTCAGAAAAAATAATTTAAATGTTTCACAACTGCCAAGCGTAATATGAGTGAACAGGATTCTCCGCTGAGTCTGTTGTGCCAGCAGTTGAATTCATCCCAGAATCCCCGCACCCTATGCACCTACCCTCACTCCCCACCCCTACCTCGACTCTCCTGTCTTTCCCTCAATGCTGCCCACCTACTCCCCACCACCACCTCCACTCTCCTCCTCTCTTCCCCCAATCAGCCCACAAGTCAGGGCATGAACACAGCAGGAAATCAAAGTGCTTCACACACACACACACACACACACACACACACAGCACCACACACACACACACACACACACACATACGCGCGCACACACACACACACACGCACACGCACACACACACACACACACACTGCCACTCGCATGGAGAAGGGTAACTCCACAATCAAGGATCATGTAAAAAGACAAAGAGACTTTTCCACCGATGACAGAACTTTCTTCCATAATAAAGGCAAATCAGATGTACATGTGAACAGCAAACACAGCTGTTGAATTGTTCTACGATAAATAGCCATGAAAGACAGCAATCTTCTGCAACTTGTGTGCAATCAGATCATGAAAGCATGGCGGTAACTCCATGCTGACTACCCACGGTTCAGAACAAACAATAGTTCAAGAGAAAAAGAAATGAACTGCCTGTACGCTGATATACCTTGGAGACCATGCACTTTCAAAAACAGTGAGCGACATGTAGCCTCCACCACAAGCTTGTATGAATCGCTACATATGAACTCAAGCACACTGTGAGGGGAAGCAATGAACGTGACCCAAGCTTCTTATTCTTTTCTCACCTCCCTTGGCATTTGCTCCCAGGTTCACTGTTGGTGACATCGCTCTGTATGTGATCGTTGTCAATGTCAGGTTCACTGTCGGTGACATTGCTGTGTCTGTGATCGTTGTCAATGTCAGGTTCACTGTTGGTGACATCGCTGTGCATGTGATCGTTGTCAATGTCAGGTTCACTGTTGGTGACATCGCTGTGTATGTGATCGTTGTCAATGTCAGGTTCACTGTTGGTGACATCGCTGTGTATGTGATCGTTGACAATGTCAGGTTCACTGTTGGTGACATCGCTCTGTATGTGATCGTTGTCAATGTCAGGTTCACTGTTGGTGACATCGCTGTGCATGTGATCGTTGTCAATGTCAGGTTCACTGTTGGTGACATCGCTCTGTATGTGATCGTTGTCAATGTCAGGTTCACTGTTGGTGACATCGCTCTGTATGTGATCGTTGTCAATGTCAGGTTCACTGTCAGTGACATTGCTGTGTATGTGATTGTTTTGAATGTCAGGTTCACTGTTGGTGACATCGCTGTGTATGTGATCATTGTCAATGTCAGGTTCACTGTTGGTGACATCGTTGTGCATGTGATCGTTGTCAATGTCAGGTTCACTGTCGGTGACATTGCTGTGTATGTGATCGTTTTGAATGTCAGGTTCACTGTTGGTGACATCGCTGTGTATGTGATCGTTTGAATGTCAGGTTCACTGTCGGTGACACTGCTGTGTATGTGATTGTTTTGAATGTCAGGTTCACTGTTGGTGACATTGCTGTGTATGTGATCGTTGTCAATGTCAGGTTCACTGTCGATGACATTGCTGTGCATGTGATTGTTTTCAATGTCAGGTTCACTGTCGGTGACATTGCTGTGTATGTGATCGTTTCCAACCCCATCATGAAACTAGTCACTTTCTGCCTGTGTGTATGATGTCTGACAATGACACTGGTGTGCCTGTGTGTATGATGTCTCACAATGACACTGGTGTGTCTGTGTGTAGGATGTCTGACAATGACACTGGTGTGTCTGTGTGTAGGATGTCTGACAATGACACTGGTGTGTCCATGTGTAGGATGTCTGACAATGACACTGGTGTGTAGGATGTCTGACAATGACACTGGTGTGTCTGTGTGTATGATGTCTGACAATGACACTGGTGTGTCTGTGTGTATGATGTCTGACAATGACACTGGTGTGTGGGACATCTGACAATGACACTGGTGTGTCTGTGTGTATGATGTCTGACAATGACACTGGTGTGCCTGTGTGTATGATGTCTGACAATGACACTGGTGTGCCTGTGTGTATGATGTCTGACAATGACACTGGTGTGTCTGTGTGTAGGACATCTGACAATGACACTGGTGTGTCTGTGTGTAGGATGTCTGACAATGACACTGGTGTGTCTGTGTGTAGGACGTCTGACAATGACACTGGTGTGTCTGTGTGTAGGATGTCTGACAGTGACACTGGTGTGTCTGTGTGTATGATGTCTGACAATGACACTGGTGTGTCTGTGTATAGGATGTCTGACAATGACACTGGTGTGCCTGTGTATAGGATGTCTGACAATGACACTGGTGTGCCTGTGTGTATGATGTCTGACAATGACACTGGTGTGCCTGTGTGTAGGATGTCTGACAATGACACTGGTGTGTCTGTGTATAGGATGTCTGACAATGACACTGGTGTGTCTGTGTATAGGATGTCTGACAATGACACTGGTGTGTAGGACGTGTGACAATGACACTGGTGTGTCTGTGTGTAGGATGTCTGACAATGACACTGGTGTGCTGTGTATAGGATGTCTGACAATGACACTGGTGTGTAGGACGTCTGACAATGACACTGGTGTGTCTGTGTGTATGATGTCTGACAATGATACTGGTGTGTCTGTGTGTATGATGTCTGACAATGACACTGGTGTGTCTGTCTGTAGGAGTCTGACAATGACACTGGTGTCTGGTGTAGGATGTCTGACAATGACACTGGTGTGCCTGTGTGTAGATGTCTGACAATGACACTGGTGTGCTGTGTGTAGGATGTTGACAATGAACTGGTGTGCTGTGTGTAGGATGTTGACAGACACTGTTTGTTAGTTTGAATGATGGGCCTTTGAGTGATGACATGTTGCTGTGTGTATGTTGACAATGCATGGTGCCTGTGTGTAGATGTTGACGCATGGTGTGCCTGGTGTAGGTCTGACAATGCATGTGTGCGTGTGTGGAATGACCGTGCCTGTAGGAGTTGACAAGACATGTGTTGGTGTGTGTTGACAATGACATGTGTGCTGTGGTAGGGTCGACATGACATGTGGCTGTTAGTCTGACATGCACTGGTGTCGTGTGTGTCATGACAGTGTGTGTGACATGACAGGTTGCTGTGTGTAGATGTGCATGACACTGGTGTGCCTGTGGTAGATTACATGACACGGTGTAGTGTCGACAATGACATGGCTGTGTGTAGAGACATGACGTGTGGTAGGAGTCTACAATGATGGGTGTGTGTAGGAGTCTGACAGACATGGTGCTGTTGGATGTCTGACAGCACGGTGTGTGTTAGAGTCTGCAAACATGTGTGGTGTTCTGACAACACTGTGTCCTGTGTGTAGATGTGACAGACACGGTGCGGTAGATGTACATGACACTGGTGTGCTGTTTAGGAGTTGACAATGACATGGTGTGGTGTGTAGATGTCTGACAATGACATGTGTGTGTGTGTAGATGTTGACAATGACACTGGTGTGCTGTGTGTAGGATGTTGACAATGACACTGTGTGCTGTGTAGATGTTGACATGACACTGTGTGCGTGTGAGGATGTTGACAATGACATGGTGTGCTGTGTTAGGATGTCTGACATGACATGGTGTGCTGTGTGTAGATGTCTGACAATGACACTGGTGTGCTGTGTGTAGGATCTGACAATGACACTGGTGTGTGTGTAGGATGTTGACAATGACATGGTGCGGTAGATGTCTGACATGACATGGTGTGCTGTGTGTAGGATGTCTGACAATGACAGGTGTGCTGTGTGTAGATGTTGACAAGACACTGGTTGCCTGTGTGTAGATGTTGACAATGACACTGGTTGTAGATGTCTGACAAGACATGGTGTGCCTGTGTGAGATGTCTGACATGACACTGGTGTGCCTGTGTGTAAGTCTGACATGACATGGGTGCCTGTGTATGTCTACAATGACACTGGTGTGCTGTGTTAGATGCTGACAATGCACTGGTGTGCTGTGTAGGAGTCTGAATGCATGTGTGCTGTGTAGGATGTTGACATGACACTGGTGCTGTGTTAGATGTCTGACAATGCACTGGTGGCTGTTGTAGATGTCTGAAATGACACTGGTGTCTGGTGTAGATCTGCATGACACTGGTGTCTGTGTTAGTGTCTGACAATGACACTGGTGTGCTGTGGTAGTGTCTGACATGACACTGGTGTGCTGTGTGTAGGATGTCTGACATGACACTGGTGTGTCTGTTGAGGGTCTGACAATGACACTGGTGCCTGTGTGTAGATGTCTGACAATGCATGGTGTGCCTGTGTGTAGATTCTGACATGACATGTGTGCTGTGTTAGATGTTGACAATGACATGGTGTGCTGTTTAGAGTGACAATGACACTGTGTGCTGTGTTATGATGTCTGACAATGACACTGTGTCCTGTGTGAGGATGTTGCAATGACATGTGTGCCTGTTGTGGATTTACAATGACACTGTGTGCCTGTGTGTAGATGTTGACAATGACACTGGTGCTGTGTTGATGTCGACATGACACTGTTGCTGTGTTAGATGTCTGACAATGACACTGGTTGCTGTGTAGAGTCTGACAATGACACTGGTGTGTGAGGATGTCTGACAATACACTGGTGTGCCTGGTTAGTGCTGCAATGACACTGTGTGCTGTGTTAGGTTGACAGACACTGGTTGTGGTGTAGTTCCATGACACTGTGTGCTTGTAGGATTACATGCACGGTGTGTGTGTTGACATCCTGTGTGCTGTGTTAGATGCACAATCACTGTCTGTTGATCTAAAACACCGGGATGCTGACAATGACACGGTGTTGAGCTGCATGACACTGTGTGCGTGTAGGATTTACAATGACAGGTGAGGAGCTGACAAGACACTGGTGTTTAGATGTTACTGACACGTGTGTGTGTGGTGTTGACATGACGTGCTGTGGAGAGTCTGAGACCTGGGTGGAGGAGTGGAGGGTGTTGATCTGACAAGACACTGGTGGTGTAGAGTTGAACAGGCTTTGAGGACTAATGACAGGTGGTTAGATCGAGCATGTTCGGTGTGTCGACTCGTGTGCTTGTAGGTGACAGACTGTGCGTGAGGTTGCAGCGGTTGATCGACAAGACATGTTCGTGATCTGACAATACTTGTCCTGCTGACAATGACACTGTGTGCTGTGTTAGGATGTCTGACAATGACACTGGTGTGCCTGTGTGTAGGATGTCTGACAATGACACTGGTGTGTCTGTGTATAGGATGTCTGACAATGACACTGGTGTGCCTGTGTATAGGATGTCTGACAATGACACTGGTGTGCCTGTGTGTAGGATGTCTGACAATGACACTGGTGTG
>CM065741.1:6558173-6565673 GCA_033310375.1 Conus canariensis
TCACTTCAGCCATTCTTGGTTTTCTGATGAATGGGATCTTGTGAGACTAACGACAATTTCTTTTCTTGTATGCAAAATGACACCTGACCCTTGTGACGGATGGTCTGAACGGCAGTTGGATTGTTCTTTCATGCACAACAAGTGTTGATAAGTTCTGAGGATTTTCGCGTTTTGTCTGTCTTCCTGTTACGACCCTGCTCCGCAAAGACTGCACTGTCGTGGCATTTCAACATCACTGCAGGAAGATTCCACAGAACCTTAGTGTTAGGGCTCATCTTGTCCAAATACTGCCTATAGTTTTTCTTACTTTTCTCTTGCATTGTAGGGGTTTTTTTTTTTGTTTTGTTTTTTAACTCGTGAACAACTGATTTAAAATAAAAAAAAGGGCAACAATCTCTAACATCATATAGTACATGAATTTCAAGTAATCATTTTCATAAAACATTTTAAAACAGAAATCATAAATCTTGAAGAATCTTCTAGATACACAATAGAGCCATACAAATCATTTCATATACCTGTTTGAAAAAAAAAAAAAACATCAACTTTACAAATGCACCTCTGTTATATTCATGGCATTCAAGAATTGTGGTAGGTTGGATTTTGTTTGTTTGTTTGTTTTGCGCATCTGTTTTTGCTGTGGAGACTGGAGAAGAAAATTCCCCGAAGTTGGAGTATGGCTGCCTTAATGACGGGATAAAAAAAAAGTCGTACACACAAAATTCCACTCTCTTTGTTGGGTAGATGGGATTAACCCTTGCCTGTCTATACAGGGAGTGTCCGCAGGAGTATCAGCCTGCGTACGCAGAAGAAGAAGAAGGAGGAGAAGAAAAGACTCTGTAAGGGAAGGAGATGACAGGGATGAAGGTAAAAGATGGAGGGAGGGGGAGGGATGAAGATGTGACACTCATGGTCTAAACTACCTTTCTGAGCGGTGTGTCTGTCGTCTTCTGTGCTGACCTTGACCACTGCCCGGCAAACGGCCTTGTGCGTTTTCCAGTCAGCTCGCTGGCAGTCACGTGAGCAGTAGGTCACTCCCCGACATGACCCACATCTGTTCATTCCCTGACGCTGCAGTCCACACTTCTATACAATAAACACAAGAAGAAAAAAAAAACGGTACAGACAGATACAGCTACATTGTGTTCACCAGCACACACATACTTACATGCTGGTATAGAAGTCTTAGGGTGTGTGAAGCAAGCAAATGTTGAGTGATGTGGCGAATTGCGCGGTAAGGCTGTAGTGTATGGCAAAATGGTATGCAAGAGCTGCATGAGAAACAAGAGGAGCAAGACAAACAGCAGATGATGACACCCATGATTTCAGCAAAATGCTGTGAGTTTCTACCATCAGGGTGCCATTCTAGGGCAATGAGGATGAAATCTTGGGCACAAAAAATTGCTAGACCAAGATTAATCCATTTCTCAAGTTCCTGAGTACTTCTATGCCCCCTAGTCCCAGAAAACAAGTATGTGACCCAGTGAGTAAGCCACAGTGAATCAGTTAGTGAGTCACTATGTGTGTGTGTGTGTGTGTGTGTGTGTGTGTGTCTGTGTGTGTGTGATTGTATGGTGGAGGGATGGGAAGGGAGAAGGAGGGCTGCATGTGTTGGGGGGGGGGGGGGGATATGTGTGCAAGCGAGGAGGAAGGGGGGAAGGGAGGGAAGGGCATTATTACTGCATCTATGTTATCATGACAAAAAAAACAACAGAAACAACAAAGTGAAGTGGAAAAAAAAACAACAACATCAAAGCTACTTAAATCTCACAAAATTGAATTTCAAAAACCTATATCAGTGAAAAGACACAGCTGAGCAGACAGTTTTAGAGTTCACTCAGAACAGCGTCAATGTTTTCTCTGCATAAGTTTAAAATGATAAACATAAAAAATCAAAATTAAAAAAACAAAAAATTTGGAAAAGGAAAAGAAGAGCGAAGAATTTCTTAAAAAAGGAAAAATGAATGAATAACGAAGGCAGAAGAAAAAAAAAGCATACAACTATTGAAAAAAAGGGAGAGTCACAGAGAATCATACAAAAGCTGACATTCATAGCACAAATTGTTCAGTAGGCAGAAATACACATCACGCTGAGAGAACTGGCAGCTCAACAGAATGATAAACTGCTTCACACTAACACAGATCTGGCAGACTGAACTGCACTGAAAACATCTGGCAACTGCTTTGCTCAGTGCTTGTCTCATAAAGTGTTGTGTTCTGAACATACCTGGTAGACTGCTCTGCACTGAACATTTCTAGTATACTGCTTTTGCTCTCAACATGTCTGTAAACTGCTTTGCTCTCAACATGTCTGTAAACTGCTTTGCTCTCAACATGTCTGTAAACTGCTTTGCTCTCAACATATCTGGTAAACTGCTTTGCTCTCAACATATCTGGTAAACTGCTTTGCTCTCAACATATCTGGTAAACTGCTTTGCTCTCAACATGTCTGTAAACTGCTTTGCTCTCAACATGTCTGTAAACTGCTTTGCGCTCAACATGTATGGTAAACTGCTTTGCTCTCAACACATCTTGTAAACTGCTTTGCTCTCAACACATCTTGTAAACTGCTTTGCTCTCAACACATCTTGTAAACTGCTTTGCTTTCGGCTTATCTGGTAAACTGCTTTGCTTTCAGCTTATCTGGTAAACTGCTTTGCTTTCAACTTACCTGATAAACTGCTTTGCTTTCAACTTATCTGGCAAACTGCTTTGCTCTCAACATATTTGGTAAACTATTTTGCTCTCATCATGTCTATAAACTGCCTTGCACTCAACATTTCTCGTAGACTGCTTTGCTCTCAACATGTATGGTAAACTGCTTTGGTACCAACATGTATGGTAAACTGCTTTGGTACCAACTTGTATGGTAAACTGCTTTGGTACCAACATGTATGGTAAACTGCTTTGGTACAAACTTGTATGGTAAACTCTTTGCCACCAACATATCTGGAAAACCGCTTTGCTTTCAGCATGTATGGTAAACTGCTTTGCTCTCAACATGTATGGTAAACTGCTTTGCTCTCAACATGTATGGTAAACTGCTTTGCTCTCAACATGTATGGTAAACTGCTTTGCTCTCATGTGTAGGCATTCTTCAGTCTCGGAAGACTATGGAGTTGCGCTCTAGGTGTCTATTCTGGTACAGCGGCGGGTGTGGCTGGCCAGTCCGACACGGGAATGACAGTCCCTGTGGCAGAGGGCACAGATGAAGTCTGACGCTGGTCTGTCTGCCTGGGCTGCAGCCTTTCTTCTCATTCTCTTTTCCCGTGCTGCTGAGCGAGTGTCTCTTCAAACTTGGAGAGACCTTTCTGCACAGTCTGTCTTCAGGCTGACCGTTCGAGGGCTGTTGCTTCCCAGTTGTTCTGGTCGATGTTCAAGGCTTTTAGGTCCCTCTTGCACACGTCTTTGAATCGCAGCTGTGGTCTGCCTGTGGGACGTTTTCCCTGCACAAGTTCTCCATAGAGGAGGTCTTTAGGGATTCGTCCATCATCCATGCGCACGACATGGCCGAGCCAGCGCATACGTCTCTGTTTCAGCAGCGTGTACATGCTGGTGCATCCAGCTCTTTCCAGAACAGTGTTGTTTGGGACCTTGTCCTGCCAGGTGATGTTCAGAATGCGTTTGGGACCTTGTCCTGCCAGGTGATGTTCAGAAAGCAGTTTACCATACATGTTGCTCTCAACATGTATGGTAAACTGCTTTGCTCTCAACATGTGTGAAAAACTGCTTTGCTCTCAACATATCTGGTAAACTGCTTTGCTCTCAACATGTATGGTAAACTGCTTTGCTCTCAACATATCTGGAAAAGTGCTTTGCTCTCAACATGTATGGTAAACTGCTTTGCTCTCAACATGTATGGTAAACTGCTTTGCTCTCAACATGTATGGTAAACTGCTTTGCTCTCAACATATCTGGAAAACTGCTTTGCTCTCAACATGTATGGTAAACTGCTTTGCTCTCAACATGTATGGTAAACTGCTTTGCTCTCAACATGTATGGTAAACTGCTTTGCTCATAACATGTATGGTAAACTGCTTTTCAACGCAGATCAGGTAAAGTCCTTCACTCTAAACTGATCCCCTTTCACCTCCTCAAAGCATGACACAGAGCCGGAGAACTGACCTGGCAAGTGGTCAAAGGCATGTCCATTGTGCTTCCGTCATGGGGAACGCTGGCCACTTTCTCTGCTGCCTTGGTCCCCCTGTTACCGGCTGGTGGTAGTGGGGTCGGTGACTCCGGTGACTCCTCGCCAGCTGGTGACTCTGAAACACACTGGTCATGTCTGCAACCGAGGCTGAGAGCACATTCAGGATTGTGATATGGGTTACAAACAATGGTCATGACAAACAATGGTCATGGCAAACAATGGTTATGACAAACAATGGTCTTGAAAAACAATGGTCATGACAAACAATGGTCAATGGTTATGACAAACAATGGTCGTGACAAACAATGGTCGTGACAAACAATGGTCATGACAAACAATGGTCATCAAATCCACTTTTCTGTCTGTGATATTGTACCTTATAGCTCATGAAGGATTTTTTTTAAAAAGTAGTTTAGGAGTATGATTTACATTTTCAAAGTCTTCATAAAATTCTCCTTTTTGTCTGATACCTTATATGTTATTGCTGATTAATTTCTTTTTTTTTTTTTTTTTTCAGTTGCCTGCACAGTTATGGGTATGTTGTTCTGCAAACAAATGTGTGCAAGTGTACTTAGGCACTCACATGGTCATTTGAGAGTGCAAGTGCAGAAATAGGTGACCATGTCTGTATGTGTGAATGGATGTATGCGTGTGACTTTTGTTGTTTTTTCTACATATGTGTGTGTGTGTGTGTGTGTGTGTGTGTGTGTGTGTGTGTGTGTGTGTGTGTGTGTGTGTGTGGTGTGTGTACATGTGTGTGTGTGTGTGTGTGTGTGTGTGTGTGTGTGTGTGTGTGTGTGTGTATGCATGTTCTGGATGTAAGACAGAATGTGTGTGTTCATGTAAAAAAAAAAGCTGTTACATGCACGCTAAATTTGCTTCAAGTTAATATGCGTGTGCAGGTATGCAAGACTCACTGAGCACACATGCACATAAATGTACATCATTGATATGTACACGTCCTTGAGCAAACATTCACATGCACTTTATATTCCTCCTATGCTCACACATAGACAGCAGAAAAGTTCTACTAATGCTGAGTGTTTTCCCTTCATAACATGGCCACTTTCATTTCACCCTCAGGCAACAGAACATTTACATGTGCGCAAGTGAGGGGAGGCTACATGTCAGGGCACATATGTACATGCGTTTCTGTGCTATGTGTGAATGTCGATGTTCAGGTGTTTTGCATGTGTGTTTTCACTCCTTCAGAGGGACAGAGAGGAAACAAACACCGCTTACTGTCCTTAGTTGTGGTTTTCTTGCAGACCCTCTTGTGAGACGACCAGTGACGTTTCTGGCAGTCACGGGAGCAGTAGCCAATGGCCTTGCAGGCGGCACAGAGTCGAATGTCCTCAGCCCCGCCCTGCTGGCCACACTGGGCACACTGGTCCATCTGACCTGAGTCAGGGGGCAGTGCTGTGGTGAACTGGGAGTTGCTGTCCTTGGACAGGAGTTGCTTTTCTTGGATAAGAGTGCTGAATAAATAGAGCACATCGTCAAGATCCGCTTAACAGTTTTCATTTTGACCAGACACAACAGATGCTGCTGTGTTGGATTTTTTTCTCTTACTTTTGTGGGTCTGAGGTTTGAATCTGGGAAGCGTCCACACACACACACAGACACACACACCTCATACATACACCTATAAACACACACTCTGTGTGTGTGTGTGTGTGTGTGTGTGTGTGTGTGTGTGTGTGTGTATGTGTGTGTCTGTGTGTCTGTGTGTGTCTGTGCATGTGTGCATGTCTGTGCATGTGTGTCTGTGTCTGTCTGTCCACTCAAGTGGGTGTCTTACAACATTTAGCTCCCAACGAGCAAGGTTCCTCATCAAAGCAGCAAGTCCAGCAAACTGTCACACCCAAAAAAAACAAACAAACAAACAAAAAAGCCCAGTATAACAGTACATGTTCATCATTTTGGTCCCTGCATGCTGTATTGGTGACCAAACACTGTTTTTCATTTAATGACTAGTTTACAGATCAAGTGAAGGCTAAAAATAATTTATTGTCAGATTATAATTGAACAAACAGTCTTCTTTGTGTAATAATTTTTTGGAAAAAAAAAATGGTCCAGAACAATGACCATACAATTAGGGGTACCGTCATTGTTCAAAGTGAAAGCTTTTTTCAAACAAGACAGGCAACTTGCCTCTATGACTCACGTGTACCGCTGAATACTGCCTACAGAGACATAAAGAGCAAAGGGCAGATGGAACAAATGGGGAGGGGGACAGAGCTATGTTGTTACCACGATCTCTTTATTTCCTTACTGAATGCATATTACTGTTTTCTCAGCTCAGCCTGTATCGTTCATGAATGAAGGAAAAGACACACAGTGAGGCATACTTCTATCAATTCACATGGTACCTCAAGCACATCTCCCCTTCCCAAACCACCAACACTACCCCCCCCCCCCACTCCTCTCTCTCTCTAACCCCCCCCCCTCTCTCTCTCTCTCTCTCAGATACACAGCTCTTCCTCTTTCCTTCCTCCTCCCTTCGCCCATCTACCCTTTCACCCACCTTCACACCCCACCATTCAGGTTTCTGTTTCCTTGCAGGCTTGCGTTTTAATGCTGACATATTCTCAATGTGTGTCACTGGCGATGTTAAGCACAATGACGTTTTATTTGATGTATCATACATGATGTGTTTTCTGCTGAGTTGACATATGCATTCTAGATTTTCCCACGAGTTGCGCTTTCTCATCCATTAATATTTCCTTAATCATGCATGTCATTGTCCATCCATCTGTTCAATCTTACAAGCTGCATTTATATATGGCTTACAACAATTGCACATATGCACATACACTGCACATGCATGCATGCATACACACTCATGTGCATGCAGGCAAATGAACTCTCTCTCTCTCTCTCTCTACACACACACACACACACACACACACACACACACACACACACACAAACACACAAACACACACACACACACACACACACGTTCCATTATTTTCATGTTTTCCACAAACAAACTTTTGTTGATTGGTTTGTTTCTAAATAATACAAAAAGGAGGAATGAAACCAGAAACATCCATCGAAAAATAAATACAATGCAGTAAACATAACAGAATGAAAGTGTCAGAGCATAGCACATTACAACATAAATGAACCCAGATGCTTTGTATTAAATGCTCAAACATTCAGATCAAAAAGAGAATGTCCATCCGTTAAAAAAACCCCACACAGACTGTGCATGGTAAAAGTGACTTTCAGAAAGGAAAAAAAAGTGACGACAGTGGGAAAGCGAGGATGGAGGTCCCACTATTCAAAAAGAAAAAAAAGGAAAGAGAAAAGATTTTTTAAAAAAAGGTAAGAAAAAGAAAAAA
>CM065741.1:6568173-6638173 GCA_033310375.1 Conus canariensis
GTGTGTGTGAGAAAGAGAGAGAGAAAGACACAGAGACAGAAACACACACAGAGAGAATGATAACAATAATGATAATGATATTTTCTTTAAAGAAAAAAAAATTTAAAAAGAAAAAAAAGGCCCAAGCCTCCTTTGAACGAGAAATTTGCACTACTAAAAGAAAACTTTCCATGCACTTTTGATGTAAAAAATCAACATAAACTTATGCCTGGTGTTTATATGAACTACTATAACACTATATTATAGTGCTCCATCGTTTAAATGACTTTAAAAAGATATATAGAAAAATGATTCAAACCACCTTCATTTCCTCATGACAAAAGTAAGACTAAACTAAATAATGATGGTCTGCTATGATACTTGGCAAGATTAAATTTTGCTCATCTATCATGAAGTACAGGGCAACACAAACTGGACTTCATCCCCTGCGGCGGATCCACTCGTAGGGCACAACGAAAGTCCTGCTCATTTCTTATACCTTTGTCTGTGCACTATTATGTCAGAGACACCTAATCTAAACTTGTGTGTGTGTGTGTGTGTGTGTAAGTGTGGGTGAGAGAGTGTCTTTGTGTGTACGTGTGTGTGTGTGTGTGTGTGTGTGTGTGTGTGTGTGTTGTGTGTGTGTGTGTGAGAGAGAGTGAGGATGTCAATGTCAAGCCTCGTTACATTTGTGAGACTTGCATTATTATTACACACTACATGGAACAGTATGTCCATAAGATTCTTGAGCGCAAAATAAATAAATGACTGACTGGCTGACTGACTGAATGAATTACGATAAAAAAAAAAAAAATCTAATTCTTCAAGCCTCATACATGTACATGGCCACTGGATTGCCCTCACAATCATCCTGATGGGTAGGCAGGCCTAAAATGTGATTTTGTTTCAAGAACAACCGAAAACCATCTGACAATTCTGTCATACCTGACTGCAGTTAAAGATGCTATCAATTCTTACCACGATCGGTAAAATCGTTGAATCAAGATGACATTGCCAGCGACGACATGATGTGAGACCTATGTCTGCATACGTGGATGCCTGGATAAGATCCCCCCTTGTCCTTCTACCTTTCAATGAGTGTAAATTCTTTGTTAGACCTCATCTGGAATATGCAAATGCAATATGGAGTCCACAATTGAAAAGACAGTCTACACAAATAGAAAGTGTTCAAAGACGTGCAACAAAGTTATTAAAAGAATGCAAAGATATGTCATATGCACAAAGATTGAAATATTTGAAATTACACTCATTGAAAGGTAGAAGGACAAGGGGGGATCTTATCCAGACATATAAGATATTTAATGGTATTGATGACATAAGTATTGACTCACTGTTTATTCCTTCAACAACATCACAAGGAATACTGAAGGTAAGATTTTTATACAATACTGCCGCACTAACAAAAGGAAAAACATTTACTCACACCGAGTTGCCCCCTTGTGGAATGCACTTCCTGCTAACATAAAATTTGCACAAAATACTAACTATTTCAAGAATTTTTTTGGATGAAATACCCAAATTCAAAGAATTATTTGTGGATTATGACGACTGAGGCCCATTTGAGGCTAAATATGTGATAAAATGCGCACAACACATTATGAAGTCAAAGAGGGGACGTATACAGGCCGTGAGGCCTAGGCAAATAGCCTGTCCCTATTACTACTACTAATACTACGAACCTACTTTCAGCTCATTTTGGAACAACTGTATCAAATACCGCACGCACTGCGGAACATCGGCAGCAGAAAGTTTACGAACTGAGAACATTCTAGTGTCATCACAAAATTTACTTGTATGTTTGGCTAGTAACTCACCTGTGTACAGCTTTCTTTTTTTTTTTTTTCTTTGCAGATGATAGTAGGAGTCAGATCTGGGAGCGTTTCCCCATTTCTTAGAAAGATGTGTACGTGACTACGGGAAACATGGGAGAGCATCGTCATCAAAAGTGGACATCAATTTACACACTCAGTGATCGCCCTTTTCTTATTTTATTTATTTTTATTATTATTATTTTTTTTTTTTTTTAACCATTTATTTCTTTTCAGTTTATTTTTCCCCAGCGCTTTCAAATGTCGCTGGATGCAGTAGATCTCGAGTACTTAATAACAATAACCATGGTATAACAATAGTATGATAATAATAATGATCTCTAATAATAACGATGACGATGATACTAAGAATGTTATTTAGATGGGGCAAAAATAGTAAAGAATTTTGTAATTGGATTTATTTGTGTTCAAGTCCATGCAAGAAAAAAAAAAACATCAATGTTAACGGGAGAGTTTAAAGTCATCGAGAAGAGACAATTCCTTATTTTAACAAAATCACATGGTTTAAATTTGTGTGTGTGTTGTTACGTAATTTAGCGTAAACAGCACACGGCCCGATCCACATATTCCACAGTAGGTCTGTGGCTTCAGGTTGTTTTTGAGTTCTTTGAGAACAGAACGAGCAACTTGCGCTTCTTAGCGATACAGTTCTTTGTTATGACCATAGCGTTTGGCCACACACCACCATTAGAATTTTGCACTAAAATTCTGTATAATCCATGTCAGCGTTTAGAGGCATGTCATAAATTTGAGCCAACATTTAATGTTAAACTGATTATTGATAAAAAGAACAACTCCCCCACCAACTAGTTCCCTTGTTTGGGGGGGGGGGGGGGGAGGGGGGGGGGATTTCCACAGCTGAATTCACAATCTTCAAATACGTGACCTTCCCCTTAGCAGACCTTCCCCCCGTCACATTTCAGGCCTTTGTACTCACCCGTGACCCTATTTTTGCGCCAGATGGAAGCCCCCAAATAGTCCAGTTCCTTTGATTTTAATCTGCTTGGAACCACCTGGTTTGTACCTTGATGGCCATATGAACCACCTTGTGTGTACCTTGATGGCCATATGAAAGAAAAGGAAGAGAGTCAACTTTTAGACACAATAAACAGTCTCAAAACAATCTAACTGCGCCAGTCTATAAATACTCGACTCCGTAAAGCAAGACTTTCGTGCATTCATTTATGGTGTGTGCAGCCATACGGTTCTTTATAAGGACCTTAACTGCAGAGGGGGAAAAACAAACAAACAAACAAAAAAAACAACGATGGATGCGGGAACTCTACCAGTTTCACTGGTCAGGTTTTGAGAATGAGCAATGGCGTTTTGATTCAGTACCTTCACCATGCGAATCACTAACGTCCTGAGTGCTGCTGACCATTTCTCCCTTCAGGGAGGTCTGTGCCAGTGGTGGGAGTAGTTGTCAATGAATACAAAATTAATGATGAACAGGCGGGGAATGAGGGTGAAATCAAAATCAAACTGTTTAGGGCGCATATTGGAAAGAATGGAGCCACATTGAACCGCGTGTAACGTACACCACCACATAAGATTGTATTTACAGACCCAGACTCATCTCGTGTTGTCATATTTGACACCAAAGAGAAAATTATAAATCATGACACGAACATAACATCAAAGCTAAAGTACCACTCTACATACCCCACCCAAACTTTTTTTTTTTTTTTTTTTTTTGGCTGTCCCAACCTCTGCGCCACCTCAGAGGCAGTGCACCCACGCCGCTCATTCCGACACCCCGTCCACAGCCACAGCCCGGTCGGCCCCGCCGCAGCCCCCGGCACCGGCAATCCACAGGGAACAGTCAATGTCAAGTCGTAAAGAGGCAACCCACCGGAGGAGACACTGCACTGCTGCCGAGTCACTTCGGTGGTGTTCAGTGGCGCCTGTTCTGATCTAACATACGCAGGACACCCCCTACTGACGACAATAATTGCTTAGTCGCGGAGCCGGCGTGAGTGAGCTCTCCCTCCGGAGGGCGCCACCACGTCCGTCCAACGACAGCCCCCATGGACTCGCCGATACCGGTGACACCGACGGAACCAAACCAAGGCCACAGACGTGGAGAGGACATCGAAACTGAGGTCACCATGAGAGCAGGGCATGAAGGGCCACAGAGACATTTTTTAATGCTGATCGATGAGAATGAGGATGATTAAGATGATGCTACGGATTTCCATTTCGGTCTGAGACTACATGACAGGGCTGTACTCTACGCTTCCTTTCATAATATATCCCGGCGTCAACCAGGCCCGAGAGATACAGGCACCTGCAGTGTTGGTCAGGAAGTTTGAGCAACACTCTCAGAAACGCATCCATTAAGTGGATGAAACTCGACTGTGTGGTCTCAGTCTTCCCAACTGAGTCCGCAGCAACTCAACTCTGGGTAGGAGCCGGTCGGGGCAGAAAAACCCACATGACTTCTGATGGGATTCGAACCCACGACCTCCCAGCCGGATTCCGCGACGCTAACCACTTCGCCACGGCGGCTGGTCCCCACCCAAACTTTGTAGGGCGCATATAAGAAAGAACTGAGCCAAACTGAACTGCATGCAACATACACCACCACGTAAGACTAAATATACAGGCCCAGACACACCTACTGTTGTCTTATTTGACACCAAAAGCAAGCATATGAATCATAACATGAAAATAACATCCTACCCTAACTTTTTTCAGTGCATACCAGAAAGAACTGAGCAAATTCAACTACGTGCAACGTATACACACCCACATAAGATTATAAAGACCAAAACTCAATTGACACCAGATGCAAAACTATGATTCATAACATGAGCATAGTGTCAAAGCCAAAAGTAAGTATCAAAAACCAACAGAGAAGGAAGATCACCGCTCAATAACCACAACAGCTGACAGAGAACTAAGAAACTAACCAGCTACAGCTGAGAGAGGCGGGTGATTCTATTCGTTTTGTGTTTCATCCCTACATGGTAGGATCATTATCACTGATTTTTCTCTATTGACAATGCTAGCCCTGACTGCTTTGTGACCTGCTATGTTATTTGGAGCAGTCGATCTGTGCACTTCAGGCTCTAGATGAGACTTAGTACACTTTGCGCACCTGGTCAGTACTTGACTGCCCGAAGGTCTGGAAGACTTCCCTGCTGCCCACCCCTACGGCCAGATTTCCTTGGCCTGCTTCAGTACCCTTCGTTGTACTGGGATCCTTGGTGCCCGGATGTGGTGAAATGGCCAGCAGCACCCAGTCACCATGGTCATTGTCCTTCTCCACACATGTGCTTGGAAAAGGCTCCTCAGTCTCATCCCATTTTTTTTTTTTTTTTTTTTGATGCAAAACCTTTTCCTGTGGGAGTAGCTTTCTTTCTTTCTTCTTTCCCTCTTCTTTCTTTCTTTCTTTCTTTTTTTCTTTCTTTCTTCATTCCCTTCTAAATCCTGCTCAGTGTGTTTGCCCACCACTAGTTGAGCTTTTCTTCCCCTGTCCTTTCTGTCTTTACTTCAGCCCTGTCTCTCTGTTGTACACAAGTCCCCATCTCTGTTTCAGCTAGCAAGTGCGTTCACAGATTTGGTGCTTTCTTCTAGCATCAACACCTTGCTCTTCAGCTGTGCCAGCTCTGCATTGCATATTTGCTGCAGTGGCAGCCGATTCTCCTCCACTCCTCGGGAGAAATTGGGTCTCAGACTTCTGCCTGATCAGGCAAAGCAGTTTCTTCTGCAGTTCTGGGTCACTGAGACTACCAAGAAACTTCTTGTCCCTCACTATGTCAGTGGTAAGGGCCTCTGGATTTCTCAGGCTGAGGGTTTATTTAATTCTTTTTTTGGAGTGTGGGAGTAGTCCAGTGTGGACCCTTCAGGCTGTTGATTCCGGCTGAAGGAAACGGACCTCAATGTAGTGATGCGTCGTCCATCGCCAACTACCTCCATGAGGATGCTAGTCACCCTCCATAGGATTCCCCGCCTCTTCTCAGTCTCGCAGCTGGATCTCCCGGCAAACTTTGGCTCCTGGAGTTTTAGCAGAACCATTTGGTTGATCCCAGCCCGAGTTGACGGCACCAGACGCCCAGAACGCTCTCCTTCTTCAAGGCTCACAGCTGCAATCTGTTGTCAGTTCTTCACTTAGTGACCTCCTCATCGTCGAGACTTCTTTCCGCAGTCGTTGGGTGATAACCATCACCACACATAGGCTAAGTATCTGAACAGTTAACAGCGCCTGGTGTTATGTAGTTTTTATTTGAATGAAACGAAAAAAAAGCAGTATTTCTTTTACATTTAAGGTATCATTAGTTAAGTGTACCATTATTAGCACCCGAATTTACATGTGATACGTGATTTCTGTTTGAATTAAACGAAGAAAATGAGCAGTATTTTTATGTTTAAGATACAGTAGACCGCATGCTTACACACGTAAAAAAAAAAAAAAAACATTATGTAGGTTTTGCTTCAATGAAAGGCAAAAAAGAAAGCAGTATATTTTTTTTACATTTAATTCATCATCAGTCAAGTGTGCCATCATCGGCACCTGGTTTTATATAGTTTTTCTTTGAATGAAACAAACAAACAAAAAAACCAATCTGTATTTCTTTAGATTTAATATATCATTAGTTAAGCGTACCATCATTAGCACCTGATGTTATGTATGATAGATGATTTTTGTTTAAATGAAACGAAGAAAATGAGCAGTATTTTTACGTCTAGAATGTCAGTAAAGCGTACTCTTTTTTGGTTTGTTGTTGTTGTTGTTGTTGTTGTTTTAATGACTTGTGAGTTAACTTCAACGTGGTGACAGCCTTATATGGCCCTTTGCGGTCAGCTGGGCTATAAGCAACATCACCATTACCATTACCACACACTTGAAAAAAAATAACAGGTTTAGTTTTTCTTAAAATGAAACGCAAAAAAAAAAAGCAGTATTTTTTTTTACATTTAATATTTGTGACCCTCCACCACAAAACTGGTCTTAACTCGCGCGACCTACTTCACGGCTACAGCTGAAAATAGCTGGTGGCGGCCTACCTGGGTCATTTTGACGTTTTTTGCAGAAATGTGTTCCTTACACTCTACACTTTCATGTGGCACTATCCATTTGCTGCAAAACAACCAGTAAATTAATTCTAAATGTACTTAATAGCGAACCACCAAGAAAACGCACACAAACCAATCACAAGACAAAATACGACGCGTTTCGACCTCTTAAGTGTTCTTCAGGCAAGATACAAAACACTCAGGGCAACGAAAATGAAGGGGGGATTGGACCAATGCGCTTAACTATAACTGCTACCAAGCTGCTACCAAAGAACTGTTCCACTGTTCCATCAGCCAATGAATATGCTGTACCAGGTTTTGATCAGTTTATGAATGACAAGCCAAGCAGAGGGTGTGCACTGTATGTGGAACACAAGTTAAATGCAAAACCATGTGATGTTTTAAATAAAACTGATTTTGAGGAAAGTGTTTGGTGTGAATTCATATGTAACCGTAACACGCTGTGATTTACACCCCTTGTGCAATTACTGACACAATAAATTGACGGAGCACATGAAAGCCGCGAGGCTATACAAGCTCCTACCTACCTACCTACCTACCATAACATAATCAACAGCAAAGAAAACCAAAACCTCGTACTTAGTTCGCAAACTAAAGTGCATGCCAAACAGGGTTTTCACTTGTTTGTAACCGGTTTGAGCTTTGCCACTGAAATTTTAAATTCTCATTCTTCGTAGATCATTTGCCTTACACTCATGGGTTTCAAAAGTGTTTGATATTGAATCTCATAATCTAAACCAGAAAAATTTCGTACTTTATTTGCTACGAAAAAAAAAAAAATTCACAAGGATTAACTTTGTCCTTTGTTTAACGAAAACAAAAAGGACTAATAACGTGAATTTCTATTGAAAAGTTGTCATATTGAATGCTAAAATACGCTCTACCTTCATCTAGTTTCATTGATTTCATTTTCTTTCCCTTTATGTCCAGCGTACCTGCAGTTTTAAGGTGTTTTTTTTTTCATTGAAAAAATTATTCGTCAGTCACGTGTGACGCATATGTCAAGACTGGGTTTTTTTTTTTGTAAAGGAGGAAGACACTGTATGTACACACACACACACACACACACACACACACACACACACACACACACACACACACACACACACACACTGTCAGTCTCTTTGTCTCCTTCACACGTATACTCTCGCTCCCCCCCCCCCCCCCCACACACACACACACCACACACACCCCACACACACACACACACACGCTCCTCTCCTCTCTCTCTCCTCTCTCTCTCTCTCTCTCTCTCTCTCTCTCTCTCTCTCACGCATACGAACACACACACGCACACACGCACACATACACACGCTCTCTCCTCTCTCTCTCTCTCTCTCTCTCTCTCTCTCTCTCAGGGTTCTTACAATAATACAGTCCTTGAAAGTCTTTGAAAGTCCTTTTTCTGGAAAAGAAGAAGTCCTCGAAATTTGGACTTTAATGGTAATGGCTATAGCAGTCTAGGTATCTCAAAGTTCTTGAAATTAATGGAAATGAAGACTTTGATGGAGCAATTATATTCACACGTGAGATTTTTTTCAGGTTATAGCCTGAATTCAGGATTTTAAAAGAGTTTCATGGCCATTCTTGAGATTTGCATAAATCTGCTGAAGACGTTGTGGAGGTACTGTGAGACTGGGGCCGTCAGGCTCCAAGTTCACAATCCAGTCTATTATCTTTGATTCCAGATCAGTTTGTCAAGGCTTTTGCCTGCCTCTCCGACAAGTATGTAAAAAAAAAATTTAAAGAGTCAGCTCAAGATGCTCCAGAGACTGAGAAAAGAATAACTGGCAAGAACATTGATTGCCTAGATTGCAGGTGTTAAGAATTGTTGGAGCGCAGGATGACTTGAAGTTTGAACAGAGGCTTAACCGTCAAATTCAGTATGGTTGAGCAAGACAGGAAAAATACTTTCAGCTTCCTGGGCTGTTATGCCCAGGAAAAAAGACTTTTCTTCACGGGACCTTCACCCCCCCCCCCCCCCCCCCCCCCCCCCCCCCGATCTGCAAAGCCATAGGCGCTGTAAAGCCCACATGTAGATCAGACATCGGTTTCAGGACCTGCTGAAATTTTTTCAGGCTTTTTTTTTCCCCTCTTGCTCAGGTCTCATGTGTGATATTTGACACAGAGAATTGATATTATATGTTAAAATAAGATTCGAGTTTATTTTGAAGATGTTAGAACACAATTCGAGCTTATTTTGAATCTCTGAAAGTGTCGTCCGCCTCCTTGCCGTCTTCTACTAACCAATGTCGCTTTCAAAGTGACTGTTTTTTGTAGTCACCTAAGTATATTATGAGGTTTATATTTTTATGTTGATTAATTAAGTCTTCGAATTTTGTCACAAAAGTCTTTGAAAAGTGGTTAAAAAGCCCAGGAAATTTTTGTTTAGAACTCTCTCTCTCTCTCTCTCTCTCTCTCCTCTCTCTCTCTCTCTCTCTCTCTCTCTCTCTCTCGCACACACACACACACACACCACACACACACACATCTCTCTCTCTCTCTCTCTCTCTCTCACACACACACACACACACACACACACACACACACACACACACACACACACACACACAGGCAGACAGATAGGCAGAAGAATGTCGCTTGAGGCAGCACTGAACAGTCGCTTGTCATGGTTCTTACGTTGTGCTCTTATGTTATATTGGAAACGTGGAATGCAGACATTCAGGGGTGAAACGTTTCTCACAATCGCGCAACGTTTCCCGAGTCAAAGCTCTCACCATAGAATGTGGACGAACTTTTCTTTCACTGTCCATACCATTCTATGGATGTCACAAAGCGTGCTTGCGGGGTCCCGGTCATTGTACAGTCACCTGACCAAGCAGCCACCAGCTGCGTTCTCGCCCGACCAATCTCTCATCAGCTGTTCGGGTGTACACAATAGCCACATGGGACGCCCCGTAGACATGGCATGAAAGATAAAAAGAAGGAGGAGGGGGGAGAGGAGGGGGGAGAGGGGGCACACAGG
The DNA here is from genome assembly GCA_033310375.1 of Conus canariensis. NCBI lineage: Eukaryota > Metazoa > Mollusca > Gastropoda > Neogastropoda > Conidae > Conus > Conus canariensis. The sequence continues at coordinate 6,578,029 of CM065741.1, forward strand.
GCTCACCTTCGTGGGAACTCTGCAGAGCAGAGCAGCAGATTACCGGCTCAGAACAGAGCTGTGCGAACAACCCTTCATCATCACAACCCATCACCATCACTGTGTGTGACTGGCTGCACTTCTTAGAGCGGCCTTCATCCTACCACCAGGAGGAGGAGAGGGGGAGAGGAGAACGGCTTTCACCCTTTCACCAGGAGGAGAAGAGGAGAGGAACGGCCAAAAGGAAAGAAACGACCTTCACCAACTGCCGAGAGGAGGAGAGGGGGTGAGAAGAGGAACAGCCAAGGAGGAGAGGGTAGGAACGGCCTACAGACACCCACAGGTAAGTGACAGAAGGTAAGTCACAGTACTCGTTGCACAGAAAATACATCAGCTACAGAGAAGGCAAGTCTGTACTTTTGATAGATACATTACACGTACTTTTGATAGACACATAACCAAATTTTTGCCTACGAAGTTTACTCACTACCGTCGTCGGACTCGCGTCTGCGTTACGAAATCTTGTTCACGAAATAAACTAGCTACCGTCGTCGTCGCACTTGCCGCCCAAAGGTCGAGACGTAAACTTGCTACTGACAACTTGTAAGTTTGTTAACAAATAAAGGCACAACTAACTGCCATCACATCGAAGCAAACGCCATTTTGGAGCCAGCGCGCCCACCACCGGGTTGGTCGCAATGGCTGAAACCATTCACCAAACCAAGATGGACACACCAATTAATGGTCCAACCCAACGAAAGAGAGTCCTCAGTAACAGTTCCCTCTTTTCCATTGATACAGTCATGACCGACATGTACGATGAAGAACTAAGCCAGGACAGCTGGATAACTGTCCAAAATAAAAGACAGAAAAAAGGGAGCCCACCAGCATCCCCACCAAGGAGCCGGTCGTCAAGTGTCATTGACATTCCATCCGCCAATGACAAAACAAGCATGAACAAAGGTGAAGAGACCTAAGAGACATCACCACCAAGTAAGACCTCGACGTCAAGTGCTAAGAACACTCCTCCGTCCACCAATGACAAAACAAGTATGAGCACAAATGGTCGTGGGAAGACACCACCTACTGTGGCCACACAACAAGATGACACAGGCAAAACCACCACCAGTGGCAACAAAACAACAGTACATACTGCCTCCTACAGACGGCGTAGCAAACCCACGCCAGCACCCAGACCCAGGCCCATCTTCGAGGACCTTCCTGTCATGATTGAGGAAAATGGGCCTACAACAGCCCTGCTCCGGTCCCTAGACTGGAAAATAGCAGACATCTTGAAAGGGCTGGTCGGAACAGTCCGGTCAGTTAAAACCCTCTCACCTAAGCGACTGCTGATAGGATGTGTCAGCCAACTACAGCAAGACAGACTGACAAAAATTAGTAAAATAGGACAGACACCTGTACGGTGCTTCATCCCTATCCCCACGACCATCGGGGTGGTCAGAGGTATACCCCACCACGTGCCAATGGAAATCTTCCTCAAAAAGGTGGAATCGAACCACCCAATCAAGACAGCTGAACGTCTGACATTAAGGGAGGGAACGCCATCAAGGGCAGTGAAGGTTACCTTTATGATGACCCAGCTGCCCACCCTCATGACCATCAACAAGACGGAATACAGTGTCTCGCCTTACGTCGAAAAGGCAAGAACTTGTTACCGATGCAACAAGCTGGGTCACACCCAGAAAGAATGCCGGGCAAAAGAAAAAACCTGCCCTGTCTGTGGAAGACCTGGACACAGCCCACAAACGTGCACCGCGACCACGCGCAGATGTATCAACTGCAGAGGTGAACACTCTGCAAACTACTTCGCCTGCCCAGCACGTAAACAAATGACCTTGGCCAACAGACTCAGGGCAGAAACGTACATGCCGCGTGCCCTGGCCTTCATGGAAGCTAAAGAAATCCTAGCTGCCAAAAAAGAGGAATCCACAAAAGAGGAACCAAATCTTCCTACAACCCCGTGGAGAACATACTCCGCCACCGACAGCTACGTGGGAAAAGTCATGGGCTCACGTCCAGTGCCCAAACCCAGAAAATCGGTTATCCAGGCACAAACACACACCGCGCCCTCTCGCCCAACAGATCAACCCACCATCACCGAAGTCATCGCTCGCTTCACTCAGATAGTGGAGGAACTGAAGACTGAAATCTCCAGTCTTAGGGAAGAGAACGCTATGCTGAAGAGAGAACTCCAGCAGAAGACATCTACTGGAGTTCTTTCTTCAGTTAGTGTAAAAGAACCAACCTTTGCAGCTGACCAAGAGGAACCAGTCCTTACAGCCAGTGAGGGGGAGCCAATCACCACCGAAGAGCAGACCATGGAGGAAGAACAGACCATGGAGGAAGATTCCCTTGACAACAGGACAAGTATCCTCGAACCAAGTGTTCACCAAGTCCCAACAAAAACAACCGACCATGGACATGGACAGGAATGAAACAGGAACTCGGCGCCAACTGTCCATCCTACAATGGAACTGCAGATCCATCATAGGAAAGATCCCTTTCCTCTATGACTATCTGCGGAATCTACCACCTACTGACGTGTTGATGATTCAGTCACTCAACACCACAAAGAACAAACTCCCCACCATCGACGGCTTCTACCCGCCAGTCGTGGGACTTGAAGGGGATCGAGTTATGGTGGCGACCTACGTCAGCACCAGACTAACATACAGCACCATCCAAGTTCCCACCAACCAAACCAGATGTCGACTAACTACATGTGTTGTTGCCATACCAACACACAAGAACCGATCTATCAATCTAGCCAACGTCTACTACCCTGAGGGAAGCAAAACCACAGGAGACGTCACCTGGCTCAACGACCTCGGAACAGACGACAGTAGCTGGGTAGTAGCCGGAGACTTCAACATCAGTCACCAACTGTGGGACGCTGGGCAAACACGGGAAACTGGAAATCACCTTGCCGACACAGTCACCAACTCCAACCTGGTCCTCCTCAATGATGGGTCCATCACCCGAATTGGCCAAAAGGGACAGAAGAGCAGTGCCATCGACCTGACCATGACGACACCAAACCTCAGCCTAGACGCAAAGTGGACAGTAGGAACGGACCACCTTCAGTCCGACCACCTGCCTCTACACCTTGTGCTCCAATCCGCTGACCCTACACCCACGGCAATGGACTCCAGACCTCAATTTCAGTACCACAGAGCTGACTGGGACTGCTTCGCACAGTTACTTGCTACTGAATGCGACTCCAGCGACCCGAGAGACCTAGACATCAACATCTACCATGACAACATGAGAGCCATGATCCTTCGAGCAGCAGATGCCGCCATCCCAAAGAGGGTGCCAGGCATGGATGGACCACACCGGCACTCAGCAGTCTGGTGGAACGAAGAATGCACCAAAGCTACCAGCAAAAAATGACGCATTCTCTGTAAATTCCGGAAAGATCTCTCGGAGGACAATAAATCCGAACTGATCGAAGCCACCGACCAGTTCCAAGCCATCACTGATGAAGCCAAAAGGGAACACTGGAACGATTCTGCAAAGAAGAAATACGCGAACCCACAGATGGACCCAAAATATGGAAAAAGGTGCGACAGATGAGGAAACAGAGACGTCGACCAGAGCGTCCCCTCCTCGTAGACGGCCAGCTTACAAAAAATACACAAGAAAAGGCCGAAGCACTTGCCAGAACATTCTCCAAGGCAAGCCAGTCATGTCATCTCCCTGCTGAAATGCTCCTACGCAGACGGGAGGCAGAAACCAACTTCACCATACCAGCACCGGACAACTCTGGCGCCATTAACAGCAGCCTAACCCTGGAAGAAGTGAAGATGGCAATCACCAGCCTCGGTTCAGCCAGCAAAGCCACAGGAGAAGATCCCATCTCCTACCACATGATTAAACGGTTCCCAGAGCCCATGGTGCGAGTACTACACTCCTTCTACCAATTCTGCTGGGACTCTGGAAACATCCCAAAGGCCTGGAAGACAGCCATTGTTGTAGCAATTCCCAAGAATGGCAAACCAGCCCACCTTCCCTCCAGCTACCGACCTATCGCCTTAACACCCCACCTCGGAAAAATCTATGAGAAGGTGCTGAAGAACAGACTGGAACACCATCTGGAGACACACAATATCCTACCTCTTTGCCAGGCTGGCTTCAGAAAAAGACGCAACTGTATGGAGCACGTTGTCCAACTCCTTGAAGATGCCAAACGCTGGACCCTGCCAAACAAATCCAGAACAACTGTCGCTACCTTCTTTGATATCAAGAAGGCCTTCGATACTGTCTGGCATTCCAAACTTCTCGACAAGATCGGCGCCCTCGGCATTTCAGGCCGGATGTACCAGTTCATTTCAACCTTCCTGGACTCCAGAGAAATGGCAGTGAAAGTGGGACCATCCATATCCCGGATGCACACCCTAGACATGGGCGTGCCACAGGGCAGTGTGATAGCACCAACCCTCTTCAGTATCATGCTGCATGATATCAAGAAGTCCCTCAGACCAAGACCAAATCAGCCAGCGCTTTCCCTATATGCCGACGATTTGGCCATCTGGTCGAACATGATGGAGACACACAGAGTAAGCCAAATGAGACAGTACCAAAAGGACATAGACAACATCCAGTCCTACATGAAAGACAATGGCTTCGAACTGTCGGCTGAGAAGACAGTTCTAATGGCCTTCACAAAATACAGGAGGAACCTGGATAACTACCACATAAGAGTAGCTGACCAGCTCATATTTCCCAGCAAGGAAGCCAAGTTCCTGGGCGTGACCATCACTCCCAACTTCACCTGGGAGAAGCACATCAGGGAGCTCACCACCGAGGCCACTAGAGCAGTGGGACTCATAAAATCGCTAAAGCAAGAACCCTGGGCTACACCAGAGAGCCTGATCCACCTGACAGGAGCCCTGGTGCGATCAAGACTGACCTATGGCCATGAAGCATTCTTCACTGTACAAAAACCTCATGGCAAAAACTCGAACGAGTGGAACTGGCAGCACTCAAGCATGCTTTTGGCGTCAGCCGATTCGCCATCAACGACCTTGTTTACCAGGAAGCAGGATGGCTTCCCCTCAAAGACGAATGTCGTCGCAGAAACGCGAACTTTGAAGCCCGTGTCTCAGCGGTAGGCACCACTGTAAAAGCCACCCTCCAGGACAACCCAAGCACACGGTACGCCGCCTACAGGCACTCCATCAAAGAAAGGAAGGCAGACCTCCACAGACGGACATCGCCCTTCAGTGACCAGACCAAAGAAATCTGGGCAAGGGCCAACACCGGACCACATGACATGGAACCAACTCCTACACATCCCCTACCACCATGGGAACTGAAGAAACCACAAATCATCCATCAATATGGAGGGACCACGCCCAAGAAAGACAACCCACTCTACTTGTCAACACTGGCAAAGGAAAAAATCGGAGTAGAATATGACCATCACCTAAAAATCTACACTGATGGCTCAGTGTTAGAAAACGGCGAGGCAGGATGCGCTCTGATTATCCCAGAACTCAAAACCACCAAGCAGTACCGACTACCCAAAGGGATCAGCATTTTTACTGCTGAACTCTACGCCATTTTAAAGGCCTGCATTACCGTCAATGACATGCCACGACCTCCCCCCGCTGTGATCATCCTAACAGACTCCAAGTCCTCACTGCAAAGCTTGTCGACAGGGAGGATGAAGAATCGACGGGAGCTCCAAGCCGAAATCCTGTTCCTGGCTCACCAAATTATCTGTAAAGGAACAGACCTTACCCTGATGTGGCTGCCCTCCCATACAGGAATCAAGGGCAATGACATGGCAGACAGTGCCGCCAAAATCGCCACAAGAACTGGCCACCAAGTCAACCTACGACTATCTCTGGCTGAAGTTACCAGCAAAGCCCGACAAGCTGCCTACGACATCAGGAACGACGCCATGAAGGCCCAATGTGCCGAGCGAGGATGGGTGTTCATCCCCATGCAAAGAAAAACTCCACAACTCCGACTTCCCCGAGGACTCCAGCAAATCCTCCGACGGATCAGGACAGGATACCACAGATGTGTTTTCCTGGGCTTGACCTGCCAATGCGGGTCAGAGGCCTCTCTCCAACACGCCCTGAGTGACTGCACCGACCTCCCCATTGCCATGACCACCATCCAAGACTACAGACGAACACACCAACTACAGCTGCACGAATTTCTACTGCCGCACCCAACCCTAGGGACTCAACCCATGAGGATGCTCGCCAATGCCCTGACGTCCTCTGGACTTGACAATTGGTTCTAACCCGCCCCAGAAGAAGAAGAAATGAACATCTACAACTACAACGAATGGAGACAACTTTAACGACTACCACCGTCGAATATCAACAATGACCAACCGCACCACGAACATCTCTTAAATCCAATGGCACCAAAGACTACCATGAATGAAAGACATGTCCCTAAAAGCTTTCGCTATGAGGACGTAAATCTCAACTATTTTCGGGAGGGGGGGGGGAGGAGCGTGAGGGAGAGGGAGGACGGGAGGGAAAGTGAGGAGGGCAGGGATGGGAGGGGGAGGGGGGGTAGAGTGAGTACCTCCAAATGACCCGTTATGCAACGGACGTGGGACCGTGTGATGGCACAAAGGTTGGTGCGTAGGCACAATAGTAGATTGGGAGGGAGTGCTGAACAGGGAGGGTAAGGGGGGGGGGGGGAGTATATGGGTCGGCGGAGGGGCGGGAAGAGAGCGTGTGTGTGTGTGTGTGTGTGTGTGTGTGTGTGTGTGTGTGTAGGGTGGGGAGAGGTGAAAAGGGAACCGGAGGGGGGGGGGGGTGAGGGATGGGTGGGTAGGTGGGGGTGATTCAATGTCGTCCCTAATGAAGCAAAGGGCCCCACTTTTGTCAGCTGTGCGGGCGTTTTCGTCTTTGCAAGGGTGTGGCGAGTGAGGAAGGTAGGTACGGGGCGGTGGGTACAGCTGTGTGTGTGTTTGGAAAGGTAGGGGGACTTGTGGCGAGTGAGGAAGGTAGGTACGGGGCGGTGGGTACAGCTGTGTGTGTGTTTGGAAAGGTAGGGGGACTTGTGGCGAGTGAGGAAGGTAGGTACGGGGCGGTGGGTACAGCTGTGTGTGTGTTTGGAAAGGTAGGGGGACTTGTGGCGAGTGAGGAAGGTAGGTACGGGGCGGTGGGTACAGCTGTGTGTGTGTTTGGAAAGGTAGGGGGACTTGTGGCGAGTGAGGAAGGTAGGTACGGGGCGGTGGGTACAGCTGTGTGTGTGTTTGGAAAGGTAGGGGGACTTGTGGCGAGTGAGGAAGGTAGGTACGGGGCGGTGGGTACAGCTGTGTGTGTGTTTGGAAAGGTAGGGGGACTTGTGGCGAGTGAGGAAGGTAGGTACGGGGCGGTGAGTACAGCTGTGTGTGTGTTTGGAAAGGTAGGGGGACTTATTTGAGTGGGGAACCCCTCGCGCCATAGACCTTTGTTTGTTCCACGTTGCACTATAGACAAGAGCGTCAACAACCCTCGGCTGGCTGCCATTAGCCGGCCACCCTGTACTGGTCAGGTGGTGGGACGCGCATTCTGGTCACTACTGTGATGGCGTGCGTGTCGCCCTCCCCCCAGTAGGAGCGGGCAGTAAGGTGGTAAGTGAACCTTAAATCATACTTGTGTGTGTGCAGATAAGGGGAAAAAAAGAGAAAGAAAGAAAAAAGGAAGGATTACCCTCATTTTTTCGCCCATGACATCAATGATGTTTTAGAGAGAAAGAAACCTGACATTTGGATTTGAATTCTGAAACCCAAACCGACGATGTTATTTGCTATGCAACTTGCAGAGTCTCGTGGAACTGTGAAACCCAAACCGACGATGTTATTTGCTATGCAACTTGCAGAGTCTCGTGGTGGTCACGCGTGAACACCAAGGGGAGTGAGGTGAAGGAAATGTTCCCGCACTCTCACATGGTCTTGTGTCGCGGGCCGGAGTACTAGAGTGTCGGAGTGAACCTTGAAGTTAAATCTCATTTGTTGGTAGGGAGGTGGGGGGGGGGGGGACATAACAACTCTCTCTCTCTCTCTCTCTCACACACACACACACACACACACACACACACACACACACACACACACACACACACACACATCGGGAGGATTATCGACCGACTACAGTTTTGTTTCCAAAGGCGAGCGTTTCTGGAAAATCACTTTGGCATCCTATGTGCAATATCATGTCAAGTGTTACACATGTTATACTTTTATATTTGTCTATCCACACACACACACACACTCTCTCTCTCTCTCTCTCTCTCTCTCTCTCTACACACACACACACACACACACACACACACACACACACACACACACATTCGTTTGGTCCTCAGTTTGTTGATGGTGTCGGAGTCACATGATGACACACCTCATGAACTTTGAGTGCCGTTACGTTTGACTCTCCAGATATCGAGAAAGGCTCAACGACAACAACAACAACAACAACAAAATGATCTGCCATAGAAACTTTAGAAACTGTTTTTAAAATGCTGACAATTCATGGAACAATGCTGAGAGCACGTTATGTTCACACCAATATTTTTTCATCCCCTGATTTTTATTTATTGACTGATTTTTATTTATCAACTGATTTTCATTTATTGACTAATTTTTATTTATTGACTGATTTTTCCTTTTGGTGGGTTTTGACCCGTGTTCGGGAACATGGTTTTCTTCCTCTCTTTCTTTTTTCTTTCCTTTTCCTTTTATTTTTTTAAGTAAAGAGAAATATTGTGGTTGTGGAACAGAGCTGTCGGTGTGTCTGCCACATGGAGTAGCGATCCCCTATGCATGAACATAGCCGGGCTGGCCCCGCTGTTTGTGAAGAACACGATAGAAATCTTTTTTTTTTTTAAAGCATTTCTTTATTGAATAGATGTGTACATAAACAAACTATTCAACTGAAGCGACAACAAGCAAATGCTTATGATGTGCTCAGTGACGGAAAATTTAACAACAAAAAACACATCGGCGGATTGCATAACCAACATTGATACATAAGAGAGAAAGAACCTAACTAATAGCCGTCGGGGCCTTTTCAAATGTAGTGTATGTGTATGTTTTCTGTTATATGATTTGTTGTATGACTGAACATTACAGGATTTAGTTTTTGTACTGATACTTGAAAAATAAGTGAATGTCATATTTGTAGGATTAGGATTTGTTAGTTACTGTAGTAATAGTATTTGTAGTTGGGTGTAAGGTGTATTATTGTATATATGAGAAGGGTGAATGTAGTATGATTTTGTAAAGCACTTAGAGAAATTCGTTTGATTAAGCGCTATATAAGAAACCATTATTATTATTATTATTATTATTAAATCTTAATTTAAATTAAAAGACAGGAAAGAAGAAATGACATATCAGAAGAATCTAACAGCAATGCAACTAGGCAATCTACACAACAAATACCATGATTCCCCATGCACAGGACATACACAAATTTGAACAGAGAGAGAGAGAGAGAGAGAGAGAGATATGCGTCCTGTCTCCCAAAACACCAGAGCCCAGCGATATGTCGCAGCGGGTCTAATGCAAATCTGAGCGAAATCTGAGTGAGTACTAAACAACCATACACAGCCATCCAAGGGCCAACCTGACAAAACAGTCCTGAATGGTAAAGAACATCAGTGTGTAATGTCCTGGAGTACCGTGTGTCATCTGATCTCACAGGCTTTGGAGAGGGGAGAGCGGTCACACTTGTCTCTGACTGCTTCTCCTAAGTTTCAAAACAGTCCTGTACTTTTGTTGGTCTGTGTCCTTGGCGGTAACTAACCCCTCTCTTTTCAAATTTTGCTTCTCCTAATTCAATCAAGGAGATGTGGCCACTGATTGCCCATCATTGTTGTATCATGTTCCGTCATTCTGCGATCATAGTTGTCAGTTCATTGAATTGTTACTTTGGAACTTTGCGTTTGTATACTCCCTACCTCATCTTCATCAGTTTATTGAATTGTTACTTTCGAACTTTGCGTTTGTATGTTTGTATACTCCCTATCTCATCTTCATCAGTTTATTGACTTGTTTCTTTCGAACTTTGCGTTTATATGTTTGTGATGAGAGGTGGATGAGTGGTAGGTGGGTCCTCTTGGGGAAGGACTTGGAATAATTTCTCGATGAGAATTATCTTAACATTTCACCTACACCCTCTCTCTTACTAGTGGTGGAAGGAGCAACTTTCCGGTACTAGTCATCGAAAGAAATTTTTATTTGTTCCAGGTACTGTTAAAATACTTTAAGGTGGCTCTGAGATAAATTTCCTTAGGCTTGTACTTTTAAAAGTACTTGTAGCTCTGAGAGACAGAACTGAAGAGAGAAGTTCAAACATTCAACATTTGATTGAACAACAGAGAACTGACACAAGTTAAGTGCAATTTCACACATCAACTTTACTTGCTTACACATAGGTAAGTATTTACATGTCACTTCAATAGGCAAAGTTTTAGTTCTCATTGAACCACAACAATGAGGGGCCCTTCCTCACTCCTACTTTACTTGCTTACACTCTGTGCAGCCGCTTAAGTTGGAATACAGTGGGCCTGTCTAAGTTACACTGAATGTATATGGTTAATACACATCCACTTCGCTTGCATGCACCCAGTGCAGTAGCCAAAGTGGTACTCATAGACAGGTTCTCACTGTTTCATCATAAAGTGAGGGTAAGGGTCTGACGGGTTTAAGTCCAGGGAAGTTAATTTCTTAACTTATATCAGAGAAGGTAGTTCATCTCTTCTGTGGCTGGTGACCACCCCTGCCATGTAGATTGGTTGTCTGGTGCTGCTCTGGTTTAAAGTGTAGCCATAGTGTCTGACATTTCCCCGGTTTCTGGCATAGCCCCAGAGTATGGTTCAGCCACAATGTGTAGCGTGACCAGGATCCCAGTTCTGCAATAAAGAGAACTTGGTCTGTAGGTGAGAATCTGATGGCTGGTTTGTTGAGTGCACACATTTACCCTTTTTTACTTTCAGAAGAGGTATGAGACTCAGCCAGCAAAGTTTTCTCTATGGTAGAGTTTCTCCTACAACTATCAATCTCCCCTTTTGTTTAAAGGCTGCGTTAAGCTTACAAAAGGGTTGGAGACAGTAATACAATGCTACACAGTTTCAGTCAGTCAACTCTTCCATGTTTCTTATGAATTAAAATCACATTGACTTGGGCTACACTTGGTCCAAGTACACATGTGGTGTAGACTTAAAGTCATACACTACAAATCATTCCAACAATCACCAGTATTTATAAATCAGCTTAGCAGTTTTTAACCCAGCACAGGTATACTGTTTTTTCTGATCAAACTTTATCATTGAATTATCATCTTAACAGATAGAACTGCATACTGGCAAAAGTCAAGGTGAACACAAAGAATAGTGGTCAGATTGTTAACAAAGTATTTTAACCACTCGGGGAGAGAGCTTTTGCCATATGATGGCAAGCAAACTACTATACAGAATAATCATTCATCAGTTTGATAAATGTCACCAAGTATTTGTACAAAGTTACCATGTTAACCCACACGGCATACATAAAATCAATACATAGATTCAAAAATGTAAAACATAGTTCCAACTCACTTTTCCTGGGAATGAAACAGTGAATGACTTGGGACCAAGGAGTAGGTTATCAGGCCTCTCTGGTCATCCCTTCGTCTTTCACTGTTCTGATCTACATGCAGTCTTGAGGGGTCAGTGAAGTTGCGACCCTATGTGTCTGGTATATGTATTCTAAACTGCCAAATCAGGTTTCTGATCTGGCTGACAAGGTGTCAGTCAAACACCAGGAGTGGGAGGGGGGGGGGATCTATTCTTACCATCATTTGCCTCAGCAAGTGTTTGAACTTAATCAGCGCCAGCTCACTGAGATCATCGGTCAATTAATTTATGCGTCCGTATAGACGAATGCTAATTTAGACCATTGCGGGGAAGACACAGTGACATCATTTACCAGGTCCACAGTACACAGATGGGAAACAAAATAAGAGAGGAGGGGGAGGGGGGTTGGAGAAGGAGGGAGGGTTGTCGGTTACTCTTTGTGTTGACTAAGGCCGCACGTGAGACCTACAAGATAGGAGTCCTAGGACTAAGTGAGACAAGGTGGCTACAGACGGGACAGCTGAGACTTTCATCAGGAGAGCTGCTGCTGTACTCGGGACACACAGAAGACAGAGCCCCTCATACAGAAGGTGTGGCCCTGATGCTGACACCATAGGCGCAGCGGGCACTCATCGGCTGGGAACCTATCAACTCCCGCATCATAACAGCCAAGTTTAGCACCAAGAAGAAGAACATCAAGCTGAACATCATCCAATGCTACGCTCCCACAAATGATGCGGAGGAGGAAAAGAAAGATGATTTCTACCAGCATGTACAAGTGGTGCTGGACAGAAGAGGAGCAAACGACATCACAATACTCATGGGCGACTTTAATGCCAAGGTAGGATCACACAACACGGGCTATGAAGACATCATGGGGACACATGGACTTGGACAGATGAGTGAGAATGGAGAATGCTTTGCAGACCTGTGCGCAATGAACCAGCTGGTGATAGGAGGCAGCATCTTCCCCCACAAGCGCATCCATAAGGCGACATGGAGATCCCTGGACCACGTCATGGAGAATCAGATCGACCACATCTGCATCAGCAGGAAATTCAGGTGATCATGGCGTGATGTGAGGGTGATGAGGGGTGCTGACATTCCATCAGACCACCACCTGCTTGTTACAACAGTGAGACTCTGACTCAAGAAGTACACATCAACAAATGCAGCAAGGACAAGATATAATGTGGAGCTGTTCAGCAGTAAAGAAATAAAGGAGAAATTTCAGATCAGTCTTACCCAACAGGTTCCAACTACTTGAAGAAATGCTTGAAGAGGAGAGCACAGAGATTGAGAACCAGTGGCAACATACCAGGAAACTTTGGCATGAGACCTGTGAGGAGGTACTTGGAAAGAAGAAGACTGAGCACAAGGAATGGATCTCTGATGATACTGTTCAGAAACTGAACAAAAGGAAAGAGAAGAAAGCCACACTGAACATGAGCTGGACAAGATCAAGCAAAGCACAGGCCCAAGAAGACTACACCCAGGCGGACAAAGAAGTAAAGAAAAATGTGAAGAAAGATAAGAAGGAGTTCATCGACAGACTTGCCAGACAAGCAGAGGTTGCTGCAGGACAGGGCAACATGAGAGAGCTGTACACCACCACAAAGAAGCTGGCGGGCAAGTTCCAACAGACTAACAAGCCAGTCAAAGACAAGAACGGAAAGACCCTCACAACAACAGAAGATCAATTGAAGCGATGGGCAGAGCACCTCAAGGAACTACTAAACCGCCCCGCCCCCAAAGCACCACCTGACATCCCACCAGCAGAAACAGAACTTCCCATCAACTGTGAGAAGCCATCGAAAGCAGAGATCAGAAAGGCTATCCTGACACTGAAGAATGGGAAGGCAGCAGGGCCTGATGAGATCCCAGCAGAAGCCATTAAAGTGGATGTTGATACAGCTGTCAACTTGCTACACAGCATCTTCGGCAAGATATGGGAAAAAGAGAAAATCCCAGCAGAGTGGAGGGAAGGCATTGTTATCAAACTGCCAAAGAAAGGAGACCTTAGCAACTGTAGTAACTATATAGGGATCATGCTCCTGTCGGTGCCAGGCAAGGTTCTAAACAGAGTGTTATTGGAGAGGATGAAGGAAGCAGCTGACCCAAAGCTTCGAGACCAGCAGACAGGCTTCCAGTGAAACAGATCCTGTGCCGACCAGATCACCAGCCTCAGGATCATCATCGAGCAGTCCATGGAGTGGAACTCGCCCCTTTACATCAACTTCAGTGACTATGAACAGGCCTTTGACGGTGTAGATAGAGAGATACTATGGAAGCTACTGAGGCACTATGGAATACCAGAGAAGATCATCTCTCTCATACGATGCACATATCAGAACATGAACTGCAGGGTGGCTCATGCAGGCCAGTTGTCAGACGGTTTTGAGGTGAAGACAGGAGTGCACCAGGGATGTCTGTTGTCACCTTTCCTCTTCCTCCTGGTCATCGACTGGATCATGAAGACCACAACAACAGGCGGGAACAACGGGATACAGTGGACACTCTGGACACAGCTAGATGACCTCGACTTTGCTGACGACCTGGCACTCCTCTCCCACAGTCACAGACAGATGCAGGATGAGACCACCCACCTTGAGACAACATCGGCAGGAACAGGGCTCAAGATAAACAAGAAGAAGACCGAGCTGATGAAGATCAACACCACAGACAGCAGCCCAGTCACAGTTGGAGGCGAGCCCATTAGGGAAGTAGATTCCTTTGTCTACTTGGGAAGCGTAGTTGACAAGCAGGGAGGCACCGACCGGGGCATCATAGCCAGGATGGGCAAGGCATGAGCAGCATTCATCATGCTAAAGAACATCTGGGCCTCAGGAGAGATCAGAAGGAAGATAAAATTGCGTATCTTCAATTTAAATGTGAAGTCAGTTCTGCTCTACAGTTGCGAGACTTGGAGAATGACCAAGACAATACAGAAAAAGTTCAAACCTTCATCAACACCTGTCTGAGGCATATCTTCAAAATCAGATGGCCAGAGAAAATCAGCAATGAAGATCTATGGAAACAAGCAGGACAGGAACCAGTTGCCAAACAGATTCTGTGGAGGAAGTGGGGCTGGATAGGACACACCCTCAGGAAGCCAGCATCCAGCACCACACGCCAAGCCCTGAGAGGGGAGAGTGGGCATAGATTTGAAATCTATTCTTTGGTTTGGGGTTTGAGTGGGACTGATTGGATGGGTTTGTCAAGCGTTTCATTACAATGTTTGTATGCTTCCTATTTAACATTCATCAGTTTATTGAGTTGTTTCTTGCGAACTGTTTGTATGCTCCCAATCTCATGTTCATCAGTTTAAGGAGTTGTTTCTTTCGAATTTTGCGTTTGTATGTTTGTATGCTCCCCATCTCATATTCATCACTTTATTGCAATGTTACTTTCGAACTTTGCATTTATATATCAATGCACTACCCATCTCGTATTCATCAATTCATTGATTTGATACTTTCGAACTTTGCATTTGTATACTCTCCGTCTCATATTCATCAATTCATTGAACTGTTACTTTTTAATTTTGCATTTATATTATATATATATATATATATATATATATATACATACATACATATATACACATATATAACCCATCTCATATTCTTCAGTTTATTACTCTGGAACTTTGCGTTCATATACTACCCATCTCCCACTCCACCCAAACCCCCCACCCCCACCCCCCATCCCCCTAATCTCTGTAAGCTTACTTCCCCGGTCTCGCTGTACTCACTACTCTCAAATCGGAACGATGATTGGGAGAGTAAGGTGGAGATGTGGAAGTGGAGGTGGGGGGGGGGGGGGTCTAGAGGAAAACTGAAATAATTGTCGCCCTTCATGGGTAAGGTGGATCACTGACCGTTTGTTTTTCTGTTTTTCAGGTCAGTCACGACAGGCAGAGAGGGAAAAGAGGCATCAACATGGAGTTCGTACGGATGTTTCCACGTAAGGCCAACAGTGTGTGTGTGTGTGTGTGTGTGTGTGTGTGTGTGTGTGTGTGTGTGTGTGTGTGTGTGTGTGTGTGAAATCTCTCTCTCTCTCTCTTTCTCTTAAAACAAAGACGCGCACATTATGACAAGTACTGGAAGTGCAGACCAACAATTCCTTCGTCATTTAAACACTGGCTTGTCCAAACCCTATCTGTCAAAAAGAAAAGATTTAAAGAGAGAGAGAGAGAGAGAGAGAGAGAGAGAGAGAGAGAGAGAGAGAGAGAGAGAGAAGGGGGATGGGGGGTGTTAGAAGGGAAACGGGAAAATGTGAACACAAAATAGTGCATTGGAAAGTAAATAGCAGACCCTTCAGTGGCAGCGTGTGGAAACCATGGAACACCGTGTTGGACACAGATCCTTGGCATCACTGGTCCTGTGTCGGTTTTCGTCCCTGACGGAGTTTCATCGGCGGAATCTCATGAACTCTGTGCTGTTCCATACTTGGTATCGAATGGCAATGTACTTTCTATGATTCCATGGTATTCTCACTGCAAACACACACACACACACACACACACACACACACACACACACACACACACACACACACAAATCTTTTCCAAATATACGTCCCAGAGTAGACAGTGAAGGGTCGAAAAGCGAAACCAGAGGAGGATACTGTGAAGAAATGAGCTGTACTAAAATGAAATCAGTAAGTAAAACGTGTAGCGTTCAGTGATCATCCTAACAGAGGATATTGAATACTGGCAAAAGTCATATTGTTAAAACAGAATGTTAATCAAGCATCCTAGCATTTTATACCAAGCTGTGCGAAAAACTAAAAACTGCCATAATGGAACACTCATTCATCATTTTGATAGATGTCACCAAGTATTGGTATAAAGTCATGCTGTTAAAACGTGTGGCATACATACAAGCAACGCATAGTCTCAAGACTTAGAAACCAAGGTGCAACTAACATTTCTTCTGGGTTGATCAGTGAAACCTGACCCAGGATCTCAGAGAGTAGGAGAGAGATGAACGTTCCCCGGTCTGGCATACACCAGTGTGTGTCACGGACTGTGTGATCAGTCTTCCAGCCTTTGGTGGAGCAGCGAAGTGAGGAGTCGTGATCTCCCCTTGTTGTGTGCTGTGTACTAAGCTATGCATCTGGTCTCCTAAGCCAGGCTGTCAGAGAAACATTTCAGCTGATAGTATAGTATAGAAAAGAAGAAGAAAAAAAAAAAGGGGGGGGGGGGGGGTAGTAATCAGAGACAGTAGTAATCGGGGATGAGGTAATAGAACTAAGAGTAAAGAGGACAGTCTTCGAAGATGTTGGAGGTTAAAGAGGACAGTCTTCTAAGATGTTAGAGGTGTTGTTAGCCTTTATGCTAATGAACAAAGCAAAGATACCCCCACATCTGTGAGACACGTGCCCGGCACAGAGATCAGGCCAAACCCGTGACTATGGTGAGGGGGGTAGAATAGGGAGACAGGGGGTTTAGTGGGTTCTCTGAAGTAGAAGGGAAGGGTGAGGGAATCCTTCCCCCTTCCACGATTGGCCGCTGCTCGATCAGAACAGGGGAGAGAAGATTGGCACGGGGATTTGACAACTCGCTGTACACTTTTGGTCGGAATTCTCCGTTCCATTGTCGTCAATGCCACAGGCTCGTCACGGTTTCGGTTTGCATCAAACGTAAGCCTGACAGACCAAAGCAGAAGTGTGAGAGAAGAAGGGGATGAAGGAGGTGAAAGTAGAGAATGGAAAATGACGTCAACTGCTAATCCTAATCGCAGTTTGTAAGTCTGATGAAGACTTTGTGTGGAAAATTCACTTGTCTGTTTTGTGCAGTCTATTAGATTTGCGTTACTTTAAATCTTGTTTTGTGTGTGTTTATTTGTATTTTGAGTGCAGTGTGTAATACAGTGAGAGAGAGAGAGAGAGAGAGAGAGAGAGAGAGAGTTGGAGGGGGGGGGGGGGGCTAGTAGAGGATGGTGTGGCGGGCAATTGTAACGTCACAACATGTGGGCATGAAGCAAAGATATTCAACTGAAAGAATATTCTGTGAACAATTTGACATTCACACCCATTGTTCTTTGAAAGAAAAAGAAAGACGATTTGTATAATCTAAAGAGCACTGCAAAACATCGGTTTGTAATGACTCCAGTCTGTTGTGAACCTGGACAGACTATTGATGTTCGCATACAAACTATTCAGTTCCATATCTTGCATTCAACTATTTCTGAAATGCAAACAAATTTGGTAGACAGTATTCTGTATAACACTTAAAACATTTTTTTATATTGTTGATTTCGTGAATTTTTGAAAATACTACTTTCCCTGGTATATTCATTATCAATACAGTTACAAGCAAATTCAACATTCATCATGGCTGTTGTCTACCACTGACCAGAACTTACAGACCAAAAAAAAAAAATTGTGAAAAAAAGACTGAACGTAGATAGAACCTGCAATGTGTGTGTGTGTGGGGGGGGGGGGGGGGGGGGAGCTAACGTAAATGGTTATGTGGGGTAACTGCCCTCCTTTGAACGTGTGCTTCAATTACGTGCTTGAATATGTGTATGTGTGTGTCTGTGCATGTGTACCTGCGCGCACGTTTTATTGTTATGTATTCATTTGGTAGACAGTTTGTGATAGGTCATAGGAATTCATAGTGAGGTCTGGAAGAGGTCTGAAAAAAGTCTTGACCCCCCCCCCTCCCCCCTGCAAATTTGTAGGAACCATGTAAAGGGTGCTCTTGATTTATTAACTTTAAAACCTCAAATGTAGACAGTCTGGTTACGTAATCTAGGTGATCTCATTGATCGTTGCCTTTGTTTTTAATTACTCAACATCCCACTATTTTGGCCAGGTGTTGACTTCAGATCAGCATTTTCAAACTCACATCGGGCATTACCAGATGTGTTCGAATGTCGTAACTGAGTTTGGTGTTACGGTCTTGCTGCTTGCGTTGTCTGAGCTTTACTGTTTCAAAGTCGTCGTGTTTCTTTGGGCCTAGTCATTCTTCAGCTTCACGTTGATCTATATATTGAGTACTCTGACGCTTTATCGGTTGTGTACGTAGAAAGCCATGAACGGGAAAGGACAAGAACTGATGTCGGCATACAGTTTGTAGGCTGTGTCTGCAGACCGTTTTTTACACACAAAAAATGTCACCCGAAGGTCTTACTAATTCAGTCATGTTTAAGAAAGAACCTCGCCAAAATATACTGAAAGTGAAATAAGTAAATGAATAAATAAATAGATAAATCAATCAATCAATCAATCAAACCAAAAAATCTTCAGGACAGACGGAAGAAGGGGACAAGCCCACTTAGGCCTACTTATTCCATCCCATTCGGCCTGCAATGCGTGTTGTCCATACGGACATGCCACACTGAAGGGGGCAGTGAAAGGTGGCGTTTCTCACAGCTGTTCCAGGCAACGCTTCCTAATTCCTGATGGAAGTTGTCAACGGGAATCTTGTCGGCATCTGGTGTGCCACTGGATCTCCTTCAGGTGGTGATGACTGCTTCGTGTCGGCATCTGGTGTGCCACTGGATCTCCTTCAGGTGGTGATGACTGCTTCGTGTCGGCATCTGGTGTGCCACTGGATCTCCTTCAGGTGGTGATGACTGCTTCGTATTCGAAGACTGCTTGAGCGTTGTGCAGCTACTGGCATCTCCTCGCTCATTTTCTGCGAATACATCTTCTTTACCTTCGATGTGCAACAAAAAGGGTTTTTTTTCGGGCATTGTTGGTCGTGTTTGTTACCTCCAAGTAGACTTGCAAAACATATTGTATTATCACCAGGAGTTCCGACAGTCGACTTGTGTGTGTGTACAGCAAATCTGCAGTAGTAGTCGTTGACGTAACTATCACCGAAATGTAGAATCAAGGATTCCTTGCAAAAAGATGACAGATGCAGAAGACTTGGGAGGGACTTTGGGATCAGGCCTCTTCCATACACTCGCTGGCTTCTTTCCATAGTTCGTCATGTCTTTATATGCAAAGGTATCAACAACGGAGACGTTGCAGTATGGAAACGCAATTAGAATAAGGGAATAAAAATTCCGCAGAAGGGTCATGATTGCCTAGGATAAAATGTATCAAGTTAATGATACCATCGGAACTCATATACAAATATATGTACACACACACACACGCGCACACACACACACACACACATATATATATATATATATATATAAGAGAGAGAGAGAGAGAGGAGAGAGAGAGAGAGAGAGAACACCATGGAAATTACGCAAGTAATCCGATGCTTCACATACATTTGTACTCTCTCTCTCTCTCTCTCTCTCTCTCTCTCTCTCTCTTACACATACACACGCGCGCGCGAGAGAGAGAGAGAGAGAGAGAGAGAAAGAGAGAGAGAGAGAGAGAGAGAGAGAGAGAGAGAGAGAGAGAGAGAGAGAGAGAGAGTACAAAACAACCACAAAACAAGGAGAAAGGAGTGCAGATAAACAAACCAAGAGTTAAGACAAAAGCATTGAGTGGAGGGGGGGGGGGGGGGGGGGCGTATGGAAGAATCGTTACATAATTATGTTTGAGACCTCCCCGAGATTCCTGATCACATGTCGTCGTTTGTTACAGCCAATGCTGACTATCGCCAGCTTAAAGAAACGAGAACAGAGGAAATGATGAATGCTGATAGGGGCAGAGAACCAGAGACCTGTCCGACCAGTGACGATGCTTTCTGTCATTGTGACAGTACTGGCGATACGGTGAAGAGAACCAATATCATAGGGACGCGTATAGGCTGCCCGCTCTCTTATGACAACATGGATGTCTCCTACCACACGAGTGGATTCAGTACACAGCAGATGATGGCGACGCAGGCTTGCTACCTCCCCATGATGCAACCCAACTATTGGTGCAGGAAGGTCCATGTGATGGCCCTGTGGGGCACCGCCAGAGAATCTGACCTGCTAGAGTATATCAAGTCTAAGCCCAGTTGTCGGAAGAACAAAGACGGTGCTGGCAACACTGTTTTGATATTAGCGTGTGTTGCCCGCCACCCCTCGTCCTCAGTGATCCGCACCCTCCTGGAAATGTCGCCAAAGGGGTTCGTCAATGAGAAGAATAACGATGGGTTGACGGCTCTCCATTTTGCTGTCCTCAACGATCACACAGAAATAGTTGCGCTCCTGTTAGAGCATGGCGCCGACGTGAATGCTGGCAAGGTGGAGGTGGAGGGAAAGTCGTATGGTCTCACGCCAGTAATGATGGGCGCCATCGCCAGCCACAACGGCATGCTAAATGGTAGTCTGGATTATCTTTTGGCCCGTGATCCAGATCTGACAGTGGAAACTGTACAGGTAGATACCAGTCGCAACAAAAATTTAAGATTTTTCATCGAATGCGCTTGTGGAGGCTGTTCGTCAGAGAGAATTCATTCCCCAGAGCAGTGTTACCCCCAGTAAAATGCTCAGAGACGAGACGTGGTTTGCAACAGGCACCGCAGCATATCATGCTGCCAAAAGTGACCTGGAAGGGCCTCTGTCGCTTCTGCTGAAAACCTTTGCCAAGAGGAACCAACTGGACGAAGTTCTGAACGAACCAACCGACGAGGACTGGCACACCCTGTTTGGTATTGCAACGTATTACTGCTCCCTCAGAACTATGAAGCTATTGATCCGAACTGATCAGTCCGTTGTGAACCGAGCTACTGCCTACAGTGATGGACGAGAAAACCTGACCCCGCTTCACCAATTATTGTCTAGACAACGTTGCTTCGCAAACTTGTATAGCTGTATGAGGTGCACAAAGATCATGGTAATGGACGAAAAGTATGTCACCTGGGTTCTCACTGTACTGCTGGACTGCCCTGCAGTCAACGTGGAGGCAAGGACAAGACAGGGGATCACCTCTCTAATGCTGGCCGCTCTAAACGGTCATGACTACATCTTGGACAGGCTGCTGGACATGGGGGCGGACCCTTTGGCGGTCAGCAGCGATGGCTGCACACCTGTGTCTTTGGCTCTGGGTCAAGAATCTGGCCTTTGTCTGAACATTCTCAGGATCTTGTTTCGGACGGGCCTTGGTCATGAAATCTACAAGGAGTCTTTCACCAACTCGGTGGTCTTGAATAAGTTGTGCGAGAAAAGAGACATTCAGATCTTGGACTTCTTCCGTCGAACAGGTGCCCTCAGTGATTCCAATCGGGTGGCCATGTTAAAGGCAGCAGAGAAAGCAACAGTGACTGGCGCAGAGCAAGAAAAGAAAGAAAAGTTTGTCCAAGCACTGACAAAGGCAAATCCTTGGTCCTTGAAACAGTGTGTCCTTACGTGCGTGTCAGCTAGGGCTGGGGTAGTACCAGCAATCAGAAGTTATGTGGCCCTCAAATCGACACTGTGTCAGATAATGTTGAACCGTGTGAACGGTGCTGCAGACCAGGATGACTGCTCTGACAGCAGAGAGTGCCCTCAAACTTATGACCACTGGCATTTTCATGAAGATTTACAGGCCATAACAAATATGGTTTACAATATGCTCAAAGACTGCCTGGATGGAAGTTACTTCCCAAAGGAAAACTGAGGAGGAGGTGGTACCGACTCAATGGGTCAGAAGAGCCTCTTGCCATTGAAATCCAGGGTCGACTCTCGAGTATTCATATTTGTCACTGCCTTTGTCTTCCCTGGCATTTTCTTCTGCACTCCTGTGGTAGCTGTCGAAACAGAATTGACATAAGCATTTGTTCTTAGCGTTTCTTGATAACCTACTTTGCTGATGACATTATCAGTGTCATCTTCCTTCCTTCCTTCCTTCTTTCTATTTCTCACGCAAGGTGCATGCTATGTGTAACGTTATCATCCATACCAACGGCCAAACTGGCCTTCTCTTCCAAAAGTTGGTGAGGAGATTTTACGTGTCTGCAAGATATCAGGCAATGGCAGTCTTTTGTACAAGCACTAGAACAAGAGTTGGATCTTGCACTTGTTCTTTTGCTCCCTTCGCCATTTTGTAATCACATCAGGAGAGAGAGAGAGAGGAGAGAGAGAGAGAGAAGAGAGAGAGAGAGAGAGAGAGCGAGAGAGAATGTTCACAGCCTGCAGCACCTTTACCAGGTGATTTGTGCTTCACCGTTTGATGCTCTAGTATGATTTTGAGATTTTGGAGTGAAAAAGCGAGGAACAAGACTCTTCATTTTCCCTATTTTGATTTTGAAGCTTCCAGTTTCTTTTTATTTCCTTCTAGAATTTTGATTCTTTTTTTTCTTTGAATTGATTGACTTTTAAAATACCAAACCAGTCGTTTTTCTATAGATCCACCAGGAGTAGGCCTATGTGTGATTTGATATGATTTTTGTTTTGTGTGCTTGTAAGTTTCTGATTGTTCGTTTTGCAAGGGGTAGGAGGGAGAGAGAATGGATGGAGCAAGTATATTCATGATTTATGGGAAGGAACACGTGATGGAATGAGGTCGTATGTACAACATTTACACTGAATGCGGCGTATGAAGAAACTCTAGGCAGAGTTTGACAGCAGAATGTCTTCAGAGAAGACACCACCACCCCCACCCCACCCACCACCCCTCCTTCAGGCAAATGTTCCGGCCCTGAACTCTTCACTCAAGTTCTGACAGCCTAAGGGGGCCGGGGCTGCATCCAGGTCATGAATCCTGGATGCCCTTCTCTGCAAGCATTTTGTTTCTACCTCTGCCAGGACTGGAACAAGCAACTGTGTTTTTTCCTCACTATCCTCCTCATTATCATCAGTAATCATCATCATCATCAGCGGCAGCAGAATCAACATCAGCATCACGTGAAACACATCAAAAATACATTGGCAAACCGCAGAATACATAGCCTCCGTAGGATCCATCAATAATAATAATCTTTATCATAATGATGCTGATGATGATAATGAAGCTGATGATGTTGATGATAATGCTGCTGCTGCTGCTGCTGCTGCTGCTGCTGCTGATGATGATGATGATGTTGCTGCTGCTAATGACAGGGATGATGATACTGATGATGATGCTGATATTAATTATATTGATGATGATGATGCTGATGCTGATGCTGTTGATGATGATGCTGTGTGTGTTGTGTGATGCTGATGATGATGCTGATGCTGATGATGCCGTGTGTGTTGTGTGTGAGCATATGAGCATGCGGCATGCGTGCATGCACGTGTGTGCGTGTGTGTTCTCTCTGTCTGACTGTCTGCCTGTCTCTTTCTCTGTGGTAAACAATACAACGATATAGACATATTAATGCCATTTGTACAATCGCATCGTAATGTTACATAGTTTCACCATTTAACCTTGTATTACTTCTAGAGTCCTAACCAGAAATACAACCAAGGTAAATTTTCAAGTTCAGACCGATCAGCTCAATCTTTGGGAGATTTTACTGGTACATCTCTCATGTTTTGTCTTTTTTTCGGGGGGGGGGGGGGGGGGCAAATAATCTAATTCTGAAACTGTTAATCTTGATGTAAGTAAAATGGATGACAGGGATCAGAGAATAAATGTAGGGTTGTTCAAAGTGTGCATGCAATAGTTCAAGCTACAATGAAATCCACAGGCATGCACGTGCGCCACACACACACACACACACACACACACACACACACAGATGCAAATTCTCTCTCTCTCCCTCTCTCTCAGAGGTTGCATAATTGTTCAGTCTCAAACTTTCTCATTCAAATATGTTGTAAGTCTCTGGTTGTTTTAAATGTTCTGTGTTTATTACATATGGTTTTGTCAACACTTTTTGATAACATCAATACAGTTTTTGGTTTGGTTTGGTTTTTGTGCTGCGTCAGTTCAAGCTGTGATTATTATTTCCAGAAGGTTCTGCATCAAGACACTAATTGCTTCATCATGGTATATTTCCTGGGCGTTCCCACTTTAGTGAGAGTGTGTGTGTGTGTGTGTGTGTGAGTGTGTGTGTGTGTGTGTGTGTGTGTGTGTGTGTGTGTTGTGTGTGTGTGTGTGAACTGCAGAACGAGGGAAATAATTGAGTCGTGGAGATAAAGGCCTTCACACAAATAAACACGTGTCCAAAATCCCCGGAAGTCACGAGTGTGGCTGCCCATGTGGCGGGGTAATCAAAAACGGTCACACACGTAATGTTCTCATCCCTAGCTGATGCATTTGTACCATAGTGTTCAAGTACTTCGGCTGTTTGGATGATCCCTGGAGTCTTTTAGCCAGGGTACGACAAAAACAACAACACGTGTCCACATTAAGTGTAAGAGAATGTTTATTGTTAGCTCACGTCTCGTTTGCTAGTAAGTACACACACACACACACACACACACACACACGCGCGCGCGCGCGCGCGCGCGCGCATGAAAAAATCACGCACACAAGATGGCAGATACACGCAGTGGCTAGCTTAAACACCTGCGGCAGTTTTTTGTGAGTTGTTGGGGAACATGAAGTCGAGAGCCTTCAGAAAGTTAGCCGCGCCCAAATCAACTGGCCTGCGACCGTGGCGTTTGTCAACTTTACTGCGAAATGCTCGTCACCAGAACTGTGCCGAAACAGTCGAGCTGCGAGACGACACTCCGTTACTGGGGCTAGCTATGCCTACAGCTGCCCAAGCAACATCAACCCATCGTCATTCAACGGAGTCATCTACAACAACAAATGAGGTCGGTGAAGAAAATTACGCTCTTGGCATGAAATTAACTCTAGAAGATCCCATCAAATCATTGGAAAATGCTGTTTCAGCTCAAACGAAGATCCTAGAGAAAATAGCCAAACCCCACGTTTCCATGACAACAGCAACACAAACAGAAGTATGTCCTACAGACACAACATCGTATGCTGAAGTGGTCAAAACCCCACCTGCGAACACATCGATCAATAACAGACTACCTTCTGCTCAAGAAAAAGACATAAATGCAGAAGCAAAAGCAGTTATAGGTGCAAAGAACACCAAAACAGAACATGACGTAAGGCCGCCTACTCGAAATGATGCAAAGATTAAAACATGACGTCAAATCACGTCGTGATGATGATTGTCAAAACAAGAAGAAAACGAAAGCAAAAGAAGAGAAACTAAGCCTACCGAAGGTTCTGGTGATCCACGACTCGGTTGCCAACGGCGTGGACAATAGGAGGCTTGGAAATTCGTACGATTTGAATGCGACACGTCAAAGAAGCTATAAGGTAAAGGGACTAGAGCAATGTCTGCAAGAACTTGACGATGCCGAGGGAAAACCTGATGCAGTGGTAATACACTGCTGCATTAACGATCTAAAGACTTCTGCAGCAGAAGACATCAGCACATCGTTTGTGCAGACGCTAAAAATCGCAGCTAAAAAGCACACTAAAGTTAAGTTCGCGGTCAGCAAACTGACTCCAGTTAGAGACAAGAAACTCGAAATAAAACGTGTTCTGTTTAATGCAAAAGTCACTGCTGAGTTGTTTGAGGTGAAAAACATTTCATTTATTCAAAATAACAACATCAAAATGGAGCATCTTCGAGACGAGGTGCACCTAACAAAGAGAGGTTCCAGTCTGCTGGCGGGGAACATTGGACGACACACGAGGGCCTTGCTGTGGGAGATCCCCAAGAGACCTGCCCGTCCTTCACGTCGCCATTGGTACCACGACCATCCTAGCCCACATCCTCCCAGCTGGCACAACCGGTTCTATACTCTGGAGGACTGGAACCTTTATTAGTCAACTCACACCTACTGCCGCTATGTCTTTTGATGTGACACTGCTGCTGGGTTACCTCTGTCCATTTTGTCTTTAGTCTTTAAACATATGTCACTAGGGAATGATTTTAACGTTTTTCAGTGGAACTGCAGATCAATTAACACAAACTATGAACATCTAGTACAACACCTAGCCCATCATCAATATCATGTTTTAAGTCTTCAGTCATTGAATGTTAAGAAAGAAAAGCTGCCCCAACTAGACAATTACTATTTTCCTCCTATCATCCAAAAGATTGACACTAAGGAGAAAATTAATACTGCCATTTATGTACATGAAGGGGTAAATTACACTCTGTGCCCAAATCCAGTTCCATCAGAATTACTTAGAATACATTCTTGTGCAGTGACGGTAAAGTTTGATAACACTTTATTAACCGTCATATCTATATATTTACCAAAGGATCCATTTGATAATAATATTGAATGGATTTGTACGTTTCAAGGTGACAAGGGAAAAAAGGTTCTAATAACAGGAGATTTTAATGCGCATTCCCCATTTTGGGAGAAGAACTGTGAAAACATTACTAGCAACCGTTTCATTGAGAATATTGTTGATTCATCCTTGTATCTTCTGAATGACGGTAGAATAACACGAATCTCTGATAATCCTTATCATAGAGCAACAGCTATTGATCTAACTCTTGTTTCTCCAGATCTAGCACCGATTTGTAAATGGGATACATTAAATGATAGCCTTAATAGTGACCATATTCCTGTTATTACTAGCTTTGAACTCTCTAGCACAAAAAACAAGGATCCAACAGAGGATAAAATCCCTAAGTATAACTACAAACATGCTAACTGGGACAAGTTTTCAGAACTTTTATCAACATTTCATGTTGAAGACATAAATGATAAAGATATCAATGAGTTGTATTCTATATTTATTAATGTAGTCCTAAGTGCTGCTAATAAATCAATTCCTATGTCTAAAACAAAGAAATCACATAAACATTCTGGCAATATTTGGTGGAACGATGATTGTAAAAAGGCCAAAGCTGAAAAATGGATAAAATTTGAAAATTACTTAAAGGATAATTCAATTCCTAATCACCAAGAATCCAAAAAGGCAAAAAACAAAGCAAACAGAGTTAATGCACAAGCAAAAAGACAGTATTGGTCATCATTTTGTACTAATGAAGTATATAACTATAAAGATATGCAAAAGGTATGGGAAAAAATGAAAACCATGAAGAATGGAATAAACTTACCTCAATGCCCAATCGAACTGGAGAGTTCAGATGTACCCTCTAATCAAGAAAAAGCAGAAGCATTTGCTGATTTGTATGCAGATTGCAGTAGAATTACTGGACTATCAACTGAAAGTAGACAATACAGAAAAAAGGAGGAGGAAAGTAATATCACATCAGATCATAGTTTTAATAAACCTCGATTAAAAAGCTATGTAAATTCAAATATAACACTCGATGAAATAATTGAATGTATTTCACATATGGGTAAAAATAAGACGTCTGTTGGACTAGATGGGATATCTTATGAATTGTTAAAGCATTTACCACAAAATGTAGTTCAATTTTTATATTCTTTGATACAAAAATGCTGGTCTAATGGTGAAATGCCTCTTATCTGGAAATACTCAATTGTTATCCCTATACACAAGCAAGGAAAACCTCGGACTAATAAAAATAGCTATCGACCCATCTCTTTAACATCTCATGTATACAAGTTAATGGAAAAAATAGTCTCAAGTAGACTAGTTCATTTCTGTGAAAAACAAAACATATTATTCCAAAAAATCAAGCCGCTTTTCGAAAAGGTCGCTCCACTACTGAACATTTAGTCAAACTTACGACACAAATTAAACAGCAGTTTGGCAGACGGAAAAATATTCTAGCAACCTTTTTTGATGTGAAAAAAGCTTACGATCAAGTATGGCATTACCGATTACTCCAAAAACTTCAAAACTACAATATAAATAGTAATATGTATAACTATATACAATTTTTTTTATTCACAACGTTTCATACAGGTAAGAGTTGGAAGCACATATCCAAGTCCAGAGATCTTCAGATGGGTCTTCCACAAGGCTCGGTTATTTCACCTATTTTATTCAATATACTTATAGCAGATCTTCCAAATAATCTATCAAAAGATATAGTTTTAGCCCAGTATGCAGATGATATATGCATGTGGAGGAAGGTGACAATGAAGCGTAAAACTCCAATTAGAGCACTTAACTATACCAAAAAAGTGTACCAACGCGAACTAAATAAAATTAATATATTTATGAAGGAAAATGGACTCTCTTTATCATTAGAAAAAAACACATATGGTACTTTTTAATTCGGGGCATAACCCAGAAAAACTGCCTGATTTCACTATTGGTGGCAGTGTTATTAATTATTCGCAAAGCTTAAGGTTTCTAGGTGTATATTTATCATCCAAACTTACTTTGAATCAACATATAGACTACATATTAAATAAAGCCAGAAAAGCTTTAAAGTTTCTCAAAATCATTAGTAAACAGCGATGGGGTCAAGATACAAAAGCACTTTTATGTCTTGCTAATTCCTTAGTTTGTTCGCGTTTAACCTACGTACGGCCAGGAATCTTTCTTTAGTGTACCAAAACATTTATTAAACAAACTACAAAGTATAGATTGTAAAGGCTTTAAACTGACACTAGAAGTGCCGACTCATGTTTACAATCTTGGATCCTATAAAGAAGCAGGAGTTCTTCCTCTTGACGAACATAGAAAAATCTCTGCAGCTAAGTTTGTATTAAAATCCTTTGCACATAACTCCTTCTGTAATGAAGAAACAAAGTTAAATTCTAGGCATGACTTTGTTAACAGGGCTAAGACAATACATTGTTTGCAACCAATTAATTTGTTTGTCTCCGACATGATTAATTCTACAGAAATAAAAAGTAAAAGAATAGCAATTAAGCCATCTATTTTACCTGTAGCATCTTGGGAACAAATTAAACCTACTTTTGATATTGATCATACAGAATTGAGCAAAAGTCAATCTCCAAACGTTTTAAAAAATTCAGTTAATGTTCACATGGAAAATTACTATAGTGATTACATTAAAATATTCAGATGGATCTGTACTTGATAATGGCAATGCAGGTTCAGCATTTGTAATTCCTACTATGAAAACAGTCAAACGATATCATATAGGTAATCACTATTCAGTTTTTACTGCAGAGTTGTTAGCTATTTTAATGGCTTTACACCATATTGAGGAGATACCTATTAATAGTTGTAAAATATTACTCTGTGTAGATTCTAAATCGGCATTACAAGCTATCAAAGATCAAAATGCCAAAAAACGTCTTGAAATGATACTAGAAATCAGACATGTAATTCATCAATTGGCATATAAAGACATTAGTGTAACTTTTTACTGGCTTCCCATTGTGGAATATATGCCAATGAACTAGTTGATAGAGCAGCTAAAAATGCAGGATGTAATACTGAAGGGGCAATTCTAATTAACATAAATTTAGATCTGCACGAGTATTATAATCACATTGAAAAACTAGCTAAAGATAAGTTTGACAACATGCTGAAGACATCAGATAGCCAATATTCACACAATTGTATAAAAAGCGTCAGCACAATAAATTCCAAATTAGTTTTAAATCACATATCTGATACAAGTTCAAGACATATTAGTTCTCTGATGTTCAAAATTCGTTTAAATGCTTTTAGAACAAAATTTTCTAAAGATATTAAATGTGTATATGGAAACCAAATTTCCATTAACCACCTGATTTTACACTGTCCTGGTATCAAAGAATTAATGACGAAAACTACAGGGGATTTACTGACTCGTCAAATACCATTAACTGTTCAGGAAGTTTTAAATGACTTCCATCTTCTTAAATGTTTTTCAGAAGTTTTACACCTTAGTCCTATTGGTCTTTTCCTTGGAATAGTTAATTTATTGTTGGATTCAATTGTTGTTATGCTAATCTTCTGTTGATTGTTAAGTCACATTTCATATAGCTAGTAAACCTCACTTCCTTTCTACTACTTCTGTCATTTTCAGCAATTCATATCCCATTTATAGCTTGATCATTATATAGAATTGTAAGTGTAGGCATGTAGGAAAAACACATAATTTTTACTACCACACACTCTCAAAACAATATCAACACATGCATAAACAATCTCTACTTTCAATTTCATACCTTTATTTCTCCTATTCCTCCCCCCCCCCCCCCCCCCCCCCCCCCCCCCCCCTCATCTAATATCACTTAAGGCTGAACAGACGTAAAACTAAAGAACGAACACGCATGAAATAGAGAGAGTAAAAATACTCCAAAAGACAGAAAAGCACATGAGACAGAGAGCAAGACGGATGGCAGACAAAAAAAAAAAAAGAAAAAAAAGCAGCACCGGTGTGTGCGTGCATGCAAGAACAGTCTCTCACACACGTCTGTACACAGACAAACAGAAAATAAACTTGTGAATATCCAGGAAAATGTTGACCCTTCTGCACATGATCATTTGAACACTGAAGATAATGTGCAACCAAAAAAAAAAAACAGACAAAAAAACACACAAAAAAAACATCATTAATTCTTTTCAATCTTCACCATGCAATATGGGTCCTCAACGACCAAAAAGAATACTGAAATTGACCACTCAACTTTCACCTTGGCAAGAACCCATATGTTTTTACCCAATGCACCAACTTGTGGCTTTCTTTCTTTCTTCATCAGCAAAACTATACAAACACTACTTCATCGGTTTAAAGCATACTTGGTGGAAAAATGAAATACAAAGCGGGGGCCGGAATAGCTCAGTTGGTAGAGCGCCAGACTCATGATCCTGGGGTTGCGGGTTCGAATTTCGGTACAGGGGGATTTTTCCCTCGTAGTTAACATTGGTTCTGACTCCATTCCCCACACAGTCCTTCGAATGAGACTATAAACCGAGGTTCCGTGTGTGAACGCACGCACAACATCTTGCACACATGTAAAATCCCATCACCAACTTTCGGAAGAGAAGGCCAGTTTGGCCATTGGTATGGATGACACGTTACACATAGCATGCACCTTCCCCGAGATGGAGTATGGCTGCCTTAATGGCGGGATAAAAAACGGTCATACACACAAAACTCCACTGCCTGCCTATACAGGCAGTGTCCGCAGGAGTATCAGCCTGCGTATGCAGAAAGAAAGAATGAAATACAAAGCAAGCACCGACTTAGTAAATTTTGTTCCAGATGTATGTGAGATTAAAAGATCAAATGGTGGACCAAAGTTCATATTAGCATAATCATTATGAAATTTCCTCAGAACATGAGAATTGTTAACTAGTTAAGTGTTATGAATTGATAACTAATATGATATCAAAGCAATCTTAAGTTATACTTTCTTTTTTCTTTCTTTCTTTCTTTTTTTTTCTTTTTTTTTCTTTTTTGGTGGATATGTCATAATCATGTTTCTTCCACGATTCCCATTAATGTGCAAGGGAGGTAACCCTTTCAGTCATATCTATTATTACTTGCCATGGCAGGGAAAAGTAATTTTGTTTTCATTCATATGATGTATCACAGATCTATTTAACCCTGATGGAGGTCTTCATTCTTCCCGAATGCCTTTCTGGTTTCAATGGAAAGTGTCTATCGAAAATGTTCAACCTAGTTGACAACCTCACGCTTTTTTTTTTTGTTTCCACAGAAGTGGATCATTGTATCCTGGCAGGCGCATCATAAGCACAGTGCATAACTGACACATCATTATGTATTCCCACAATAATTGCTGATGATACCCAGACCTGTTTACCCCTACAGATTCTTCGTAGTTTCTACGGAAACAAATTGTTAACTACGGCGCTATGGTCTTACAGTCTCAAACTACGGAGGGGGAAAAAAAAGGTGACGAAAGTTGTTAGTGACAACTCGGCAAAGGGCGGGAGCCATGCAAGAGAAGCTAGGCTAGACCTAATTAGATTATGCCCCTTTAACTCGCGCATGCATGCTGGTTTCTTCCGTTCTACTCAACGTGTGCAAAATGTTGGCAAGACTGTCATCAAAATAAGCAGATCGGACCTACTTCCTTCAGCGCCTCCCTGTTCTTGTTCCAGAAGGACAAAGCACCCACAGTCTGACGGAGCAGTTTTGCAAATATCAGCCGACAGATGTGGGGGAACTCATGGCAGACAGGACTGATTCTACCTGGAGTGTGGAGGAACTCATGGCAGACAGGACTGATTCTACCTGGAGCAACTTCGCAGTTGCACATCCTGAATTCAAGGGGCTCAGTCAGGCAATGATGGGAATTAAGACAATTCCTAATTCAAGTTCAGTGTGTGAGAGAGGTGGGTTTTTTTTCAAGTGTGAGGAAAAATGACACAGAGCAAAGAGCGTCCATGAATCAAGACGCTATGGAAGCGATCTGGGTTGTGAAGGCCAAACCGAGTAGTTTCGTAGATAACAGCAGACAGAACTCCAACAGCAACCCTCAGAAACTCAAGAGCACATACTACCTGTCCCTGAAAAAATAATATCTGAAAATGAAGTTAAATTCATCGTTCAGTTGAACTTTTTTTTTAAGACTTTTTTTTCTAAAGTGTGCTGTATTTCAGCCTATAGACATGTAGTTGGTAAACTGACTGTACTGTCAGTGTGCTGATTTTTGTAAGCCCCACACCTATCATGTATAAATTTCTGTGCTGTTTTAAGAATATTTTGTCATCTTCATCAGAAAATAGGCCTGTGTAAGAGTTAGCCTGCTACCATCTTCAGCTGAACCGTTTTATCGCCTCTGTCATCTTTCTCAAGTCAGCTTAGCCGGCTGTCTGCTACTATTCTGCTTCTTTTATGCTTCTCGTTATAACCATTTTTCTAACTTCAAGTGAACCGTTTAATCGCCTCTGCCTGCCTTCAAATGGATTGACACCGTTGCATTGCCTCTGCCTGCTATCAAATGAACCGTCTCACTTTCATCTGCCTGCCTCCACCTGAACCACTTTCTAACATTTGCCTGCCATCCGGTAAACTGACTCTGCAGTCGACAGTGTGCATGCTCATCTCTGGAATGCCAACTGTTGTTGAAGGTAAACTGCACGAGTGTGTGTTTAGCGTGTACCTGTGTGGTCCTGCCATGTATGGGTAGTTGTATTGGAATTAACAGTATAAATTTGCGATCCTGATGGTGACTTCTGACAGCTCGAAACTTCTGACACAAGTCGCCTTGACTACTGAAAAGTATGAGGGGTAAACAGGTCTGTGATGTATGTCTACAAGAAGTTTATAGCTATATCCCCCCTCCCCCCCAGACTGCACTCTTCCACTTGGTTTACTTAGAAAAAAAAACAGTCATAATAATTATTTTGGAGATAAAAGTTATGGGTAAAAGAAAAACCACCCATAAAGTCTTGGTACAGACCAGATAGAAAAAAAAACTGGATCACAGTGTTACCTACAAAATACGGACAAACATATTTTGTAAATCAGAGTCAATAGTATGGGCAATAAAATCACCCACAAAGCACCGATACAATCAAAAATCTAAACAACAAAAACCCAGAGTAAAACAATATAAAAAAAAACAAGGCTAAATACAAGTAAATGCTCATTTCATACACAGTATCAAAAACACCAATGAATATTTGATAAATGTGTTTTCTTTACATGTCACAAATAATAAACATGAAAATGCACACAACAATATTCCACACATGGCAGCTGGCAGCAGAATTGACAACTAAAAAAAAACAGAAAAACGTGGATTAAGATATGAACGAAGTTGGTATAAAGATATTTCATAGATTAAAAAATATGGGTACAAAATCATCCTTAAATCACCGGCACTATTACGATAATTTAAGAAATTTGTGTTTTGATAGTCTATACATTGAAAATGCTTTTCCCAACACAGGTACACGTTTAAAACCATGAAGCAGGGTCAGATATTATTAGCAGAATTTATGCCAGACTTTCATTTCACATGAAAGGATTGACTGTGTGGTTCCAAAGCAACATTTTGCCGGCTGCAAAGTTTCAGTTTTCAGTTACAGTTTCATCAAGGAGGTGTCACTGCGTGCGGACTAGTCTTTTTTTTTACGCTACACCACATCCACCAATTTCTGAGATCACACTGCGCATGATTTAGAGCTGATGGATAAATGAATTAGCGCGTTGGGCCAATGCGTAAGTCAGACATCAGCTAAGTCATAGCCACGAGGCCCTCTTCTTGAATTCTCTGATTATCGTCATTAATTCATTTGACCATGAAAGAAACCTTCAGGGCCTCTCCTTTTGGAATCAGCATACTTGACTGTATGACGAAGATTACAATTGTAAGTCAGCTGTGACGCTACAACATGCCAACAGAACCAGATCATGAATCAGAATAAAGAAACTGGCCTCCAACCTCACACTGCTCTCAAGATGTCTGCAACAAAGAATATCCAAGCATGAGATCCTCGACTTTTCTTCCTCATGTCATAACCTCTGCTGTATGCATATAAATCATAAAAAAGGGGGTTAACCATCAGAGAAAAACAATGACTTAGATGTAACTCATAACCAGCACTGCTTATGGCACCCATTCACATAGCACATCCATACCACAGGCACAAGGAATAAACAATGACATACATGTAACTCATAACCAGCACTGCTTATGGCACCCATTCACATAGCACATCCATACCACAGGCACAAGGAATAAACAATGACTTAGATGTAACTCATAACCAGCACTGCTTATGGCACCCATTAACCCTCTTGTATTCAGATTCTCTGAGGTCAAATTCCCCCTAGTTTTCAGATTTTTTTAGTGAATTTAGCCTTAAAATGGGTATGTATGGTTTATGCTTCACTACAACCAAGAATAAACCTCTAGAGCTACAAAATTCCGCATGTATAGTCACAAGGCTTTGTTCTATACTGTGAGCAAGATTTTGTGTGTCTCGAGGTGAAAGGTCGTGTCACTGTCACCAAAATGTCACCAATGTGTCACATGCGATGGTGACGATTCTAATACAGCACACCAATATGCAGTTATCCCATGCACATGCATGTTAGTGTTGTAAAATGAAAGCTGCGGCCTAAGTGAGATGATATGTCTTCTGTCCGCCTGTTCAGTCCCCACAGGTAATCCACAGAATGTCACACACAACTAGTGTCAATTGTCACTACTGAACAGTTACTGTAGATTCAAGCACAGTTCCTTACTGTTTTTCTGTCACTGTTCTAAGCACCTTATACATGTCCATATGTATTTACACACTGTATAGCTGTACAGTGAAGATATTGAATAGAGTGTCACTGCCAAGTGTCATCAAAGCACTGTCACCATAAACTACAGGTAAGCATATCTGCTGCCACATTACTGTGCGCGCTGGTGACCTACTCGTTTTTGAGTGAACCAGTATTTTAGGAAGAAGATATATACACGTACACACAAACACAGAGACTAGCAAACTGCCCTACTGTTGAGCCACTTTCTGCGCATGGTAGTCATAGAAACAGTCATTCTTATGAAAGCATAAAGGCACCTGGCAGAAAGAACACATATATGACGTATCTACGCATCGTCCCTTAGTTGTCATATGGAATAATCAGTACAGAGACATAGCCCCGCATTTGGTCAGGTGTTGTGTCCAACCATAGGGAGTCAGGTGTGCCCTTAACTGCTTGTTTTTGTTGAGCGTATCTGTTAGTTTCTTCTGCTACTAGTTGAAAAAATGTGAGAGGTCGAAAAAAGAAATAATCTACTGCGGTGGCAGTGTTCGGCAGTGAGTGCGCAGGGCCTGTCAGCTGTTGGAATGCGGCCACATTGGCAGGATGTGTAGCCGGTCGCCATTGTTTTGCAGAATGGTGAGTAGCACGTTGTTCTCAGGGTCGCTTTCACCATTTTCCTCTCCTTCATTGGTGCTGATTTCAGCATCATTCTCTTCTCCTAACTCTCCATTTTCATACTTCTCCACTTCTTGCATAATTTGATCCCACTCCTCCACTGAATACTCAGGAATATCATCAAACTCGCTGTTGTTAGCAGACGACGCCATTGTGAAAATCGGTCAGTCTCAAGCACAACTCTTCGCTTGCAGTTTCTCCTCTTTCTTAGTGAATGGAAGTGGTGCCAGCATCCAAAAATAGTGCTGCCACATTACTGTGCTATAGTGAGAAATCCCCAACAACTTTTAGTGGCTCTCCGAGTATTTTCACGGAGTCAGCATGTACAAAAGTACTGTACACATGCGGCGGGCAGCTCCCGTCTGCGGCCGTTATGAAATCTAGCGCGCTGTCTCAGCGCTCCCGTCTGCGCCCGTTATGAATACAAGAGGGTTAACATAACACATCCATACCACAGGCACAAGGAATAAACAATGACTTAGATGTAACTCATAACCAGCACTGCTTACGGCACCCATTCACATAGCACATCCATACCACAGGCACAAGGAATAAACAATTATGGAAACTACAATGCAATGTTAGTTTCAAGTTGTACGCGTGCAATTGTTTCATAATAGTATCAAAAGCACCCTCCCCTGTTTAGTATTTCACTGATAATGTCTCCCTGTCTTATTTCCGATTACCTGTCTTTTCAAACCATGAATATAAGATGTAAATATATTTGCATGCAAATAATACCAATGTCTTACTGGGCAGCATATGTGATTCTGTATGTGGTATGAACTTTATATCAGTATCATACTGTGACAAATCAAAACAAGGAGGGGGGGGGGGGGGGGGCAAAACTATCAATTTCTTAGACCAATTTGGGAATCCACTTGACTAATCAGTGACTGACACTGGAGGATGATTTAACATATTTCCTTTCAAAGCAAAGGCATTTTAATGGAGAACAACTATTAACATTACGAAGATGTTTAGATCAGGCATGGAAATCTTTAGTGTTTCAGCCTGAGTTTATGCAACTGATTTCTTTCTGGTAACTTTCACATCTGCAGTACCCTCTGCATGATACTATCCATATGCTGCTCATTCTTACCATCTGCACACACAGCAACACTACTTGTGCCATCTCAAACACATTACACCCATTCCACTCGTTTCGGCTCCCTCTGTATACGGACATACAAACATGTCCTATCGCAGCTCTGCTAGTGGACCACACAGAGTTAGTAATATCATCAAAAACCAATAATCTGGCTGAGGACAGAATGCACTGCTGCTGAGTCACTTTGGCAGTGTTCTTCTGTGGTCGATTTTAATTGGCTGTATCAGATCTTCAATCCTGTCACCACGATGAATCCCACAGCCTTCTTGAGATCTTGACGGCTGCCCCAAAGCTGCATCTGCAGCTCTGCGCCCTCTGGCCAGGTTTGACGCCGTAGAACATCATGGGCTGGACAGTGTTGGAAGATGTGTTCTGGGGTCTGAGATCCAGTGCCACACAGACATTCATCTGTGTGGGCAATCTTAATTCAGCTGAGGTGGCTCAGCAGTCGGTAGTGGCCAGTTCCCAGTCTGAACAGGATTGTTTGCTGGTAACTCTGGAGCTGATGGATTGGTTCAACTCTACTGTCTGCACCCAGCCTTCTCTTCCACTGGTTTTGGTATCGGTTGTGGATGATAGTTTTGGCCTCTCTGTAGGTCACCGGGAGGCTGAACTGCTCCACATTGCTGCCTGCCTTGGACAGGGCATCAGCCTTCTCATTCCCAGAGATCCCACAGTGGGATGGTGTTCAACAATATCAGCATCCACACTGATGCAACATGCCCAAGACCCCATCAACTCTGTGCCTAACTGACGGCAAGAACCGTCGTGGAGCCAGCATGGGTGAGCATCCCCATCCATAGAGGAGTACCCTTCACAACAGTCCCTACGATGTGGCCAACATGGGTGAGCATCCCCATCCATTGCGGAGTACCCTTCACAACAGTACCTATGATGTGGCCAACATGGGTGAGCATCCCCATCCATTGCGGAGTACCCTTCACAACAGTACCTATGATGTGGCCAACATGGGCGAGTATCCCCATCCATTGCAGAGTACCCTTCACAACAGTCCCTATGATGTGGCCAACATGGGTGAGCATCCCCATCCATTGTGGAGTACCCTTCACAACAGTCCCTACGATGTGGCCAGCATCACAGACTATGACAAAAACTCATCAAACTCATAAAAATGGAGAGGAAATGATTACCGGTAGTGAATCCACAATGACAGCCCGGCACACAGACCCGCAAAACTGAAGGCTTCACTTCTACAATGATCAGTAAAGATGACACTACGACCTACTCACACTACCTTTTGATATCACGACCAAGTCAAATTCTGCACACACTTGCTCGCCTTAGTTCTGATACTGGAAATAAATCAAACCATGCAAATACTAGCTCACCTTAGTCTTGGTATGGGAAATGGACCCAAATTCTGCACACTGATATGAGAAATGAATCAAATTTTGCACACTGATGTCAGAAATAAATCAAATTCAACATATACTTCAGTGGCAGGCAGGCTAACAGCATTCCACACATCTACACAACTGTCATCTGCATTTGTTTGTTTGTCTGTTTGTTTGTTTGTCTGTTTGTTTGTTTGTCTGTTTGTTGTTTCACTTCACTCTTCTTCTTCTTCTGCGTACGCAGGCTGATACTCCTGCGGACACTCCCTGTATAGACAGGCAAGTATTAATCCCATCTATCCAACAAAGAGAGTGGAGTTTTGTGTGCATGACCGTTTTTTATCCCGCCATTAAGGCAGCCATACTCCATCTTCGGGGAAACTTCACTCTGATTTTCCAGCAGTTACCAGAGTCTGCTCCACCCACGTCCACTCCCAAGGTCACACCCGGACAATTCCAAAGCTGCTGGCCTTCTTTGCGCAAATGGTGTAGCACTCTTTCTGTAAGGTAATGTGAGGCTCGCTGACGTACAGGAAGTGACCTTTTTGCATATCCTCAAACCTGGAATGAGGCACGGGCCACTCTGGAAGCTCGAACTTCAAATGGGCCGACTGTCCTTTCCTGTCCTGCAACATTCATGTGAAATAAATGAATAATAAAATGGTCTGCTGGAGGCTGTTTGTTTGACTATTTTTTTGTGCTAAATTCTTTTTCAATGGATGTAGAATATAGCAAAAGCAAACACCTCTTATAATGAATGGTTATAACTCTAAAAAAAAAAAAAGGATGCAAAAAGTGTAACACTGAAGAAAAAAAAGGAACAACAGACAAATACAGAGAGGAATGGACAGGCAGACAGACTAATAGATGTCCATACAGGAACACTAACAGACAAACTGACGGCCAGACGTTTTGTGAAGTCAAGCATTCAAGCTGAAGTACAAGGGCAGGATACAACACATGTTTGGGTACGAATAGCTTTCTACACTAGACCTGAATTTTATTATTCACACGAACAAGCAGAGCCGCAACATAGCAAACATGCATAAAAATCCATCATCTAATGTAATTCTTCCACCATGTTAGCTTGTACCAATAACGACAGAATCATAGGGGGCTCAGGAATTCCTCACCCCCTCTGAAAAAAAAAAAGACAAACGCTGCAAGGAGAAGCCTCCAATGTACCTTATATTGACGACAGTGGAGCTTCCCCTGTCCTTACCACTAATCCCATCTCCCCCTGGGTTTTTTTTTCCTTTAAATCTACATCTTGACCTCCCCCTGCCTGCCCCCCATCCCCTCTCCTTTTACAAAAAAACAAAATCTGCACCTTTGCCCCCCCCCCCTACCAAATTTACAATGTATTCATACACACACACACACACACACACACACACACGCACACACACACATATACACACTAACACATTAAAACAAACACACACACACACACACACACACACACACACACACACACACACACACATACACACACACACACACACATTCACACACACACACACACACTCACACACTCAATCTACTTTTACCAAACATACACCTTGTCCACCCAATTTCTCCTCCCCTCCCACTTTTACTTTCTGCTGCTAAGTTCCTGCATCCAGGGTAAGTTTGGAAACCTGCTCGTCCATTTAGCCTTTCACTCCCGGCCGCAGATAAAGCCGCTGTTCAAGGGTCATCGCATAAGTAGATCATCTGACCAGTCACATGATATTGTTTACTTCCTTGCAAATGGCAGCTCCCATACAGCGTGTTTGAAGCGATTTTTCAGCAAGTTTTGGGTCGATTTTGACGCGTTTTTTTGCGTTTTGTAAAGCGAAAATTAGTCAAGCAGATCAACATGGCTGCCAGAAGATCTACTGCTGAAGAGGTGGCAAAAATTGTGTTTAAGATAAGATAAGATAAGAAACACTTTATTATCTCATCATGAGAAATTTGGGTAAATTTGAAACGCTATACCAAGGTGAAATTAGCGACAACGAAAGTGAAAGGAAAATGAAGGCGATGTGGTTGTCGATCATCCTGACAATGAGTCAGGTGATTCGGATTACCAGGATGAAGATATTGATCTACCAAGTACATCAACAGGTAGGGGGCGTGGTCGTGCTGGAAGTGGGCGTAGTTGAG
Source organism: Conus canariensis (assembly GCA_033310375.1). Classification (NCBI taxonomy): domain Eukaryota; kingdom Metazoa; phylum Mollusca; class Gastropoda; order Neogastropoda; family Conidae; genus Conus; species Conus canariensis. Next base: position 6,618,716 of record CM065741.1, read on the forward strand.
GACATGGTAGGAGAGGAAAAAATTGTCAGAATGTGACGCAAAAATTGTCAGAATGTGATGCCAGTGACAGTGGTTGACAACACTTGTTATGTTAATTTTTTGCCAAATTTTTTGTATGATGGGTGAAGTGCTAGTAAAAGTTGCATCTCTAGCCGACATTGATGTGCATTACTCAATGCATCCCTGAACACACTGTGTGCTTTTTTTTTAGTAAATAATTGCACTTGGTTGTTATGTCCTATAGATTTGTGCACATTTCAATACCATTTCCACCTATGATATACTGAGACTTGAATTTTCATGGATTTTTTTTCAAAATATTCTTTATTTTTTCTTAAAATCTTGGTTCTCTTCCCACGATTGTGAGTTATCTCATCCTGTCAACATGAAGCATATAATAATTATATTCTCCATTCATTTTCCTCGCAGTCCCACCTTTTTTTTTCTTCTTCTTCTTTTTTTCCTTAACCTTTCATTTCGTCATTTTTGTGGTTTAATTCACTTGGGGTCACACACATGTGAGTCTTTTGAAGGCCTCCCATCTTCTGTTGATAGGGAAATGGCAACAACAAAAGTAATCTTCAGGTCCCGCATGCTGTGATACCATCCCCTTCAACAGCCTCCAGGTCTCCACATGTCAGGCTGTGGACTTCTTCCATGTCCCCTCCCAGACTACTACTCCATCATTCCTTGGCTATCCCAAGGCCTAGTAATGCTAATCACTGGCGTTTGTGACCGCCCCCGCCCCCCTCCACTTCTTCCACCCCCAAGACCCACCTATAAAGCAGCCATGTCTTTTGGGGATGATGCCTAAATATGACATCAGTGTGCATGTGGTTATGTGCATGAGTGCACATAGGTGTGTGTGCGTGTCTATGCGTGCTTGCAAGCAAGTGCGTGTGTGTGTGAGTGTGTATGTGTGTATGTGTGTGTGTGTGTGTGTGTGTGTATGCTTACATGCAGGTGTGTATGTGTGCATGTGTGTGTGTGTGTGTGTGTTGTTGTTGTTGTGCTTCAGTTTGACATCTTTCAACTACGGGAGATGTTAGACAAGTAAAGGAACATGTGGCTGTATTGCAATGTGAGGGAAGGGAGTGTGTGTATGTGTGTGTTTGTGTGTGCGCGCATGTGTGCGCACACGCATGCACGTGGGTATGCATAATCTATCACATCATTACATGACTTGTTCTTCTGTGAAGGAGGTGATGGAAAATAACGAGTGTTCAGGGTTTTTAATATTATTCATTACTTTAAATGGATGCAGTCACACATAAAAAAAACTTGGACTAACAGTCTCACCCAAAAGACCCACAGGTGTCGGAGTCTGTGAGGATGTTGACTTTACAAAGAAAAAAAACTTCTGCACACATGGCTGTCATGAATGGGAATTGAAGCTGTGACTCTCGGATCATGACATATCTACCAACCTTCTGGAGTCAACATTCAGGGACCAGGGGGCGGATCATGACGTATCTACCAACCTTCTGGAGTCAACATTCAGGGACCAGGGGTCGGATCATGACATATCTACCAACCTTCTGGAGTCAACATTCAGGGACCAGGGGGCGGATCATGACGTATCTACCAACCTTCTGGAGTCAACATTCAGGGACCAGGGGGCGGATCATGACGTATCTACCAACCTTCTGGAGTCAACATTTAGGAACCTATGACTCTTGGATCATGACGTATCTACCAACCTTCTGGAGTCAACATTCAGGAACCAGGGGTCGGATCATGACATATCTACCAACCTTCTGCAGTCAACATTCAGGAACCAGGGGTCGGATCATGACATATCTACCAACCTTCTGCAGTCAACATTCAGGAACCAGGGGTCGGATCATGACATATCTACCAACCTTCTGCAGTCAACATTCAGGAACCAGGGGTCGGATCATGACATATCTACCAACCTTCTGCAGTCAACATTCAGGAACCAGGGGATGAAGGGGGCCACAGGGGCTGAAGAGGGGGCAGTTTGGCTTTTGACTGAAAGCATTTCTGACCGTTTCAGTTGACAAGGGAAGGATTAAAGAAGAAAATAATATTTGCACATATAATTGCAGACATCTACATAATATCATTTGGGGCAAACTCTGCAATAGTTTATATCATCCCCATATCCCACATTTTTAAACAAAGTTTGGACACCTTGGATTTTTCTTTTTTTCCCCACTAAATCCGAGATTTGTAGAATAATTTCTGAATTTGGGCGATTCCAAAAACATTCAGAAGGGTTGCAGCTATGTGATGAGAACAAGGATTTATTCAATAGTCCGCTTCTCCTCTCTCATTCCCACCCCTGCTCCATCCTAGACACCAAAAAAATCTACTATCACAGCTGCAAGCAAATCAAGGCACTACAGCGATTCTTGCCACAGCAAGCGCATTTACCTTCACAATCCAGCTGTGCTGCAGAGAGAACGAAAGAGGCAGCTGCAACTGCACCACCAGGGTTTCCTTTATCTCGCCCTCGTCCATCAGGATCTTTCCGATGTCGTCAAACGACCATCCAGGTCCAGACACAGGCCAGAGGTTCATACAGCTGTGCAGGCTTTTGTGGTCAAAGTCCTCCAGGCTGTCCACCACACGTTTCCCCGTCAGCATGGACTGTGCCTTGGATCTCACCTGCTTCCACTGTTGAGGGGTTGAGGCCGGGGTGGAGGGTACCGTGGAGGTGGGGGAGTGACGGGGTGCGGAGGGTGTGTCCTTGGTGGTGTCTTTGATGCTGCACAGATTCGTGGAACCTGCATTGTTTTTTTTTTCTTTCTTCCTTTCCCTCTGTGATACACAGAGAATACTATTAGTTGTAATCGTTGACATTCACACAAAGCCACCTCGTAATTTGTGAACGCCTGCATATCCCTGCAGTGAGAAAGTAGGGGTGGAGGAGGAACGGTGGTGGGGAGATGGAGGGGTGGAGGGGGAAGGAGAGGACACTGCGGGAGGATAGGAAGGGGTGAAAGATGATGACTTTTGCCATTGCAACATCATTTAATTTGCATAATGTACCTGCTTTAACACAATTGCATCATGAAACCTCCAGCTGAGGATGACTCAAAGGGGAAGAAAAAAGTAACATATCAGTGTTTTAAGAGAGAGAGAGAGAGAGAGAGAGAGAGAGAGAGAGAGAGAGAGATGCACAGACTTATATTAAGACAGCAGGGCGGACAGACGGAGGGCGGAGGGAAGGCTGTCAGATTACACCATGACTGGCAAAAAGTCATCGTCTTTTTTTTGTGTGCCTATCTTTTACTAACCCCAAGACAAAAATTTATTCCAATGTAAGTTGTCGTTCTTTTTGCGGCTGCTCTTACTTACAGCTACAACCAGACTTGCTCTACCAGTACCAGCAGTCCACAGAGAACAACCAGTATCAGCCACCACCAGGTCACCCACCAGAACAGGCTCTGCACTGCTGATGAATTACTTCAGTGGTGGTTAGTGACGCCTGTTTTCAGCCAGAGTGATTTCCCCTCCCCCTTACCGACAACAAAGGTTAAAGTATACACAGCCCATTGGCCTTACGAAACCACTTGAACTGTCTGAGGTGCACTGTGTCTAGGGCATGGCACGATGGAAGGCAGAGCGCATCCCTCTCTTTCCACCGCCTTTAACTTTCCCTGAGCTGAATCAAGAACCCATTTACTGCCGGGTGGACAGAAAAGTTTTCAAGCCGAAAAAGATCTGACCCCATGAGTGGTTCACTGCCAGCTCTGCAGGCAAAAACTTTAACATTTTGACTACGGGCCCTTCTCATACCCATATACATATATATACATATATATATATACACATCTTTTCTACATGAAAACATAAATTCTACATGAAAACATAAATCTGACGGTGTAATAAGTAAACACACAAAAAACTTGTACGGAAGGTAAGTGTACATAAAACACTTTCCTTTTGAGATATGGAGAATTTGTGACATAACCTTGAATTTATTACTGAGCTCGTCTTTCTGATTTCTTATTCTGTTGTTATAAATGGCCTGATATCCTCAATAAAACAATAAGCAAGAACTATAATAACTATAAAACAATGAAAAAACAACATGAGACATGCTAAATGGATCAACACTAATCTATAGCACATATAAAAGAGCAAGACTGTTTCACAAGGCTTTGACAAAAAGCAATGTTAAGCTAAATTGTTATTTGAGGTAATCTTAATCTAACAGGACTATAATAACAACAGTAATGATATCACTAAACATACACTGAATACATTAACTTATACAATGTAGAATTTAAACTGTTCGATGAAGTTTGGACACTCTCCAATGATATGTTGAACTATTGCTTGAAATAAACTGAACAAACTGAGTGTTGATGCTCCTTGGAAAATGACATGTTTAAAATCAATAAAAGAATGTATGGTGTCTATCAGATTAAAATAATTACACACTAGAACTGTCCATGGAATTCTCGGGCCCATGACAGCTCAGTGGGTAGAACGTCAGACTCATCATTCTAGCAATCCTGGTGTTGCGGGTTCAATTGTTGGCTGAGACCAATTCTGCACAGGGGGAATTTTCCCCATGGAGTCAACAGGTTGCTTCTGACTTTATCCTCTTAAAGTCCTTTGAATGAAAATATAAACGGAGGTTCTGTGTGTGAATGTGGGCATAACATCTTAGACACACATGTTAACTCCCATCACCATGCATGGGAACAGTAGACCTCACAGGCCGATGGTAATGGAGGACAGGAATACACACAGCATGCATCCTAGGCGTGATCATGGACTGAGCAAAGACCGCTGAATGCAAGGCAGGATAACATCCCCAACTGGAAGACAGAGAGAGAGAGAGAGAGAGTGTGTGTATGTGTGTGTGTGTGTGTGTGTGTGTGTGTGTTTGTGTGTGTGCATGCGCATGCTGTATGTGTGCATTTGTGCATGCGTGTATGTGTGCATTTGTGCATGTGTGTGTTGTACATGAATGCACACATGCATCTAATATGTGCACACACACACTCACACTCACACACACACACACACACTCACACACAGAGTTTATAAGGTGTGTATGCATGCACACATCTGGGTATGCCACACAGACAGAGACAGAGAGGGAGAGAGGCAGAGGGAGAGATAGAGAGAGAGAGAGAGAAAGAGAGAGTAAGAGAGAGAGAGAGAATTTACTAGCACAGAAGTGACTTTTAGTTTTGAAGTAACTTCTTTTTTGAACGAAAAACCATCTGCTCTCTCACGGCTCTAGAATGTGAACTTCCTTGGCCTCGTCAATACGGAACCCCACAGTCTTGTCCTGAAAGAAGTGCAGGAATGCATGTTTGTAGCACAGGAAGCTGCCTTCACGCAGCTGCTCATAACGGAAGTGAGGCCTTGGATCTTTAGGCGTGTGGAGAAGTACGAACAATCCGTTGCCTTCAGCATCCTGCAGAATGAAGGTAGGTAAAGTCAAGACCCTTCTAAAATGGTCTTCTAAATCTGACAAACAAATAAACAAACGAAAATTCGAAAAGTTTCTCATTAGGTTATGATGTATATACATATATACAGACCAACAACTTAGCAAGCTGTCAAGTTTTTTTTTTGTTTGTTTTTATTTTTCACAGTGCTGAGTGTTTCTTCTTTTTTTTTTAAATTACCAACTTCAACAGATAATCGCAATCTTGCAATATTCAAAGATACCTTTGAATCAATAAACTGGAAACTCGACAAGTTATTTCAGAGCTATCTCAAATAACATATCAATAAATCAATTGCTATTTAAGAAGTCTTAGATAAAAATCAGCTCCACAAATGGACACATTTCACAATCATCTCAAATAATTCAGCATGAACACTGGATACATATTATTTTAGAATTACCTCAAATTGTTTATCAGAACTACCTTTAACTATTTGTTTACAAAACCGGACACATGTGATTCTGGAACTATATCAAATAATTTTTTCAACAAAACTCGACACACTTTTTCTGAATTATCTCGATTTATCAACAAAGCTGCACACATATTATTTGACAACTGTCTCATATAACTTATGACCAAAATTGGACACGTTATTATTTCAACACTATCTCAAAAGCAGCTTAATATGTCTGTTTCAAAGAGAAAATAACAAAATGAATTAAAGAAGCTGTCAAGTTTGTTGGGGACTAACATAACCCAACGCAACTGACACACAGCACAAAACACAACTGAATAGATTCTCAGGGTTTATTCCACAATGTAACGTCTATGGACGAGGAAGATCTCTCTCTAGTTTGGCATCAAGCCCCAAGTCTTTGTGTTTCTATTAGGTGGGAAGTCCTATTTTTCTTGGTTGGTCTTACCATGATATATATTCGTAACATTCTCGGGTGCATCTTAGGATGGACACAGGCACATGACAGGCTTTGGGCTCTATAAGAGAAACGATTGCATTTTTTCCTATTCACCTGCGCCGTCAAACTGTTAAAGCCCTTCGCATGTTACACTGCCCACATTACAGTGAGTAAACTGGATTCGTTTTTAAGACAGCTGAAGCCAAAGTGAAGAGTGGGACTAGTGGGAGAGACTTAAACAGACAGCAACAGACAAAGATCTATGAGGATCTGCTCTCATTTTTGGCAGCCGCATCCACTTGAGGATATATGTTGATCAATTCATATATTCACACAACACACACACACACACATACACACACATATGCACAACACACACATACACACACACACATGCACAACCCACACACACACACACACGCACAACACACACATACACACACACATGCACAACACACACACACATACACACATGCACAACACACACATACACACACTTACACACACACACATGCACAACACACACACACACACACATGCACAACACACACACACACACACACACACACACACACACACACACACACACACACACTTAGACACACACACCAGCGTTTTAAATCAAGTAGAAATGGGAGTAAAGAACCCTTTGAAGCTAAAAAACACACACACACATACAGAGAAAAATACCCAAAATAGCTCAGGTCTCGAAATTAGTGTGTGCTTGGTGCCAAATGCACTTAAAAAGGGAGTCAGACATGCAAATATTTTGCTGAGTGGGCCAGAGTATCACTCAAAATTTCTGCTGAATCTATAAAAACGTTCCAAACTTATTGAGAAACCACAGACTGGAGAAGAATGATCGTCTGTCATCTTCTTTGACTGCAACTAGATGGTCATCACAAGTTTTGTACATATAAAGCATGCTCATTACTCAAATTTGGTGTTTCTGGTCACAAGAATTTTGTGTTTAATGGTTGGGTTTGAGCACTATGTTTCCCATTTTTGTTGAGTAGATTTAGTCTGCAAATCTTACATAGAAAAGCATATGCTGCTCGCCTTAACATGTCCCATGGAAGTTTACATAGAAAAGCACATGCTGCTCGCCTTAACATGTCCCATGGAAGTTTACATAGAAAAGCATATGCTGCTGCCTTAACATGTCCCATGGAAGTTTACATAGAAAAGCACATGCTGCTCGCTACATGTCCATGATTTACATAGAAAAGCACTGCTGCCGCTACATGTTCTGAAGTTTACATAGAAAAGCACATGCTGCTCGCCTTAACATGTCCCATGGAAGTTTACATAGAAAAGCACATGCTGCTCGCCTTAACATGTCCCATGGAAGTTTACATAGAAAAGACATGCGCTCTACATGTCCATGAGTTTCTAGAAGCAATGCTGCTCGCCTTAACATGTCCCATGGAAGTTTGTAGCACAATGGCTTCCATGCTTGCCTTTACTGGAGTAAAACGCAAGTTGTACATTGTTCACAATGGCCGACTGTTTTTTTGTTTTTTTGCTTATGCTTTTCTGCTTTTTTCCCTCTAAACCTTATTATAATTTAAAGAAATTCTTCTATGTCTTTGTTGGTCAGTATCTTGTTCATAAATGTTTGTGATTTGATGTAAACAACCATGACGAACTGATAATGAATTAGGTCCAAATCATTTCCTTGTCCTCAGTCGAATATGCATTTGTATTCATTATCTCTGGTTTATATTCTCTGACTTTGGGAATAACACCTTTTTTTCATTTTAAAGAAAAAAAACAAGAACACTCTGGGTGAGGTAACCCATAAGAAAAAAAGGTTTGCATAATTATCATCCTTTTTCTGCTTCATTCGAAAGTGCATGTGTATGTGACTGTCACCTTGTTTCTTCCCTAACTTGAGAAGCTGATGTTCAGCTTCAGACTTTGATGTAAAAGATTTTGACCAAGGAGCTTAGTGATGCCCAACCAAAAACAATTTTGAGCCCTATGATAGGAACACATAATAGATTACTTTGCAGAGATTCCATCATGTATCTATAACTGGTTGTGAGGACACATGCCCTTCAAACAAAACTTAATTACCCACATCAGATTCGCAAGAGTTGTTGTTGTTGGGGTTTTTTTTCCAGGAGGCAGAAAACTAACAGTCACTGATTTATAAGCATACACAAACAACTGCTCAGTGAAAACAGTTTGACCTACGCACATGCAAGTAAGCTCCCTTCAAGAGCTTCCAGCTCATTTGATAGTGAAAGGGTCATGACGGCGACACAAGCCAAACTTTGCCCACATCCCTGTTGTTGGATGGGGCGGTGAGAAAAACATGATGTTGTTGTAGGGTTAAAGCACCCCCACAGTCTCTGACTTTGACATGGGTTAAGTTCAATCCATGATGTTGTTGTAGGGTTAAAGTACCCCCACAGTCTCTGACTTTTGACATGGGTTAAGTTCAATCCATGGTGTTGTTGTAGGGTTAAAGTACCCATCACAGTCTCTGACTTTGACATGGGTTAAGTTCAATCCATGATGTTGTTGTAGGGTTAAAGTACCCCCACAGTCTCTGACTTCGACATGGGTTAAGTTCAATCCATGAAGTTGTTGTAGGGTTAAAGTACCCCCACAGTCTCTGACTTTTGACATGGGTTAAGTTCAATCCATGATGTTGTTGTAGGGTTAAAGTACCCCCACAGTCTCTGACTTTGACATGGGTTAAGTTCAATCCATGATGTTGTTGTAGGGTTAAAGTACCCCCACAGTCTCTGACTTTGACATGGGTTAAGTTCAATCCATGGTGTTGTTGTAGGGTTAAAGTATCCCCACAGTCTCTGATTTTGACATGGGTTAAGTTCAATCCATGATGTTGTTGTAGGGTTAAGGTACCCCCACAGTCTCTGACTTTTACATGGGTTAAGTTCAATCCATGATGTTGTTGTAGGGTTAAAGTACCCCCACAGACTCTGACTTTTACATGGGTTAAGTTCAATCCATGATGTTGTTGTAGGGTTAAAGTACCCCCCCCACAGTCCCTGACTTTACATGTGTTAAGTTCAATCCATGGTGTTGTTGTAGGGTTAAAGTACCCCACAGTCCCTGACTTTTACATGGGTTAAGTTCAATCCATGATGTTGTTGTAGGGTTAAAGTACCCCCCACAGTCCCTGACTTTACATGGGTTAAGTTCAATCCATGATGTTGTTGTAGCGTTAAAGTACCCCCACAGTCCCTGACTTTCACATGGGTTAAGTTCAATCCATGGTGTTGTTGTAGGGTTAAAGTACCCCCACACTCCCTGACTTTACCTGTGTTAAGTTCAATCCATGATGTTGTTGTAGGGTTAAAGTACCCACACACTCCCTGACTTTACCTGTGTTAAGTTCAATCCATGATGTTGTTGTAGTGTTAAAGTACCCCCCCCCCCTCCCCCCCCCCCACTCCTTGACTTTACCTGTGTTAAGTTCAATCCATGATGTTGTTGTAGGGTTAAAGTATCCCCACAGTCTCTGACTTTGACATGGGTTAAGTTCAATCCATGATGTTGTTGTAGGGTTAAAGTACCCCCACAGTCCCTGCTTTGACATGGGTTAAGTTCAATCCATGGTGTTGTTGTAGGGTTAAAGTACCCCCACAGTCCCTGCTTTTACATGGGTTAAGTTCAATCCATGGTGTTGTTGTAGGGTTAAAGTACCCCCACAGTCCATGCTTTTACATGGGTTAAGTTCAATCCATGATGTTGTTGTAGGGTTAAATTACCCCAACAGTCCCTGACTTTACCTGTGTTAAATTCAATCCATGATGTTGTTGTAGGGTTAAATTACCCCCACAGTCCCTGCTTTTACATGGGTTAAGTTCAATCCATGGTGTTGTTGTAGGGTTAAAGTACCCCCCACAGTCTCTGACTTTGCCATGCGTTAAGTTCAATCCATGATGCTGTTGTAGGGTTAAAGTACCCCCCACAGTCTCAGACTTTGACATGGGTTAAGTTCAATCCATGATGTTGTTGTAGGGTTAATGTACCCCCACAGTCCCTGACTTTACCTGTGTTAAGTTCAATCCATGATGTTGTTGTAGGGTTAAGTACCCCCCACAGTCCCTGACTTTCACATGGGTTAAGTTCAATCCATGATGTTGTTGTAGGGTTAAAGTACTCCCCACAGTCTCTGACTTCACATGGGTTAAGTTCAATCCATGATGTTGTTGTAGGGTTAAAGTACCCCCACAGTCCCTGACTTTACCTGTGTTAAGTTCAATCCATGGTGTTGTTGTAGGGTTAAAGTACCCCCACAGTCCCTGACTTTACCTGTGTTAAGTTCAATCCATGGTGTTGTTGTAGGGTTAAAGTACCCCCACAGTCTCTGACTTTACCTGTGTTAAGTTCAATCCATGATGTTGTTGTAGGGTTAAAGTACCCCCACAGTCCCTGACTTTACCTGGGTTAAGTTCAATCCATGGTGTTGTTGTAGGGTTAAAGTACCCCCCACAGTCCCTGACTTTACATGTGTTAAGTTCAATCCATGATGTTGTTGTAGGGTTAAAGTACCCCCACAGTCTCTGACTTTACCTGTGTTAAGTTCAATCCATGATGTTGTTGTGGAGTTAAAGTACCCCCACAGTCCCTGACTTTACCTGTGTTAAGTTCAATCCATGGTGTTGTTGTAGGGTTAAAGTACCCCCCACAGTCCCTGACTTTACATGTGTTAAGTTCAATCCATGATGTTGTTGTAGGGTTGTGTTAAGTTCAATCCATGATGTTGTTGTAGGGTTAAGTACCCCCCACAGTCCCTGACTTTACATGGGTTAAGTTCAATCCATGATGTTGTTGTAGGGTTAAAGTACCCCCACAGTCCCTGACTTTCATATGTGTTAAGTTCAATCCATGATGTTGTTGTAGGGTTAAAGTACCCCCCACAGTCCCTGACTTTACCCGTGTTAAGTTCAATCCATGGTGTTGTTGTAGGGTTAAAGTACCCCGACAGTCTCTGACTTTGACATGGGTTAAGTTCAGTCCATGGTGTTGTTGTAGGGTTAAAGTATCGCCCACAGTCCCTGACTTTGACATGGGTTAAGTTCAATCCATGATGTTGTTGTAGGGTTAAAGTACCCCCCACACTCCCTGACTTTCACATGGGTTAAGTTCAATCTATGATGTTGTTGTAGGGTTAAAGTACCCCCCCAGTCTCTGACTTTACATGTGTTAAGTTCAATCCATGATGTTGTTGTAGGGTTAAGTACCCCCAACAGTCTCTGACTTTACATGGTTTAAGTTCAATCCATGGTGTTGTTGTAGGGTTAAAGTACCGCCACAGTTCCTGACTTTGACATGGGTTAAGTTCAATCCATGATGTTGTCACATGGTTGAAGGACCCTTCCTGCCCCTCCCCCTCCCCCTGTCTTTAACGAACGCCCAATTCAATCCCTAGTCCTGGAAATTCTTGTCTTTGGTATTACTGCCTCTTTGTTTACTATGAAAGAGTATCAAAACGCTTTGTTCTGAGATGGATCTAAACCACACACACACACACACACACACACCACACACACTCTTACACACACACACACACACACACACACACACTCTCTACACACACACACACACACACACAATCTTACACATACACACACTCTCTTACACACACACACACACACACACACACACACACACACACACACACACACACACACAAAATCATATCCCCTACCTCCAGAAACCTGCCATGCCAAATGTAATGGGCGTAGGGGGATGCGATCTTGACCACCGCCACCACCGACTTCTTCCCAACCGCTTCCATCCAGTCCTTGTCCAGCTCCCAGAACTTGTCCACTATCCGATACCCCGGGTACAGCGTGGCTGCCCTCGATCTGGCCTCCTCCCAGCTGATCGGAGAAGTCAGGTGTGTCTTGTTTGCAGAGGAAGTATGGGATTCCTTCTGCGGACTGGAGTCTGTTTCCCCTCTTTGAGCTGTTCTTGCTGGCTCTGAAAATGTTGTCGCCATGTCTTCAGTTTCTTCTTCTTTTTCTCTTTTCTTTTGTGTTTAGTTTCTTCTTCTTCTTTTTCCTTTTTTCTTGTGTTTAGTTTCTTCTTTTTTCTTTTGTGTTTTAGTTTCTGCGTTTTCTTCTTCTTTTTTATTTTTTTTTGGTTCATTTGTAAACGATATTACAGAAACATCAGTATTTGAACGAAACCAACCCAGAGCTGATGGTGTGTTTGAAATATTTATATTTTCGTAAGTGACAAAGGCAATGACAAGTGACAAATTTAAAGTTACATGACAAATTTTAAAAAATGCAAAATACCATGAAAGGAAAAAAAACTAACAAAGGAAAGGTTAAATTTCATAACAAGCTTGCAAAGAGATTACACATATAATCAACTCATTTGAGGCTTTGACAGAAAAAAAGAGAGAAAAAAAAAACAACTCTGTTTCGACAGCTACCTGTGTGTGCATCTGTATGTGCACAAATGTATTTTCTGCATTGTATGCAACAACTGTTACCCATTCAGTGTTAATTCATTGTTCAATGTTTTCTTCTAAAGCAAAGCCTGCACAGTAATATTGTTATAGAAGGATGAGTGCCTGCAATGTTGCTGAAAAAAGAGAAATTGTACTTTTTTTTTCTCCATGTTATGCACTGTGCATTTTCTTGCGATTTTTTTTTTCCAAATGCATTGAAATCTGTCTTTATTCTGTCATGGTGCCAAGACTTAAGCAACAGGGGCAGATCTTGGATTTAATGACTAAATGGAATTACCATATTATACTTTCTGTTTCAAAAAAATACTGACAGACAGTCTTGACATGCAGTCCAGCATATAAACAAAGCAGACTATGAATTTGTAAATCTCACAAACACTGAAGTCTTCCAGAAACATGCACAAAAAAACAGCAGATCCAACCGACACCTGTGCAGAATTCTGTGAAAAGACTCATTTACACCATTTCCCTTCCATTTTGCACACAGAAGATCCAGTCACCATTCCGTGTCTCACCCCCAGGAAGAGGTTGTTCGTCACCGTCCTTGGTGACCTTGACCACAGCCAGGCACACGGCCTTGTGCGCTTTCCAGTCAGCTCGCTGGCAGTCACGTGAGCAGTAGGTCACTCCCCGACATGACCCACATCTGTTCATTCCCTGACGCTGCAGTCCACACTTCTGGAGATACAAGCACACGAGGGTGATGGGACACTACATGAACAAAACACACGTACATGTGTACACGTGCTGGTTTAAATCATGTGGCTGCATTCCACAGATTCAGAAAGCAAGCAAAAGAAAGAAGTAAGAAATTAAACTGATAAAACACACACACACACACACACACACACACACACACAACACACACACATGTGGGCGTGCGCATGCACATCTGTATGCACAAACACACACACACACACACACACACACACACACACACACACACACACACACACTTGTTTATTCCATGCCATATCATTCCAGACTTCTAGCATACGAACAATAAGTAAGAAGTGAGAAGGTAAAAGAATTGAACACACACACACAAACACATGCATTATTCCATGGCACTGCATTTCACACTGGCTAGAAAGAAAGCACAAGACAGACACAGTAAATGGATCACACACACACACACACACACACACACACACACACACACACACAATGCACACGTGCGTGCGCACGCACACACACACACACACACACACACACACACACACACACACACACACACACACATATGCACACACACACACACACACACATGCACACACACACACGCACACGCACACGCACACACACCTATTTATGCAAAAACTGGACTGTTGGAATCCAGCATTCAGTGACTGCTTTACACACTGACCCATGAGCTGAATATAAGCTGAACCCATTTCTGGCTCAGTCGCCCAACAAACTCAAGCCTGTGGCTTAAACTGCCTTTGGGGAAACACAGGAAACATAATGATTCCAAAACTCCAAAGCACAGATAACGCATATTCTACACTCTGAAGGAAGCTGTACCAGTCACAGAAGTAAGAAAACTTGGTTTTAACTGAAAATAATTGGAATTGTTGAAGGATCTGGACCATCCTCCCTATCATGAGTTATCTCAAAAGTTGGATGGCATGGCAGCCATCTTGTTTCAAAGGTGATCTTGCAAGTTGTTCTGAATGGGTACAAAAGTAAAAAGTTCCACAGTCTAATGATTCAAGTGAAAGAGTGCACTGTCAGAGATCCATCGTGCCAACTATGGAGAGATCTTATTCCTCTGATAATAATGAAAAACTTTTAAATGCAATTAAAAAAAATACAAAGAAAAGCCCCACATCAGCAAAACACAAACTGCAGAACAGACAACTTCACAATATACACTGATTCACTTCAAACAAAAGACACCTCTCCCTCCCCCCTCCCCCCAAAGAATCTTCTGCCAAGATCCTAATGCTTACCTCTTCTTGCGAACCATCAGAATCATTTCAGGAAGAACAGCATAAGAACAAAATGAAGTAGAAGAAAAAAGTGGAGTCTCTGAGCGACTTACTCCAAAATAAAAAAAAAAAAAAAAAAAAATTTAAAAATAAAAAGATTTAGACTTTACAGGGAAAGAAGACTTTGGAAGTAAGTAAAGACAATGACAGAAAATGTCTATCTAAAGAAAATCAAAGGGACACAGCTTTGATTTAAAAAAATCTTCATTCAAGGGTCTTGCTGCAGTCTGTGTTTTGAACTCTTAAACAATCAGTATCCTCCCCCCCCCCCCCCTCCCCACCCCCCCTATCACAAACTCACAACCAAAAGTAACAGAACAGCAAAGTAAGGGGAAACAACTTCAAGACACTCTACTCATTCAGGTCCTTTGTGAAGTGGGAATAATAATTAACAACATAACTCTAGGACAAAGTATTCTTTCTCAGATCTGCTAAATAGCCATGCTCTGAAAGGTCATGCACACTGATTTTTTTTTTTTTCAGATCTTGCACTGACAGACATGAAGTATTAATAAGTGGGGGAAAAGCAGAAAGAGATGGCAGTTTACAGGCTGGGGAGCACTTGACACCATCACTGCTCCTGAAGGGTTGATGCTGTCTCTGAGCTTTTGCTTTGTTACTATTCTTATTTGAGGTCTATCAATGACAGAGCATTTCTTTGTTTTTCAATATATATTATAATCATTCACTTTTCAAACTAATAAACAATCAAACAATTGGCCTCACTCCCACGCCTCTCACACGCACATGGCATGGATGCGCGCATGCACGAACACACACACAAACACGTATACATGCACGCACGCACACAGACATGCGCACACACGCACACACACACACACACACACACACGCACTGGCTTCTTTACCTTACCTTCAACCCATTTCCCTCACCCTCTGCAGAAGAAAAAATAGTAAAAAAAAAAAAAAAAAAAAAAAGAAAAATAGACAATGGCCCTCTCTTCTTTATTCCTCTGCAGAACTGCACCGTTCAAGCTCTCTGAGTCTGCAACTGTTTGCAGTCCCATCGTTATGGTAACCAGATTTTCTCTTGAAAGATGATGTCTACACACATCACCTGCACTGATGCCCTGTCCATGTTTATATTCTGCGTCATCCCTCCCACAGGCACATGACGGTCAATTTATCTATGAATGATGGACTGGGGATTTAACATGCCTGCAAGCCCCTTTCCTCCCAATGTGTGCATTTCCGCTCAGAAACTCTGTCTACGGTCTCATCAGAAGGGCTTGGAAAGGGGTTGGACTCTGCTCTGACACCGACTCTGAAGGAACCATCTCCTCCAACCAGGCTGTCTTAACAGGGGGTTGAACCCCAAACCCATGAATCAAGAGAAAAAGTGGTTTATCCACAAGGCCAAGAAGACACGGCTGTGGGAGAGGCTTAGAGACACGACAGCTGTTTGCACTGCTGCAAGAAAGATGAAGAACAGAAAGAGAAGATGGGCAAAGACAAATGAGACCAAAATGTGTTTATACACAGACACACACACATGTGCGTGCATGCACACACACAAACACGCACACACACGCACCTGCATGCGTGCGCGCGCGCACACACACACACACACACGCATGCATGCAAGCATTGACGCACACACACATGAACACACACACACACACACATGCATGCCGGCATTGACGCACGCACACATGAACACACACACACATACATACACACTAACACTTATCCACACTTAAACACACACACACACACACATACACACACACTAACACTAACACACACACTAACACACACACACATGCAAGTATTGATGCACGCACACTGAACACACACACACACAAACACACACACACACACACACACACACACACACACTAACACACACACACATGCAAGTATTGATGCACGCACACTGAACACACACACACACACACACACACACACAGCATTATGCACTCCCAAAAACCAGCTCACCCATCCCACCACACAAATTGAAAGAGACAAGACAGATGGGAGAGACTTTACATGACACTGGGGTCACACAAATTGACAGAGACAAGACAGATGGCAGAGACTTTACACGGCACTGGGGTTACACAAATTGACAGAGACAAGACAGATGGCAGAGACTTTACACGACACTGGGGTCACACAAATTGACAGAGACAAGACAGATGGCAGAGACTTTACGTGACACTGGGGTCACACAAATTGACAGAGACAAGACAGATGGCAGAGACTTTACGTGACACTGGGGGCACACAAATTGACAGAGACAAGACAGATGGCAGAGACTTTACGTGACACTGGGGGCACACAAATTGACAGAGACAAGACAGATGGCAGAGACTTTACATGACACGGGGGCACACAAATTGACAGAGACAAGACAGATGGCAGAGACTTTACATGACACGGGGGCACACAAATTGACAGAGACAAGACAGATGGCAGAGACTTTACATGACACGGGGGCACACAAATTGACAGAGACAAGACAGATGGCAGAGACTTTACATGACACGGGGGCACACAAATTGACAGAGACAAGACAGATGGCAGAGACTTTACATGACACTGGGGGCACACAAATTGACAGAGACAAGACAGATGGCAGAGACTTTACATGACACGGGGGCACACAAATTGACAGAGACAAGACAGATGGCAGAGACTTTACATGACACTGGGGTCACACAAATTAAAAGAGACAAGACAGATGGCAGAGACTTTACATGACACTGGGGTCACACAAATCAAAAGAGACAAGACAGACAGGAGAGACTTTACATGACACTTGGGCAACGACACACTATCACTGCCTCCATCACCAGACAGACTTCTCATCTTCTCTGTTGCCTTGGCACTGGCCGGCTGCCGAGTCCTTGTCATGACATGACTCTGAAACACAGCAAGGCAACACACACATAAACACACAACACAAATGCAAAATCAGAATACTGCTCAGTCTTGCAGAAAAGGGCTTAACATTACATGGCATGTATTTTGTTAACGTTTGTATCACGAACAATGCCATGTTGACTCAAGCTGCTTACTTAGAGGAAAAATGTTTGAGCTTTTAGCCTTTCGCCTGAGGGAGCAGCTTTGCGCCTCATCTGTGGAGAGAATCTGTCTTTTTTTCTTTTTTTTTAAAAACATCACTGCCCCCATCCCACATTGTTGAAGCATAATGATATGTGACATTACATGAACACTGAAAAAGTTAGGTGCAGTAAATGGGATGATATGGACATTACATGAACACTGAAACAAGTTTAGGTGCAGTAATGTGGATGATATGTGACATTACATGAACACTGAAACAAGTTAGGTGCAGTAATGTGGATGATATGTGACATTACTATGAACACTGAAACAAGTTTAGGTGCAGTATTGGATGATATGTGACATTTACATGAACACTGAAACAAGTTTAGGTGCAGTAATGTGGATGATATGTGACATTACATGAACACTGAAACAGTTTAGGTGCAGTATGTGGATGATATTGACAATTACATGAACACTGAAACAATTTAGGTGCAGTAATTGGATATATGTGACATTACATGAACACTGAAACAAGTTTAGGTGCAGTAATGTGGATGATATGTGACATTACATGAACACTGAAAAAAGTTTAGGTGCAGTAATGTGGATGATATGTGACATTACATGAACACTGAAACAAGTTTAGGTGCAGTAATGTGGATGATATGTGACATTACATGAACACTGAAAAAAGTTTAGGTGCAGTAATGTGGATGATATGTGACATTACATGAACACTGAAAAAAGTTTAGGTGCAGTAATGTGGATGATATGTGACATTACATGAACACTGAAAAAAGTTTAGGTGCAGTAATGTGGATGCAGCACCTTTGTTGAGATGCTGTTGTTGTTGTTGTTGTTGTCGTACCCTGGCTAAAAGACTCCAGGGATCATCCAACAGCCAAAGCACTTGAACACTAAAGTACAAATGCATCAGCTAGGGATGAGAACATTACGTGTGTGACCGTTTTTGATTACCCTGCTACATGGGCAGCCACACTCCGACTTTGAGGGATTTTGGAGACTGATAATGTTATGCTAGGAGCTTGTCACAACTGAAGACAATCCCCGCATAACTATGCAGGGCATAACAACATTTTGATGTAGCCTTGGTGTTCTAGCCTATGTCAATTGGTCTGACACAGCCTTAAGCCAAGGCGTTTTGTTGAGATATGAGAACAGATTATTTCAGATGACCTTGCATAAGTTATTGAGATGAGATTGCCATTTAAATCCTTCATCTATCCTTCCACCTAAAATCTGATGCTGGAGGACAAAAGTGATTAGATCGGAATCCAAACTGGAATGGGTGAAAGCGTTAAATTCACTCCATGAACTGAGATACATATTTGTGCATGTGCTGATAGTAAGGATAAAGTCTGAAATATGTGGATCCGAAAAATCATTCGATTTAAAAAGGGGGATTATTTTGGCATTTCTGAACGCTTGAGGGAAGACATTAGTTTCAATAGATGAATCATACACACACACACACACACACACACACAACACACACACACACACACACACACACACACATTTTTTCTTTGGTAAAAGACTCAACAATATAAGGAACACTGAGTCTGAGCAGAAATGTGGGTATGTTGTACGGACCCACAGGATTTGTATTCTTTAACTTCACTGCAAGTTTTCCTACTTCATGTACAG
>CM065741.1:6643173-6645673 GCA_033310375.1 Conus canariensis
AGGGGAATCAGAAGGCAGAAGGATGGGGAGGAGGGGAAAGAGGGAGGGAAGGTGGGAGGGGGACAGGGGAAGGGTGGGTTGTTAGTATGTAAACACAAACATAAACCCCTAGACGACTGAAGTGGTCCTCCTCGACTCAACCAACGAACAAACACATACATAAATAAAGGGGTTGAGGGGTAGTGTCATCCACTCTGAACTGTTTGAGGGTACTAAAGACTAGATGAACGTAGCTACCATAGCACTCCTTGGGACTAAATCCTGACCGGCAGCAGAGCCATAGTCCATCACCTACCCCTCCTTTCAAACAACCTCCCAACCTAGAGGAGTCAACTGCCTCCTGACTGACGTCAGAGACCGTGCCTTGGCCACTGAAGCTGGAAGAGCATTCCAGACTGGGATGGCACGTGGAATGAATTTCAATTTGAATGTGTTGGTTCTAATGGAGACGGTTTCTGGTGGAAACTGGATGACTGCATCTGGTTCTTTGCAGCTGCTTGGCTGTAGGTAAGGGTCAGGGGGGATTGTCTGATGATATTAGACAATCCCCCCTGGCGATGAAAAGACATTAAATAAACCACTGGGGATTGTCTGCAAGACTGTTGACAGTCTTTAACAGCGTGGTAAAGCTGTGATTCAGTTTGCCTGGACTGCAGAGTTTCCCACAGAGATCATTAAATAACAGTGACACTAGATGACCACTTGTACGGACTGGTCACATACCTATAGCTGCTCTCCCTTGGACTGCTTTGACCTTGCTGATCTATGTAGTGTGGATCTATCCAAAGCAGCTGTGGATCCCCTGGAAGAGCAAATATAGCATCTTGTCCCATGACACCACTCTCTGTTTTCAGGTTTTGTTTGGTGTGGAATTGACAGTCTTTTCACCTGTCCCCCAGACTGACAACAAACCCTGCATGGTGTTGGTTGTAATGTACATTTGGAGTTATTATATTAACGTATTGTTATATGCCTTAGCCTCATCTGTCAATAAGACGGGTCACATCTGCATTGTTGTCAGAATGGGCATGGTTGCCACAGCGCTTGCCGCAGAACTTGAATAGTCCCTGTTTTGAATCCCTTGGGACCACAGTCCCTGTTTTGAATCCCGTGGGACCACAGTCCCTGTTTTGAATCCCTTGGGACCACAGTCCCTGTTTTGAATCCCTTGGGACCACAGTCCCTGTTTTGAATCCCGTGGGACCACAGTCCCTGTTTTGAATCCCTTGGGACCAGGCAGAAGAAACTGTGATTGTGTTGGTCTATATATCTGCCCAAGGTTTTTAGGTTTTATTTCCACTACTACTGACATTCCTCTAGGCAAAATCTCATTGTTTTTTGTATGCTGAATGCAGGATGTCCTGGTTCTGTTTAATGATCTGTGTGTTTCTTGAGGGGCCTTGGATCACCCAGCCAATTTTTTTTTCAACATCTCATTTTTCAAAGTACCTTTATTCTACATGGATTCATACATTTCCCAGGGGCAGATAGTGCCTATCTATATTTGCTGCCAGAAATTTCTAAGTACTTCATTCATTCTAACTAAATGAAGTTAAAAAAAAATTGGTAGGCAAAAATCTGAAGAAAAGTCCCATTTAACTGAAAGCTAAACAAAAACTTGCATTGAAAAAAAATCACAGCATGGCCACGTATACTGGCGACATGTTCTCTATTGGACAAGCAGCCAAACTCCAATGCCTACATTAACACTGAGGTTATCCAATGCCTACATCAAGTCTGTGAAGACATCATCTCTCTCTCTCTCTCTCTCCTCTCTCTCTCTCTCTTTTTCCCTTTGACGACAGGAGAGATGCGAGTTGGAGCGCTGCCGCTGAAGCTGTCCTGGCTGCACTACAGTTACCGAACTAGCTGTGCATCATACTCAAGAGGTGTAAGTGACGCAAGGCAGTGAATTGTTATGCAGATCTGACCTGGGATGGTGGATGAACCTATCTGAACGTGGTTAATGTTGATCCTATTTTCTTTTCTTTCTTTGTTGTTGTTTGTTTGTTTGTTCCCATCCTCTGTCTAAAACAAAAACTGACACACTTAAGACACGAGCCATCAAAACTGAAATCCTGAGAGAAACTGACACAGACAAAACCATTACGTTCGTGAAATATGTCAAACTGGAAAGTGTCACGAAACTAGACATTTGCCTGTACGACAATCAAAAAGTAACAACACACACTGTCTCGTTGATTTCGAAACTCGCGGAGAGCCAACAATCCGTCAGGCGTGCATCGTATGATAATGGGCGATCTGGAGACATTCATGTTCAAATTTTACTTTCAGTTTGTTATAAACATGTCTGCCGCAGTTTACGTCGACGTCCTAGCTGTTGATAAATAGCCGTTAACTGCACACACACACACACACACACTATTCGATCAGCGACATAGCATGTTCTTCACCTACCCTGCAGATCTCTTCCTGTTTTCAGCAGCCGTTGATTACTGTAAATTTGACAAGCGACACTCCCAGGGCGTTCCGGGAAACG
>CM065741.1:6650673-6683173 GCA_033310375.1 Conus canariensis
GAAAGAATTACATGTCCCCTCACTTTCAGACCTTTAGAGAGTGATTTGTTCATGTCCACTAGAGAGATAGTAATGGCCAAAAAAAAAAAAAAAAAAAAAAGCGGTGAAGTGAAGCAATGTGTCATAAATCGAAAGAAACAACATAAAGTAAGCCACTGGTAAGTTGCCATCTTATGATATCCTACATGTTGATATTGTGAAAAGATCAGGATTGGAGCCTTTAGTAACACGTATTCTATTTATTATTAAGTATGAAGATCTTTTAGGCAAGAGGCAAAAAATGATGGTGATGTCATGAAGGTCAAGGTCAAGGCCAGCTCAGCAGGAGTTCCAATTGTTTCAGTCCGATAAGTTTTGTGAATTTCGAGTGTTTTTTTGGCCCATGGACAACAAAAAGTGGCGTAGAGAGTAGAAACATTGTTCTGTCTTAAATTTTGATGGTGACATATAGTTGTCACAGTCAAGTAATCAAGGAAAAGAGATTCATTTCAATTTACTAACTGCACTGACTGAAAAAAAAATGGCGGCTCTGTTTTACGTTCACTACTAACCTAGCAGCTTGTGTAGTTTTCCTTGTGCGAACAGGTAAGGTAAATTGTCAAATATTAATATCAGATCATAATCAAACAATTAAGCAAGCGTCCGAAGCAAAATATGTCAAAACAAAATTCTAGAGGAGGGGGGAAGACCAGCACAAGGGGATCAACTGGGGGGAATGAGAAAGATAGGAGAAACTCTCAAAGAGAAGAGAAAAAAAAATGAAAGTCGAAGGGCAATGGAGGAAGGGGCGAAATTCTTTATTTGCCTTGAATGCGAGGTGGGCGTAGAGGAAGACCAAACAAGTATCCAATGCCATGATTGTAAACAGTGGTGCCATAAAGAATGCATGTCACTGACAGAAAGGGACTTCAGCTACCTTCAGAATACTGAGACAGAAGGAATAGAGTGGATCTGTCGAAGATGCTATGCAGGGGAGGGGGAAAAGAAATACGGAATGGAAGTGAAATTAGACAGACTGATCGGCTGTTCGAAAGGGTGGAGGTGGAGGAAAGGCTGGAGGGACTAGAAAAAAGGTGCAGTGGAAAGGCTCTTGAAGAGAAGATAGAGGAGGTTGTTGAGAAAAAGGTGTCAGAACTATGGCAAGAGAAGGTTGACAAAGAAAAACAAGAGTTGAATCTGATTTTTACTAATATTCCAGAGTGTGGGAGTGAAAACAGGGAAGAAAGAGTGAACATGGAGAAGGAGAGTAGAGTATACAATTTGACATATAACGATGCTTTGAAAGCAATTTTATCTTTGAATCAGTCCAATGGTAAATGGTTCACTGCTTAGATTAGCAAAGTATAATGTTTGCATTTTGGGAACAGTAAGGTTGATGAACAAAACAGCAGACATGAAGTTGGACATCGTTGCAGATTGAGTGTTAGTGTTGTCTTTACTTCAAGTCATAATTTTTTTAAGGTTAGTTCTTTTTATGTATATCCTTGGCTGTGTTGCATGAGTCACAGAATGTAAATTCATGACATGAAGGAAAGAAAGAGAGCTATGAAAGTTTCTGAATTGAGAGCTATGAAAGCTTCTGAATTGTGGAAATTGTAGAAAATTTTACAGAATGATGCATACATTTGTATTCTTCAAAATGCGTGAGATTGCATGATTTTCAAGGAAATGTGTGGGGACTGGGGAGAATGCCTCCAAACACATCTAATAATTTCCTGTTTTTTTCTTTTTTCAGCTGGATGAGTCCCACCACTGCAACATAACCAAGATTGCATTTTGAATGAATGCTTGATGCATATTTTTCATGTCATGGGGAGCTCAGCAGACACACACACACACACACACACACACACACACACACACACACACACACACACGCACGCACGCACGCAGCACGCAGCACGCACCACGCACGCACCACGCACGCATGCACATGCACACACACACGCACAAACACACACACACACACTACTAGCATACACACATTCGTATGTAGGCCTATACTAGCATTTTGCATACACCACTTCTGTTTCTATCATCCCTCATTTCTGTATTATTTTGTCTAATATCACTTAAAGTGAACAGAAGTTAAATTGAAGAACTAACTAACACACACTACTAGCATAGCAAAATTGTTGTGATGTATTCACGTTAAATTCCATTTGTAACGAAATGTATTTTAATATCAGGTTTTTGCAAATGATTCATTTCTGTTACAAGTTTAGGGATGTGGGAGTTATTTGCACCCCAAAACTTTAGAAGCAAACACATGAACACTTTCACTTATCTCCTGACTATGAAGGCCTGTGTTAGGATTTACAGTATTGTACTTGCACAGTTTGAGAATAACATACATTATAGGTGATTGAATCATCATTGCCAAGCCATTGTGTTCTTGATCTTAATTACTTAATGTTTTATGTCCAGATACTATTACATCACCATGATACGTGACCCAGTGCCTCGTTTCATCAGCGAGTGGATGCATGTGCGACGGGGCGCCACATGGAAAACTGCTTCGCTCAAGTGTAATGGAAGGGAGGCAACTCTGGAGGAGGTACCCTTCTGCTATCAGGGTGAAGATTGGATGGTAGGTATTGTTATGTGATGTTGGAAAATTGTTATTTTTGTTTTGTGTGTGTGTGTGTTTTTTTTTGCGTACGCAGGCTGATACTCCTGCGGACGCTCCCTGTATAGACAGGCAAGGATTAATCTCATCTACCCACCAAAGGGAGTGGAGTTTTGTATGTATGACCGTTTTTTTATCCCGCCATTAAGGCAGCTATACTCCGTCTTTGGGGAAGGTAGGTGCTATGTATAAAGTGTCATCCATACCAACGGCCAAACTGGCCTTCTGTTCCGAAAGCTGGTGATGAAATTTGACATGTGTGCAAGATGTTATGTGTGCGTTCACACACGGAACCTCGGTTTATAGTCTAATTCGAAGGACTGTATGGGAAATGGAGTCAGAACCAATGTTAACTCTGAGGGAAAAATCCCCATGTACTGAAACGGCCCGGCGGAGATTCGAACCCGCAACCCCAAGATTACGAGTCCGGCACTCTACCACTGAGCTGTTCCGGCCCCCCGAAAATTTTTATGTGATCTTGGAGACAATTGTCTTTTTTATGTTCATGTGCAGAACATCTAATGAGGCATACGCTATGCCCAACCCAAGTGTGACTGTGAGGGAGTGTTAGGTGACTGTTCATTCAACATGATCACAGACAGCTCATCAGCCTGTGTGCCACTGAGTCCTCAACAATGGCTCAGAGAGCATGTAGATTGTATGGGTGTGCCTGCACTTGCTTCAGATTTCAGTAGCACTGGTAACTTTTGATTTTTGAGATGGGCAGGAAGTGGGGAGTCAGTTTGCCTTTGAAGATTATGGATGGATTCTGGGTTTAGTGACCTCAGTGGTCAGTTAGAAACATGACCGACACACAATCAGATATGCTCAAGACTTCATCCATCGCTAGACTATTATACTGAATTGAGTGATTTAGAGTTAAAAAAGAAAAATGATGATTTTATATTTTTGTATATTAACATGGTTATTCTCCTTAAAATGTAGCATAAAAAAACACAACTTCATTATAGTTCATAGTTTAAGGGATGAACTTAAACATAATTGCACATGTAGGAGTTTTACTCCACACACACAAACACACAAAGCCACTCACACATGGACATACGCACTTACACACACACACACACACACACACACACACACACACACACACCAGCCCTGATGTGGCCCTTTGCGGTCGGCTGGGCTATAAGCAACATTATCTTACACACACACACACACACACACACACACACACACACACACACACACACACACACACACACACATCAACAAGGGGATGATTCAATGAAATCGGGGTTGGAATTGTGAGGGAGAAAAGTCAGTGTACACACAGACTGGACCAGCTGCTCCTACAGAATAAATACTAGCTTCTGATCTGTACTGGTTGCCTGTATACATAGAGTCAGAACGATCATGTGCACTATTATAACTTTCAGTCTAGTTTTAGTCAGTCAGTACAGTTTTAGTCAGTCAATGTTGATTCCAGCAGTGATTGCTTTCATGTATTTCTGTAAGCGTCTTCTTACGTTGCAGACAAAGGTGATGGCGATGTTTAATTTGTCAGTGTTCTGAGCTGTGGAAAGACCACCACTACCAGAGGGACACTGCGCCATTTTCAGGCCCAGTAGTATGAGATTAACCTCCCATATTCTTTCGCCTAGCTCATATTCAAGGGCTGCCACTGACTGCTGTTTTTAAGCAGTTACCTGACACCCAGAATTGTATAGGGCGAGCATCTGAATCGTTTCATTTACGTTTCAGCTGCCTATCTACTGTTGCTGTTTGTTTTCCCTTGTAGGTCTGATGTGCAGCTTGTCGTGGGCTTTCTCCTCTTAGCTTCCTGTGCAGGAGGTGGATTGTGCGCAGGATCCTGGTGTTGGGTGGTCACGAAATAAACAGCGTCTCTTGATTTCACAGTGATGGTGAATACCCCATGAACACCCCGTGAATGATTTGTGGAAGCATGGAGTGAACTATCATGTTGTGTTACCGCTGAATTTTAAAGGATCGACTCAAGTGACTGCGATTCTTTAATTCAAGAGAGTAGACTGATGCCTGAAACATACCCTGAAAGGTTATTTTGTGCATGAGGATACTTAAAATGAATGTCAACGGGAGTCCTGAGTACCCTCTTGCCTTCAAAAGAGATCTGTTCTGATGGGTCTTTTCATCTTCCGTGATCACTTTGACTTGGGTCAGATTTGAAAAGCCGTGCTCATTGTGCCTTTATGTATTGTTTGTGTGAGCGAATGTGGGGGTTTAAAACAAAAGGCTTGATCATGACGTCTCTGAGCTCACCACCTGTGGCGAGTGTAGCTGATGCAACGATGTACCGCTTCAGGTGACCGTAATGAACACAGACGGGTCATTTTAGGTGGTCTGTTAGTGCCGCAGGGATACATTGCTTCACACCACTGTAATGATATCACAAGGCTAAGGCTGGTGATCAATGGGATATGTTTTTTTGTTAACGTAACAGTCTGTTGTTTTGACATAAACTGGATGACGATATATGGCAGACTGAGAATGAAAAAGACATCAGTGCAACCAGTCAGTGTTCATGGCAACAACACCTAGGCACTATGCAAATCATATTCAGTAATTCTTATAGCAGGGAAAGGTCTGTTTGAAGTGTTGGTAAAGAGACAACAGATCAGGTATGGTTGACTATAGGATGAAAAAAGATGATCTGAGGTGTTTTTTTTTCTTTCAGTCATTCATGTCGGCTTTTTTCTTTCTTTTTTTTCTTTTATCATTCAAGAAAAACAAATCTGGATTTCTTTTCAGAATGAAATCAATAGCTTGTGTTTAGTCTAAGTTTTATAATATCAAACCGTATAAAATTTGAAGCTGATACTTTTGTGTACTTCATTAGAGTTAAGTTTCTAAAGAAACCCAAGTGTGAAATCAGCAGGGACACTGACAGATATCTGGCCTTGTTCAGTGGTTTTGAAACTGGTGGTATTACATGGCAACACATCAATGTCAAGAAAGGGAGGATGTCAGGGTGCAGGTGATGGGGGTGAGGAGGAGACGGGCGGAAAAGATATGTTTTATGGTTTGCTATTCCTTGAATTTTCTGTGTATAGGTATAATGACATTGGGTGCATGTTCATTTGCCCCCCCCCCCCCCCCTGTGTGTGTGTGTGTGTGTGTGTGCGTGTGTGTGTGTGTGTGTGTGTGTGTGTGTGTGTGTGAGAAGCACTCTAAGTTCTTAGGAGATGGGCCATCATAGCATGCAGCTAATTCCCATTATGATTATGGTTGTTATCACACACACACTGTAAGGTAAGGTAAGGTAATGTTGCTTATAGCCCAGCCGACCGCAAAGGGCCATATTAGGGCTGTCACCGCGTTAAAATCAACTCACAAGTCATCAACAAACAAAAAAACAAAAAGAAAAGAAAAAGAAAAACCCCAACAACCTTTCACACATCTCTTTAAAATACATCTTCTAAAAGCGTACCAGAAACTTCTTAAAAATCTTTCTCTCTCACACACACACACACCACACACACACACACACACACACACACCACACACACACACACACACTTACACACACACTTACACACACTCACAATCACACACACTCATTTCCTGAAACAGACATTTATAACATTAACAAAATGGTTGTTGTTGTTGTTGCCTAAGGGTGTTGTCACTCTAAAAATCTGCATTCTGTTGTCAGGATGTGACCTTGAAGCAGTTCATGGACTGCCGCCACAACCTGGCCTTCAACCGCCAGACTCGCATGCTGGCCAACCTGACCGCGGTCAACTGCTACGACACCAGTGCCATGTCCCCCGCCCGCCGCAACGCTCTGCTGCTGGACTCGGCCAAACGAACCTGAAGCAGATGGCCTTCTTCGGCCTGGTGGAGTTCCAGGCCTTCTCCCAGTTCCTCTTTGAGCACTCCCTGCACATGAACTTCCTCCACGACTTTGTTCAGCACAACCGTACCCACAGCAGCCAGGGGAACTTGACCTCGGACGACCTGAAGAGAATCGCCGAGTTGAACCACCTGGACATCGAGCTGTACCAGTTTGCCAAAGACCTCTTCCTGCAGAGAGTGCAGCAAGCCTACACAGATGAAGAGCAGCCAGTTCCTGAGACGCTGGAACATCTCTTGGCCCAGAAGGCGGTTGAACAACCGAAAGAAACAACGGAGGGGGGTTATTCTGTACTTCCTGAATACGAAGGACTGCACAGTGATGAAGAGGATGTCCGATATGTACCTGAAAAGGACCGTGAATTTGAGTGACGGTTTAGTCACACTGGGAAATACTGCTCACGCTGGTAAACAAAGTGATTGGCTCAGGAAAGGGTTACGTGCAAGCGCCAGAAAAAAAAACTTGGTTAATGCACAGGAGGCTCGACTGAATGCAAAAAGTGAGAGGCGGTCGAGCCGCAGTAGACGTCTCTTGAAGCCAGCACGCTCCTCTGATGGCTTCCGGCGTAGGCATTCACGTTCTAGAACCAGCTGAAAGAGAATCAGGCTGGCTTGCTGTGTAGATCATGAATGAATGTTCAGGGTGAAATCCACACCGACCTTGACAACAATCACCAGAATGTTGTTTTCAAACAATTTACATCAGATCAGCTCCCCTCAGGTGTGCATCAGAAAGAAGAAACAGTGTTGCGTAACGGCTTGGAGGGTAGGACACAATCAAAGATTTGTTTCATTTAAACAGACATGCATGGATGGAATATCATGTTCCATTATCTGCCTGTGTTTTGCCATTTAAACAGACATGCATGGATGGAATATCATGTTCCATTATCTGCCTGTGTTTTGTCCCCTTGAATGATAGATACGATTTTTCACAGAAAAGAGGGAAAGCAATCTCCTGTTGGTGTTGAGCCAGGAAAAGGATGGAACTGTGAGTGAGGAAACTTCAAGACAGGGTGAAAGGCAACAGATGATACAGACTGTGACTGTAGTACGCTGTCAAGTTGTATTGGCAGAAAAATGATTTTCTTTCAGAGGTGGAAGAATCAAGCGAGCAATTGAAAAGGTACGAGAAAGGAGAAAATCTGCTGTTCCATGAATGCTTGAAACACTTTTGAATGCCACAACGCAGGGAAGTGCGAATCTATCACAAATTGATGCAAACATCATTGAAAAGTCTCTCAGCTGAAGATTTATTCTTCATTATCTCAGCCTTAAAATCAGTTCGAATCACTGCATTATTTGAAATATAACCTTGTTTGAAATGTAAACTTGTATTTTAAACTGTGATTTGCTGGGATTCTTCATACTTTGAAACACAGGCAAGACATGGTAATTTCATGCTTACTCACTCAGACTGCTCAGCAATCCCGGAAGTGCACAAGGACAGAACTTCGTAACACTTGTGTCCCTCCCTCCCTTCCTCCTCAGTATAATGCATACGTCGTCACAACCCCACCAGCAGCATATATGTCATCTGACATTAGTTACAGCTTGTGTGTGGTATACACACATGCTGACTTGCTTATAGTGTCCCACAGATTTGAGCTCACCTGTATTGGCATGTAGCATGCGTAATAAAGGCTTTTTTTCTGAGTAGTTAAATAGAAAAGTATCTCCGTCTTTCACTAGTTTCAGATTCTTGTTTGTTGCTTTAGATGCAGAACTTGATAAGATCTCGCTCTTACACACACACACACACACACACACACACACACACACGCATGCACAGACACACACACACACACACACACACACACACACACACACACACACACACACACACACACACACATGCACAGACAGACAGACTGACAGATACACACACACACACACACACACATAACACACACACACACACACACACACATACACACACACACACACACATACACACACACATACACACACACTGTGCTAGCAGCTTATTCCCAGGAGCTTGGTTAAAATGTTTTGAGTTCTTTCAGGGAGACACTGAGGTAGTCTTTGATGAGAGTCGACCACCATGACACCACTGTGCTCACGATGATGTCAGTAACAGTGGCAGCTGCGCTGGCAGCAGTATCAATTCTAATAATAGCACTGGTTGTAGAATCATCCCACCATGGAAGGTCTCTAGCTAGTTTCTGCATCATTCCATCATCATTGGAAACGGAAAATCGCAGAGATGGAAGCCAAGAAAAAGGCGTATTAACCCTTTCACATTTTGCCCCGTCACAGGCCACTGACAGGAAGTCCCAGCATTCATTTGAACATGTGGCAGTCTTCTGCATGTCTGAGGACTGCTGGTGATTTTTCCTGTCATGCATGAATTTATAGACAGCCAGTGTGGGCCAAGCTAACCCAACGGAAGAATGGTGCTAGTCTTGGTGCTACACAGCTGGGGAGCTTCATGTGCATACAAAGAACAACATTTTGTTAGTAGCAGGAAGAGTTTCTTAATGATTTTCGAATACTAGAGGGTTAAGGGGTCACTGGGTTTTGGACCAGTGACCCCTTAACCTTCTAGTATTCGAAAATCAAATACTAGAGGGTTAAGGGGTCACTGGGTTTTGGACACATTTCAGACAACTTGCATTGATTGAACCATTAGAGTTAGTTAGGCAACGAGAAAACAGGATGGTGATTGTACATGATAGATGATACTTTTAGTTGTACATAGACTCTTGTAAGTAGAAGACTCAGTCATGAAATCCAGCCTCAGCCTTATCAGCATTAGCGAGAGAGCTTTAAACGGTAATTAATGTCATGTTCTCCTAACTAGGATTTTGATGGGCAGTTTACTCATCATTTTCCCCTGATATTCTGTTCTAAGCTGGCAGTGACTTGTTGGTGATTACGCTTTCTGTGTAACAAGGAGTTGCAGTGTGTTATTCGGTATCAGGACAAACAGTCATGTTGATTGTTTATCATGGCTTTGGATTGTGTGTTGGAATAATGCTGTCTTTTTTTTTTTTTTTTTTTTTAGCTTATGCTGCTGTTTGATTGCTTTTCTGGCCAGTAATTATGTCATTCCTTACCACTGTCAGTGATGTTGATATATTTTATGGCTTTTTGGTGAATGTCTTAACATCACAGCTTTGTAAGCACAATTTTTCATGAATATGAACAGTTTTGTACAAACGTACCTATATATGCATGTGGGCACACACACATGCTCACTTATACACACACACACGCACCCACACTCACCCACACACACACACACACACACATACACACACACACACACACACTGCACGCAGAATAGCCACAGGATTTTAAGATTCAGGTTAAGTACTAAAAAATTTACACACACACACACACACACACACACACACACACACACACAACACACACACACAGAGGATTTGAAGATTCAGGTTAAGTACTAAAATTAGTAAATAAAAACTTAAAATCTACAGGGCAAAGATGTCTAAAAAATCCGACAGAATACACAGTTACACAGAAGCCACTGTGGAACCATGGAAGGGCGACATCTCAGGGGGGAAAAAGCCGGCACAAAATCTCCAGAAATTTCATAGATAATGTAGTGCACCCAGTTGTTGTTTCTGCCTCTCAGGGATTCAAGGAAATGTCTTCATGAGCAAGCTCTGTCCCATTGTCACTGTCAGTGTACAGTCTTTGAACGCTCTCATTGTTTTTAGCTTCAGATTGGTGGCACTGTCATTGGCGCTTAGACGTGTGAAAGAGCTCATGGCACTTCGCCAGGACATTGTGACCAGTCAGGTTGAGCACTTGACACAGAGGTATACAAAATAAGAAACTTGCCAAGAGGAATTTGATTGCATCATCTGTTTTTGACTGGCTGTTGTTGTTACAGCAGCATACGGTCGTAAGACCATTGACTTGACTTGTCAAGTATCCGTGTTTCAGATCATTTCACAATTCCTCTGAAGAGCCAGCAAGGCTGATTCAAACCTTGTCGATTTTTCAATCTGTGGAGCAGAGAAATGTGCAACTTGAAATTCTTCTTCTTCCAGTTAGGCGTGCCATAACACGCTTTTAATTTGTCTAGACTAATGCGACTTAGGTTGTGAAATCAGTTGGTAAAGGTCCCGTCGAGGGGTGTCAAATTGATTCTTCAAATGTATGAATGCAGAAGTGAACAAACAATTCACACAGAAGAAGTAAGGCTATTTTGTTTTCCCCACCACGTCAGTTTAGACAATGTTTTTTTTAATTAAGAGGCAAGTGCCCCCTCCCCCCTTCTACCAATTCCACCCCCACCTCTAATCCCCCCCTCCCAAGCCCCCTCCCCCGCCAGTTCATGAGACATATCATCATTCTGTACCACTCTCAGCTCAGCAGTTTTTGCAAAGGTTTGAGTTTCAAGAGCCAGGCTCCTTTCATGAGATAATGTGAAGTGAGCTGGTCATGTCCCAAATCAGTCTGAAACCCTGCATCCCACTCACGAAAGATGGACATGTTTCTCCTGCATATATGTGATAGATGATTCTCTTGATCACTTATTGTATTGATACATGATGAGCTTACCAGTGTAGGGTTCATCTTGTGTGTTTACCGAGTTTGTTCTTATACTTTTCATTCGTAAAATTGTGTAGTTTTATGCATACATCCTTGAGACACTAAGTTCGCAACAGAAGAACGTGTCGTGATGTAAATGATGCTGTTATTTTGTAATATGATTTGTGTACACGCAGGACTTCTCTCTGTCTGTCTGTCTGTCTGTCTGTCTGTCTCTACTGGAATGAGGTGACAGCCTTGACATGGCCTTTGTATTAGGCTGGGCTATAACACCACTCTCTCTCTCTCTCTCTCTCTCTCTCTCTCTCTCTCTCTCTCTCTCTCTCTCTACTGGAATGAGGTGACAGTCCTGACATGGCCTTTGTGTTAGGCTGGGCTATAACTAGCAGCATGATTTCTCTCACTCTCTCTCTCTGCCCCCCTCTTCTCTCTGTCTCTCTCTTTGCCTCTCTCTCTCTCTCTGTCTGTCTCTGTCTCTCTCTCTTGTGTTGAGCCATTGAAGTTCAGATCAGTGTTCCGGCTTCCTGACCCCACCCTGGCACCTGCCCCACACTCTGCACATTGTTTGCCTAGATTTGTTACATTCATTCTGACAGAACAATGATTTCAACCTTACTTTTAGTGTGCTTGTGTTTTCTATTTTTGAAATGATGACCTCTGCCATAAAGTTGAGATGAGAAACAAGTATTCCTAGGACCAGTGATAAACTTTCAGAGCATTACGACTTTTTGTATGTCTGTAGTTAGTCCTTTTGATGTTGACCGTGTTTGATTTTAATACTTTTGTGATTTTGATGTTGACCGTGTTTGATTTATTTCGCTCCTTTTGTGATTTTGATATTGACAGTATTTGATCTATTTAATTAAGCGTAGGCATTTTATGTTTGAATAACCAGTTTTCATAGAATTTACATGTTCATGCTGACTTTAAAATTGTTACACTTTTCATTTATGAAAAGATTTTTAGTTGACACATGTAGTGTATTCCTATCTCTCTGATTTGTCTAAATTGTGTTTCAGAGTATTCATTATGTATTTCATTCGCAGAGCTACAGTATATTTTGATCCTGTGGATCATGAGCCTTGCTATTCAATAGACATATTATTAATTATGTATGAGTGATTTTTTGGGGGTGTAAATATGATGTAAATATATTGAAGCTATTATTTGAGCAAAATATTTACACTTACCCACCACCATCCAATACCTTCACCCCCCTTTTGTTTGTGTTCTCTTTTCTTTTCTTTTCTTTCTGCATATATATATATATATATATATATATATAGTTTCAAGGAAGAGAAATACATGGAGTCTGTATGTCTTCCCAGTTTTTGTGTGGAGCAGAAATTTAGATGTTTGCGTATTGTAGTTCATCACTCTAAGTGTAGAAAGACTACAACCAATCATACAAGATGATTGCATTATCTTTAGTGACACACAGAGAGGGAGAGAAGAGAGAGAGAATTATTACTGTTCGCTGGGGGGATGGAATAGCCCAGTGGTAGTGCGCTGGACTCGTAATCTTCGTGATCTTGCGGGTTCCAATCTCTGCCGGGTCGTTTCGTTATGTAGGGGGATTTTTCCCTCAGAGTTAACATTGGTTCTGACTCCATTTCCCATACAGTCCTTCGAATGAGACTATAAACCGAGGTTCCATGTGTGAACGCACGCATAACATCTTGCACATACATAAAATCCCATCACCAGCTTTCGGAAGAGAAGGCCAGTTTCGCCGTTGGTATGGATGACACGTTACACATTGCATGCGTCTTCCCTGAAGGTGGAGTATGGCTGCCTTAATGGCGGGATAAAAATGTTCATACACACAAAACTCCACTCCCTTTGTTGGGTAGATGGGATTAATCCTTGCCTGTCTGCACAGGGAGTGTCCGCAGGAGTATCAGCCTGTGTACGCAGAAAGGAAATTACTGTTCACTTCACAGCCATACCTTCTGAGTTTTCAGAAATTGCCCTTGCCCTACAAAATGTTTTTTTTTTTTTTTCAGAATTCAGAATTGATTGTTCAGAAAAAAAAGTGTTGAGTGTGAACTTGAAGTCTTTTAAAAAAAAAAAAAAAGAAAAATGTTGAGAGGGAATGCTGTGACAGGTGTGAAAAAAGATGTTTTGCATGGGCATGGAGCTGTATGAGTTGGAAGATCGTACATTCTCAAGGTCAGTCCTCCATGTGTCGGCTCAATCGATCAGGCTTTGCCTGTTTTCCATCAACAGCACCTAAATCGCCTACCCCACACCCCTGTTTTCCCCAGTTCTACTGCCTCCCTCATGTCCACTCCAGAAAGCTGGCAACCATGTTGTTGTTTTTTTCTTTTTTCCTTTCTGCGCAGGCTGATACTCCTGCAGACACTGTCTGTATAGACAGGCAGTGGAGTTTTTGTGTGTATGACCGTTTTTTATCCCGCCATTAAGGCAGCCATACTCCATCTTCGGGGAAGGTGCATGCTATGTGTAATGTGTCATCCATACCAACGGCCAAACTGGCCTTCTCTTCTGAAAGTTGGTGATGGGATTTGACGTGTGTGCAAGATGTGCGTGCGTTCACACACCGAACCTC
Source organism: Conus canariensis (assembly GCA_033310375.1). Classification (NCBI taxonomy): domain Eukaryota; kingdom Metazoa; phylum Mollusca; class Gastropoda; order Neogastropoda; family Conidae; genus Conus; species Conus canariensis. The sequence goes on from CM065741.1 coordinate 6,664,278, forward strand.
GGTTTATAGCCTCATTCGAAGGACTGTATGGGGAATGGAGTCAGAACCAATGTTAATTCTGAGGGAAAAATCCCCCTGTACCGAAATTCGAACCCGCAACCCCAAGATCACGAGTCCGGCGCTCTACCAACTGAGCTATTCTGGCCCCCTCAACCATGCTGTTATAATGTTGATAATGATAATCAAAAGAAAAAGACTTGGGGGGGGGGGGGAGAAGAGGAGTGGCAACAAGACAGAATGAAGTTCCAGAGAGCAGAGCTTTGTGTAAACCCCTCTCCCCCCCCCCCCCCCCCCCCCCCCCCCCCCCTCCCCTGTGATGACTCCAGAGTGGACACACACTTTCAGCGTGCATGACAATCACCGCTTCCTGCCCTAACCCTTCTCCCTTTGGTCTGCCCATCTCCTGCCGCTTGCCTCCCATCTTTCACGTTACCTTCCCACCTGCTGTCCCTGCCCCGGTCTTCCACACCTTACTGCTAAAAATGATGAACCATGAAGTGTGATTGATGGAGAATGAAACAGACAGAATTGCATGAGCTGCCGTACTAAGGAGATGATGCAGGGTCTCTTTTCCGTGTGCGTGTGTGTGTGTGTGTGTGTGTGTGTTTTAATTTGTCTAGTGATGCTGAATTAGATTGCCAGCATTGTGCCTGTGTGTCTTTGAGGGTTTTCTTTCCAGGGACTGTAATCCTGGTTCATGACATGACTTGCTCCTGCAGTTACGACCCCTGCCTCTGTGAGGCTGGGTGTTGCATGTTGTGTTGGAATGGTCTCCTAGGAACAAGATTGTAGAGATGTTGGTTTTGTTTACTCAGATTTGTCATGGTTTACTGCCCAGAAGCTCAACTTTTTAGAAAAAATAATTCAAGTTCATTGTGGTCTACATTAGAGAAGTTATTACTGACATGAATGCTCTTGATCCTTTACATGGTCTGTGTGTGTCCATGTGGGTGTGTAGTGGCTTGAAAATGGAGTTTTTGTGTGTGTGTTTTTTTAATGTAAGGCAAAGCATTGCAGTCTAAGCCATGTGCATGAATGGGTATATTATGTTGGCATTAACTCATCACTAAACCTAGTCTGAAACCATCAGTTTACTTTTACTGATAGAAACAAAACTCCTGCCCACAGAAAAGTAAAGAACAAATAATAGTCAGTGTTTCTTTGTTGCTTTTTTTTTTTTTTTAACTGCTCTAAAGCCAGGTGAAGACAGTGCTTCTCTGGGTCCTCCCCAGCACCTTCGGGTGTTTCTTTTTCTTGTTGCTTTTTTTTTTTTTTTTTTTTTAACTGAAATGTGTTTGTATTGGCTTATTTCTCCATTTATTTATGTATTCATTTATCTGTCTGTTAAATCTCATTGTTAATTTCTCTATATATTGACACCCTTTGATTTGTAGTTTAACTGATCTCATTCGGTGTGTTCAGTTGTACATGCGTGCAGCATGCCATGCTTCAATGATAAACTGAAGTTTTTCAAATATATCTGCATTATACAGAGCTGCAGTATTAGCTGATAATACGCAGTCAGATCCTTAAATGGTTATCTCCCCTAGCATGCCACAGCCAGAGATCTATCACCTGTTTGTCAGCCCAGCATCAGGAAGAGAGGAATGTCAGGAATGTAAAAACTCTAGGAAAATGATATGTACACTTCTTGGTGTTTGGTTTTTAACACATGTGTGGTATTGAGCATGATATGCATATGATCAGTCTGTGAACATGATATGCATATATAGTCAGACTTCTTGTTTAGTTGTGACACATGTATGGTATTGAACAAGATATGCATATGATCAATCTGTCCAGCTAACATGTTCTCTGAGCTGTGTGTGTGCGTGTGTGTGTGTGTGTGTGTGTGTGTACACAAGCGCATGCGTGCGAGCATGCATGCGTACATATTTTTAATCTCAGTTGCCGTGCTTATGGAAAGCAATGCTTTTTAATCTTCCTTTTCTTTTTGGAGTTTTTTTTTATTGTCTGCCAGCAATTTTGTATTCTTTTGTCATGATGCTGTTTCAATTGATGCAAAACAACCAATTTGCAGTCATTTGTGTCGCAGACTTTTTTTGTGATGTCATGCAAAGATTAATTTAAAGCCTACTTTTGCCTGCTTTGATTAAGTAAGCTAGTGAGTCATGGTTAAAATGTCTGAATTTTAAAGGAGCTCCAGGGTGTGTTTTAAGAATCTTTTTTTTAATGAGTTTGTGTGTTTTTTTTGTCTTTATATAGATAGATAGGTAGGTAGATAGATTGATCTATATAATGTCGAGACGTAGATAGGTGGGTAGGTAGTAGATAGATCTATATAATGTCGAGAGCTGACTCAACAAGGTGACAGCCCTGATGTGGCCCTTCGTGGTCGGTTAAGCTATAAGCAAAATGAATCTAACTCCCTGAACCAGGTGATGTGGACATTAGGTAGAAGGATGAAAGTTCAGCTTGGACAAATGACCAGAACAGTTGTAAGTGTGTGAATGGTTCATAGCGGCCATTTTGCCCGCTCCCCTTTCTTTGTTTCTTGTTTTAAATGTGTTTGTGTGCATGCGCCGTGTGTGTGTTTGCGCCGTGTGTGTGTGTGTGTGTGTGTGTGTGTGTGTGTGTGTGTGTGTGTGTGTGTGAAACCATGTGCAAGTGTCCTTTAAAAGGAAAGGGAAAAAAAGTGTTTTCAGGGCATGTTTACTCGGAAAATGGAGGAGAGAAACAGAGTTATGGGATGAGAGAGAATGATAGGGGGGGGGGGGGGGGGGGGGGGGGGAGAGAGGTTGCAGGGATGGGTGGTGGGTTGGGTTGGTGTGAAGGGAGGGGGGGGTGGGGGGGGGGGGGAACTAGAAGTGATAGAATTTTCCAGAATGATTGCCACATAAGTTGCCAGTGAGTTGAAATTTTCCTTTGTTTTTCAAACCAAGTTTGGAAATCAAGTTTCTTTCTGTTCTTCTTTTTGTTCAAATTGTTTTGATGGTTTGGCACAACGTTGTTCAATATCAGTGTAAGTCAAAATTGATTTTACAATAATGTGATTTCATTTAGTCTGTAAGTCAGTGGCTAACTGTGCATGCATTCGTGTTTGTGTGTGTGTGTGTGTGTGTGTGTGTGTGTGTGTTTGAAAGAGAATAATAATTTTGTTTTTCTTTACTAAGTTTATTGAACCTGCTATCATGTTGGATCGAATGGAAATATTTTCAAGTAGTTTATGTCAAAAAAGTTTTCTTCATGATAGTAATACATGTTGTAATACTGATAATGATAATTAAGGAAACAAAGAAAGATAAACATGTTGTAATAATGATAATGATAATTAAGAAAACAAAGATAAATATCATATTTTTATCTGACAGGCTTTCTGCGAGTAGTAGTAGTAATACTTCCATTTTACATCTTTTCGCAAAATTATGTGATAACTAGATGAGAGAGAGAAAGAGAAAGAATGTATGTGTGTGCTCACATCTGTGCACGCAAAAGTGTGTGTGTATGTGCTTGCAGGTGGGTACAAATAATCACAGTAAGACCAGCAATATCATATTAAAGTGAATACCTAACCAGGCTATATATCAAACAAGAGGTAACTTGAAAAGCAGAATCAGAATCAGAAAAAAAAACATGAGCTACAGACATGCCTGATAAACATAGTGGTTATGTCCAAAGGGGTACACATTCAAACAAAATGTGATGTCTTGATTTGTTTGTTTCACCACATATATATTTTGTTGAAGCATTATATTTTGTTCAGAGAGGATTATAGTTTTAGTTGATAAAACTTTCAAACGAAGTTTCTGTATTGATACATATCAAGAAATTGCAGGTGTTGGACACCTTTGACAGAATCAATACTGGCAAGTTGACTATAATGTGTTTTAACATGAGAACTTAGTTTGTTCTGAGTATTTCCGAAACAGTCCCAAGCCATTTGTCTTAGCATCTGATGATTCTCTTGTAAAGTGAAAGGTGTAGAAAGTTGTTGTGCAGACATTTCATTTCTTGCATCTTTTTCCGTACATCTGTCAGCGAGTTCATTACCTGAGATTCCACAGTGTTAAGGAATCCACAGGAAAGTAAAGTCAGTTCCTTTACATATCAAGATGTGAATTAAATGACAAATATTCTTATCTGCATTCAATTTTCAAGACTTAAGGGATAGTAATAGTGACATCGAATCTACGCTGAACAACACTTGAAAAATTGACTGTTGTAAGTCAATTAGATATGTCAAAGCCATTAATATGGCTATCATTTCAGCAACGAATATAGATCTATATTTTCGATGAAATATAACTTTACTACTTCAAATGATGGAATAACAAAAGCAGACCAAGCCATTTTCTTCTTTTTTTTTTGTCAGTGAGTCATCTGTTAACAAAACAAAACAAATGTTAGAACCCATATTGATTTTGTGTGTATGTGTGCATGTGTTTACCTCTTGAGTTTTTGTCATCTTGTTGTTATTGTTGTCAGTATTGCGTGTGTGTGTCACAGAGGGGAGTGTGCGTTTATTTTCTAATGGTTCTTTTGCATCTACTATTCAGTGGCAGTGACTTTTAAAACATTTTATGCTTTACTGTGATGTGGGTTTTTTTTTTTTTTTTTTTCTTTTTTACAAAACGATTTCTATTGTCTGTGATGTCTTTTTTCTTCACCTTCGTCATCTTCACCAGGGCTGCATTTGATCAGTGAGAGTGTGCGTCAGCTTGGACAGAATATTCTCGTCCTCTGCTCTACATCCCTTTTTGTGTGTGTGTGTGGAGGCGGAGGCTGGTCAGAGAAGGTTCGATATTGCACGTTGGCTATACTCTTTCTGTGTCTGCAGCCTCTTCAAAGGCTGTTCGAGATTTTATTACATATTTGACCTTAGTAAATGTTTGTCATGCAGCGTTGCTAACCTATGGTACAGTCCATCTGACTTCCGAGAACATCTGCGTCTACTTATATTTCTGATACATGTTATTTCAATCAAAAAACAAGTAGCTGGGTTTAATGAGACAGTTTCATCAGTGATCAGAAACTGTTGTGAGTAGAAAGGGAGGGAGCTCTGTCAACACAAAACAGTCCGTAGAGGAACTTTTGTGAGTAGAAAGGGAAGGAACTCTGTCGACACAAACCAGTCCATAGAGGAACTTTTGTGAGTAGAAAGGGAGGGAGCTCTGTCGACATAAACCAGTCCATAGAGGAACTTTTGTGAATAGAAAGGGAAGGAACTCTGTCGGCACAAACCAGTCCATATGGACACTTTTGGGAATGGAAGGGGAAGGAACTCTGTTGGCACAAACCAGTCGGTCAAGACACTTTTGTGAATAAAAAGGGAGGGAACTCCGTGGGCACAAACCAGTCCATATGGTGCTCAGGGAATCAGCAATAACCTAAGGCAATTGAGGCTAGTTCCTTTACCTTGAATGACTACTACGGACTGACTAACTCAGCCACCACTACTTGGGCCGTTGCAGCTGCTATTGTCACTGCTGCAGCATATACCTCTTTAGAGCTCTGCAGCATATACCTCTTTAGAGCTCAGTGTGTATGAATTGTATCCCTGCCAAGTGGAATTTCCATGAGCATTATTTCCTCTTTTCTGTCACGCCCTTCACCGCTGTCTTTTGTTTTTCTTTTTTGTTTTTTTCAATAATGATTTTAATCTTTATTTACCGATGCCCACTTTTTTTTCTGTCTTTGTGGGCCATTGTCCTCGATTTACTTTGGAAAGTCTCGATGCTTTAGGGGGAGGTCTCTTTACACTTTGCAACATGCCGTTGTTTGTTCGTTTGTTGTTTTTTTCCTATCTGACAAGTAGGAGTTGAAACTGGTAACACTGTTCAGAGTGCACTCTAGATCTCGATTTAGCAATGATCTGGTTGCTTTTTTTCTTCTTGGTTCGTTTGTAAGAATGGCTGACATGATTAGCACGGCTAAGCCTGGAATTAGTAGATTAACTTGTATTTCATTATTTGTTGAAATAGTTCTGTTTGTGTGTGTTGCTTTTTTTTTTTCTCTCAGCTTTGAATGAATAGATTAACTTTTATTTTATGATTTGTTGAAATAGTTCTGTTTGTGTGTGTTGCTTTGAATGAATAGATTAACTTTTATTTTATGATTTGTTGAAATAGTTCTGTTTGTGTGTGTTGCTTTGAATGAATAGATTAACTTTTATTTTATGATTTGTTGAAATAGTTCTGTTTGTGTGTGTTGCTTTGAATGAATAGATTAACTTTTATTTTATGATTTGTTGAAATAGTTCTGTTTGTGTGTGTTGCTTTGAATGAATAGATTAACTTTTATTTTATGATTTGTTGAAATAGTTCTGTTTGTGTGTGTTGCTTTGAATGAATAGATTAACTTTTATTTTAATGATTTGTTGAAATAGTTCTGTTTGTGTGTGTTGCTTTGAATGAATAGATTAACTTTTATTTTATGATTTGTTGAAATAGTTCTGTTTGTGTGTGTTGCTTTGAATGAATAGATTAACTTTTATTTTATGATTTGTTGAAATAGTTCTGTTTGTGTGTGTTGCTTTGAATGAATAGATTAACTTTTATTTTATGATTTGTTGAAATAGTTCTGTTTGTGTGTGTTGCTTTTTCTCTCAGGCTTGGATCAATAGATTATAACATATTTCATTATTCGTTAATTTACATATTTCATTATTCATTAAAATGGTTCTGTTGTGTGTGTTGCCTTTTCTCAGTTCAGGCAGTGATGTGGTGGCCTTTAGCTAGGATGGCTCTCAGATTAAAAGTGAAACTGCTATGAATTACAGCTTGCTGCTGATGCCGCCACATTACATCGATTGCTGTTGTCGCCACTAGGTTTACTGGAGTTTTAATCATCTCAGTATATATGCATACAATCTGTCTCTCTCTCTGGCTTGTTTCTCTCTCTCTCTCTCTCTCTCTCATTGTTTGGCTGGCTGTCTTTACATACGTACATACATACACACAGACACACACACACACACACACACACACACACCCCACACACATTCACACACACACACACACACACACACACATACATCAGGAACATCAAATAATGAATGTCGACTTTCTGTATTGAGACGTTTCAGCCATAGGCCTTTTCATGGAACACACAGTGAACATGCAGACAGAGAGAGAGAGAGCGACAGAGACAGCCAGAGAGAGAGATGGTTCCTGCTCAGCTAGTTTGCTTGCATTGACAAAAGAAAGTGTGAAGGAAAGAACGTTGTCCCTGCTGAACCCACCTGACTCCCCTTCAGTCTTCCATAGAGCGTGACCACCCCACCATTGCTGCCATGTTTTTGGCGTGAACATAGATACAAATACATTGTATTGCTTGTACATAAACCTGCCTCGCCTCTGCACAGCTGTTTCAAATCAACCAGTGCAAGCGTCTTTGAAGTTACTGTTTACTTCAGAAAGTATGCCACATGTACATGCACATGAATGTTTACTCCAGACAGTATGCCAAATGTACATTTGATGGATGTATTCATTCACTTTTAACAGTAATTATTATTTGATGTCATCATTACTATATGTTCGTGTTTATGGAAACTAAAATCAGGGTGAGATGGGTGAAAGGTTGTGTTTCACTTGGTTTTCTGTGGCAAGTTTGTTCATGCATGATGTTGAACCATACTGTTGGTATTACAAAAGGAAGTTTCTTACGAGACCGCTTCAGTTCCCTCCTAGCTGAGCTGCAATGGTTGCCTGTAACTCTGTGAATGGAATGCATGATTGCCTCTGTTTGCTAGAACATTATTTCCTGATTGCCCTGTTTGCTAGAACATTATTTCCTGATTGCCTCTGTTTGCTAGAACATTATTTCCTGATTGCCTCTGTTTGCTAGAACATTATTTCCTGATTGCCTCTGTTTGCTATAGCATTATTTCCTGATTGCCTCTGTTTGCTATAGCATTATTTCCTGATTGCCTCTGTTTGCTATGCATTATTTCCTGATTGCCTCTGTTTGCTATAGCATTATTTCCTGATTGCCTCTGTTTGCTATAGCATTATTTTCTGATTGCCTCTGTTTGCTATAAGCATTATTTCCTGATTGCCTCTGTTTGCCACAGCATTATTTCCTGATTGCCTCTGTTTGCCACAGCATTATTTCCTGATTGCCTCTCTTTGCCACAGCATTATTTCCTGATTGCCTCTCTTTGCCACAGCATTATTTCCTGATTGCCTCTGTTTGCCACAGCATTATTTCCTGATTGCCTCTGTTTGCTATAGCATTATTTCCTGATTGCCTCTGTTTGCTAAGCATTATTTCCTGATTGCCTCTGTTTGCTATAGCATTATTTCCTGATTGCCTCTGTTTGCTATAGCATTATTTCCTGATTGCCTCTGTTTGCTATAGCATTATTTCCTGATTGCCTCTGTTTGCTATAGCATTATTTCCTGATTGCCTCTGTTTGCTATAGCATTATTTTCTGATTGCCTCTGTTTGCTATAGCATTATTTCCTGCTCTGCACCAACCTAATGGCTAAGAACTTCTTCAGCTTTGGTGTTGTCATCTCAGTTCTTCCATTCCACTAGTGATGCCCACATCTTTATAGCATTCCAAACGTAAGGCAGAAAGGCTGAAAGCCCCTTGAGGCAGCGTGTAGGCCCTATCGTCTGGAATAAACTGTCTCTCTTGAGCAGGCTGTTAATACACAAGGATGCACTTGAGCCCCTTTTTTCCGTTGCTGCTGTAGCCTTCTTCCCATCCAACCCCCCTCCCTCCCTAAAATGTTTCTACGTGTATGTGTTATGTTTGCGCATATGCATGCGTAGGTATAAATGTGAGTGAGTATGTGAGTGTGTGTGTGCGCACGCGCATGTGTGCGTGCGTACATGCATGCGTGTGTGCGTGTGCACTTTTTGTTCTGGAGAAGATGGATGTTTACTCCCCGGAGTGTATGCACGATGTCAGTGTGTGCACTGCCTTTTCAATTTGCATGTATTTTGTGAAGCATGAATATTTCAAATGGTGTGTTTGCAAGCATCCTGAGCTCGTTCCTGATGAGAGAGCTCATAGTACCAGCATCCTTTTGTAGCATATATAGATACATGTGTGTGTGTGTGTGTGTGTGAGAGAGAGAGAGAGCGTGTGTGTACTAGACTAAAATGGACAAACATTTGTTTTTAGTCATTAATATTAGAATAAGGAAGCATTATATATATATATATATAAATGAAATATGTTGAATAGCAATAATATGGTGAACAATATATATATATATATTAGAGTATTATGGATGAATGTTTATTCTTTAGTCACTTTTATTAGTATTAGGAAATGAAAGTCGATTTTTACAATGCAGTTTTGCAATGTGTTTTTTTTTCAACGCATAAGTATTAACTTTAAATCATGTGTATGTATGTCGTGCATATATGACATTCTGAGCTGAAGAAGGGTATCAGATCAATCTTGCTGTATTTGTGTGTGTGTGTGTGTGTGTGTGTGTGTGTGTGTGTGTGTGTTTAACCCATGCTTAAATAGACTGCCGATATACAGAATTGTGTTTGCACTGACAATTTGTAACAAGGTACTAATTGCTACCTCTGTGAGGTTGTAAGTTATGTAACTAGGTAATTTTTGAATTAGTATCTCTGTGAGGTATTTTACTTTGAAAATAAATTCTCATCTGCAGTCAAACTTGTTGTTTGGGTGGTAGGTTAAGTGTTGATTTGAAAGTGAATTTATTGTTTTTGTTGTTGTTGTTGTTTTTACATTTTTGTCTTGTGCTTAGACAACCTGGCTTTATTCTCATAGCTTTTAACTTATTTTGTTCGTCTGTTTAATTGCAGAAATAGACAGATGCTGTAAATAAGTGGAGCAACAAGCAATAAGCTTCCTTTTTTCATGGATTTCTTTCTGTTCTTTCACTGCTTGTCTGTGTCCTAGTGTGGCCTCTCTCTCTCTCTCTCTCTCTCTCTCTCTTCTCACTGTGTCTCACACACACACACACACACACACACACACACACACACACACACGAACAGACGCACACGCATGCACGCACGCACATACACCATCTGTCCTACTCCTCCTCCCCCTCCCCCATCCTCTTCTTTGAAGTAAAATCTCTAGGAAGCAGGTTTATGTATGAAAATCTCTCTCTCTTTCTCTCTCTCTCTCTCTCTCTCTCTCTCTCTCTCTCTCTCCAGTTCTTTTTTCCTCCTCCTCCTCCTCTCCCCCATTTCCCCACTCTTCAAATCGAATTGAAAAATCTTCCACAAGCATCATTCTTGTTTGATTCTTTTACGTGGGTGTACAGACAACAGGCATCAGGCGCTGGCAACTCTGCGCCTCAGCTTTTGGAGTTTGACAAAAATGTCCACATTCACTGCCCCCATATACTGGCGGAGTTTGAACTCGAGATCCTAGAAAGAAAATGCTATGCTCGACCGAACCACTTGACCCTAGTTGTATTTGGGTGTGAATGCAGTGGAGACCACGAAGTATAAACGCCGGTAAAAATGGCACATCAGCGGTCATGGTGTAGTTGATAGTATTGTCAGGAGCGGGCTGGATGGTCTTGGAGTTAGTCAGTGTCTTACATTCTATTGGCCAAAGGCCCTTAAGGACAAGGCATACTTGCAGACGGAAGTCTGCATAGTTCGTGGCAATTGTCGTTGGCAGTGATGTGTCTGGTTCCGGATGGGGGCTGTCGTCTGTCGCTCCCTCAGCTCTGGTCCGTGTGAACTCAGGATCACTTGGTGGTGTTGGTCGGCCAACGGTGGGCGTCGGTGCTCTTTGCCTCTTTCCACCTCAAAAGGTCCGTGTTCAGGGCTAGCGGTTGGCCTCGTTCATGCTCGGGTGGCGATGGCCCTGTGCCGCGTGAGGCTGCCTTATTAACGAGGGAGCGGGACGAAAGTCGCTGGACCGCTGCACGAATCCCGTCTATGGTCCACGCAGGCCAAGGCCTAGAAGGCAAATTTTCAGCCCAACCCCGAGAGAGGTGCTATCATGTCCCCACCAAATCATGGTATCTCAGGCCACGGTAATCGTAGTCAGGCATCGCTCCATCGCCGATCGCCCCACATCTCCAGGAGCCGTGCCCCGGCGACACAGGTTAGACCCGCCGTCACCCGTACGGCTGGAAGGTTTGCTGCACCGCCCGACACTGACCTCTCACATCATCAGTGTCCCTCAAAGGAGAGCTGCCACCTCTTCCATGGTGTTCGCTACTATACCACCTTGCAAGGAACTCTTGGAGTTATTCAGACCTATTTAATTTTTGTTTGTTTGTTTGTTTTTTAGTCCCCAGTGGTTCCTACCCATATGTGACTGCTGTGTCGAACTTCATCTTCTATAAGGATGCGGCTCGGAGACTTTTGCTCAAATTTTCTGTCGAACACTGCAGGTATCTGTCTCTCCCTGACCTGTTTGACGCTAGGTACAGATTAAAAGAGGAAGCTTGGAGTACCGCCCTGCTTTGCAGTCTCAGACCAGAATGGAAGGCCTTTGCGTCGTCCTTTTCACCGTCCTGCTGACTGAACATCATAAAAGTCTCATTATCTTTGACGCCGTGCTCTCTTTTTTTTTTTAAACTCGGGTCTGAATTCCTGTGCGTGTTCACACCCATGTAGAATTAGTGCTAAAGTCAGCTTTGTTGGCAAATTCATGGGCATTTGTCCTTAGGAGTGCTCGTCACCGTGAGAAAGAATAAGAGCGTGTGCATGTGTGTCCAGTTTTACCGGCGAATCAGCAGCTATTCTCGTCAGTAAGGGACTTTCAGTACGTGGTGTTCTGCCGATTTCAAACACGCCCTTCTGAACATTTGACACCGGTACAGCAGGGCCTCCTCCGGTGGGTTTCCACATTGTTTCCTACATTTGGGTATACCTTGTACATTGTTTCCTACATTTGGGTATACCTTGTACATTGTTTCCTACATTTGGGAATACCTTGTACATTGTTTCCTACATTTGGGTATACCTTGTACATTGTTTCCTACATTTGGGTATACCTTGTACATTGTTTCCTACATTTGGGTATACCTTGTACATTGTTTCCTACATTTGGGTATACCTTGTACATTGTTTCCTACATTTGGGTATACCTTGTACATTGTTTCCTACATTTGGGTATACCTTCTACATTGTTTCCTACATTTGGGTATACCTTGTACATTGTTTCCTACATTTGGGTATACCTTCTACATCGTTGCCATTGAAACAGCACCAAGGATGGGCCTGGTTGTTGCCGTGTGTGTGTGTGTGTGTGTGTGTGTAGTGTGTAAAAGTGGTCAGCAAAAAAAAAAAAAAAAAGAAAAAAAAAAGAAAAAAAGAAAACACTATAAAGAAACTACAGTTTTGCTTCCAACATTTTGACATAATTATGCACTTACAGTCATATGCTTGGATTGAAGGTTGGAACCAGCCTATGGCCTCCAAAGCCAACAATAAAGCTTTTTTTTTTTTCTTCTGAAATAAAGTGACTTTCTTTCCAAGAAAACAGTAGTCACAGTTGCTGCTTTCACATAAAACTACGTCTTAACTCATTGCTTCACTATCGCTCGTTTTCTTGCTTTTAATCATAATATTGAGGTCAAATGTGATCAACATGAAAAGAGTAATTATGACTCGTGAAAACGGGGAACCATGACTCGTATGCCTGTGCACTGGTATCATAAAAGACTGCTTTGCAAAGGCGCAGAATGCCAAAAGCCGGCCAGTAACTGCCATAATCAAGTGTTTTCACTGGTCATGGCTTACCAGAGTCGTAAAAATGTGCGTTGTGGTGTGTGTGTGTGTGTGTGTGTGTGTGTGTGAGTGTGTGTGTGAGTGTGTGTGTGTGTGTGTGTGTGTGTGTGTGCGTGCGTGCGTGTGTGTGCTTTTTCCTTTTTCTGTTTTTTTTTTCTTTTCTTTTTTTTCACTACTAATCTTCAAAGCGTCAACATCAATGAGAATTATAATTTCTACGTTAAATGACGTTTCAGCTTTGTTTATAGAGATGTTCACTGTTTTCGTGGCAAAATGGTATAATAATTTTTTTTTTTTTTAAGTGTTACAATTAACCTTTTCATTTGGGAAACGTCCTGACGTTTGGAGCGAGTAAGTTTCCATACTCACTCCTCGCCGCGAACCCACCGAAACCAGCCAAGCACACCGAGAATTTGGACAGTGCTCTCTCTCTCTCTCTCTCCTCTCTCTCTCTTACCCACACGCCACCCTTTCATCCTGTTGCTTTGTGACGAAGCCACTGGTTGTGTAAAGCGGGTAGACCCCGAGAAAACCTCGGCCTGGTTTTTTTTTTTTTTTTTTTCTTCCAGGGTGGGATTTATGAGAGTCATGTGATTTTATGTCACACCCAGGTGTTATGTCAGGTCAACACACAAAAACCCTCGCTCACATGACGGGTCGTTCAAAACTACCCCCCCCCCCCCCTCCCGACCACATTTATAGCTGTGTCAGCGCTTATACCTCATCGCCTTCGGCAGTCCATGTAGGGCTTAGTAACACTGTTATTTAGTACCTCGTGATATCTCTTTCAAACCCTTCACTGATAACAGTACCTGTGCCCCCTGTGCCCGTACCGTTGAGATCTGCCTTGTGATGAACATAATCATCAGTTACTAAACCTCTTCAGCGTCGACATTCATCTCCCGTGACTCAAAGTAGATCCTGGAAGAGTGGTCCAGTTCTCACCCATTGAAACGTACCGCCTGAAATTCTGTGGGAGGCCTACTGCCACCCACCGTCAGGAGAAAATCGTGACTGTATGACCTTTCTTCTTCTTCTTCTGCTATTTCTTCTTCTTCTTCTTCTCTCTCTCTCTCTCTCTCTCTCTCTCTCTCTCTCTCTCTGTGCGTGCGTACGTGCGTGTGTGTGTGTGTGTGTGTGTGTGTGTGAAAAGCTTGAACAGGTCAATAGCCGACGTATAAGAGTGCAAGCTATTCTTTTCAGCAACTGGGTATATAGCTGAGGTCAACCACAGCTCCCCCCTCGCCCGCTGTCCGCGTGCGTGCGTGCGTGTGTGTGTGCGTGTGTGTTGTGTGTGTGTGTGTGTGTGTGTGTGTGTGCGTGCGTGCGTGTGTGTGTTCTAGCGCGCGCAGTGTTCTGGTGAAGAGGGCATCATCACATGTTGTTTTTTCAGGTTAGTTTCTCAGATGTGAAGTCACGCAAATATTACGACTATAAAAGTAGATCTAAAAAGATCTAAAACGTCAACCACAGAGTCAGACAGACGAACACACACACACACACACACACACACACACACACACACATCTCTCTGATCTCTATTGAGCACTTGTGACGACTGGTTTCTTGCTAGTCTTTTAAAAAATAAAAAAAAAAGGGGGGGGGAGTAGGGAGGGGCAAATCAAACCCAAACTCTCGCCCCAAATCGAGATTAGCTCAGTGTTATTGTTGCCCCAAATTAGCTGAGAGTGGGGGCGGAATAGACCAGAACCCCTCGCCCCAAATCAAGACAAACACAGCGGGTTTGGTTGCCCCAAAATTACCTTGACCTCGTTCACGTAAACACGCGCTAATAAATGGTGTCGCAAATGTTTTGGCCTAGGTGCCGTAAAGTGTAACAAATGCCGCAACAGCGCAACTGCTCTTGGACGTAAACGATGTGTTCCTGTGGGGGCTAAGTTAGGCTGAATCCCCGGCTTCACACGCTGTCCACCTAAGCTGAAAATGACCTGGGCTACACGCTGGCAGTACACACCACCGCTGTTCGCATTGTTCCCCCCACCCCCACCCCTTCTTTGTGTGCCTCTCTCCTATCCAGGAAGCCTGTGACACTGAAAGACCCGACCTTGACACTTGTCCCGGTCACAGGATGGATTCCATTGCTGATAAAGGTTCTGCTGTACTCAGCGGAATTCCACCCCATCCATCCCCCCCCCCTCCCCCCATACCCCACCACGCCCTTCCCCCCCCCCCTCCTCTTCCCCCCCCCCCCCCCGTCCCCCTCTGACGTTACTGTTCCAGTGGCAGATAGATGCCCGAGGTGTTAACACTGGATTCTGACCGAATGTGCGATCTCAACACACACACACACACACACACACACACAGAATCGGGTCCTCGGTTTGTTTGTTTGTTTGTTTTTTAAATGCCCTCACAGGTACCGCTTTCATCGCGGCGCGACAGAAAACGGCTTTCGTTGCTACCTTAAAGAGGCAATTGACAGTGATAAAGTTTTCTTTGCTGCCTTAAAGAGGCACTTGACAGTGAAGGTTTTCCTGGCTGCCCCTAAAAGAGGCACTTGACAGTGGCAGAAGTTCGTTGCTGCCTTAAAGAGGCACTTTATAGTGACAGGCCTTGGTTGCTGCTCTATAAAGGCATTTCAATGTGACAGACTTTCGCTGGTGCTTTAAAGAAGAACTTGACAATGACAGGGTTTTGTTGCTGCCCTTAAGAAGCATTTAGCGATATGCTTTCGTTGGTGCTCTGAAGAGGCAACTGACAGCGACAGGATTTTGTTGCTGTTCAAAAGAGGCATTTAGCACTGACTGAGTTTCGTTGCTGTTTAAAAGAGGCACTTGACAGTGACTTGAGTTTCGTTGCTGCCCTAAAGAGGCACCTGACAGTGACTGAGTTTCGTTGCTGTTCAAAAGAGGCACCTGACACTGACTGAGTTTTGTTGCTGTTCAAAAGAGGCACTTGACACTGACTGAGTTTCGTTGCTGCCCTAAAGAGGCACTTGGAAGTAACAGGCTTTTGTTACTGCTCTAAAGAGGCACTTGACAGGGACAGGGTTTCGTTGCTGCCTTACATAGGCACTTGACAGTGACAGTTTTCGTTGCTGCTCTAAATAGGCACTTGACAGTGCCAGATTTTCTTGCTGCTCTAAAGAGGCTCTTGACAGTGACAGAATTTCGTTTCTGCTCTAAAGAGGCACCTGACAGTGACAGTTTTCGTCGCCGCCCTAAAGAAACGCTTGACAGTTACAGACTTTCGTTGCTGCCTTAAAGAGGCACTTGACAGGGACAGCATTTGTTTTGCCCCGAAGAGGCACTTGACCGTGACAGCATTTGTTGCTGCCCTCATAGGCTCTTGATAGTGATATTCTTTCGTTGCAGCACTAAAGAGGCACTTGACAGAGGCAGCGCGCCTGCTGCAGCCACAGGGAGAAAGTGTTCAGCTAGTGCTGCGTATATCACACCCCGCTGACGTAGCCAGATACACACAAGAGACAAACCATGAAGTCATTTTCATACCTGACCTTTCACCTTGCCAAAGGTGTGCACATTCTGTCTGGACGGCACGATTGTCTGCCATGGAAACAAATAGACTAAAATCATAATCATATCATTACAGAATGGGGGCCGGAATAGCTCAGTGGTAGAGCGCCGGACTCGTAATCTTGGGGTTGCGGGTTCGAATCTCCGCCGGGCCGTTTCGGGACAGGGGGATTTTTCCCTCGGAGTTAACATTGGTTCTGACTCTACTTCCCATACAGTCCTTCGAATGAGACTATAAACCGAGGTTCCGTGTGTGAACGCACGCATAACATCTTGCACACACGTCAAATCCCATCACTAACTTTCGGAAGAGAAGGCCAGTTTGGCCGTTGGTATGGATGACACGTTACACATAGCATGCACCTTCCCCGAAGTTGGAGTATGGCTGCCTTAATGGCGAGATAAAAAAACGGTCATAAACACAAAACTCCACTCCCTATACAGGGGGTGTCCGCAGCAGTATCAGCCTGCGTACGCAGAAGAAGAAGAATTACAGAATAAACCTTTTGGTAGTGTCTCAGCGCGAGGCTCGTTCTCATTCAACGCCTTCTTCCTTGCGCTGAACCCTGTGAAGTGATCTGAAGCGATCAAAGCTAAGTGAATTTTCGTTGTTTTATTCGTTTATGTCTCACCCGATGGAGACCTAAGAGGTCGAAACGCGTTGTGTTTCGTCTTGTGACTCGTTTGTCCACGTTCTCTGGGCGGTTCGCTAACATTTATTTAAGATTTGTTTAGATTTCCGCCTGCGGTCGTCTCGCTTTGCAACTAGATCTATTATGACAATGTTTTGTTTTCAATGCGTTCAAACGGAATCTATGGATTAAGCTTTCAATCTCCCTAGACGAGGAGGAGACTTGTTTGAACGTTTTCCCATTGTACCCATCACTAAATTTTATACAATTGTGATAATATTGAATGTCTGAGTTCATCAATGAGGTTTTAACTTTTTCTCTTAACGTTGAATTTATAATTGACATTCATTGAAATCTAAGGGAACTTTGAGTAGTATTGCGTAATTGACATTTTGAGCTGCTTTTCGTGCAAGTTGATCTACACGCTCGTTGGGCACTATACCACAATGAGAGGGGATCCAACAAAAAGTGACAGTAATGCCTTGCATGGATAAAAGGTGAATAATGTGATGAATTTCAAATATCATATCAAGTCGGATTGAAGGACATGCAGATTTAATCGAGTAGATTGCTGCTTTAGAATCAACACCTATTAAGATTTGTGAACTTTTTATTGGAAAATTTAGAATAAAATCTAACGGTTTAGGTATAGCAAGTAATTCGGCACTGAATATCGATAACTGTTTACCAAGATAGAAGAGCTTTTGTACTTTGAGGCTAGGGATTATGAAGGCTGCTCCCGTGTTATTATTTTCTAGCACTGACCCATCTTTAAAAATTTTCAAATGATGATTGTACTTATTCTACACACAGACACACACACACACACGCACATACACACAACACAACGCAACACAACACACACACACACACACACACACACACACACACACACACACACACACACACACACATTTCTTATTGCCTGAAACCTGTGTATATTTTGAGAAACAAAGTATGTTTTTAAAAAAATGAGCACTATGACTATGGACGTGCAAATGAGCGAAGGGGGTGCGCGGGATGGGATGGGGGTGGGGCAAGGGAGGGGCGAATGCGGAACGAACGGCGCGGGTACAGTGCCATGTCAGTGACACAGAATATGAGGCAGAAAAATAATTAAAAAAAACAAATAAAAAAAAAACAAACAAAAACAAACAAAACGTGATTTCCTCAACAGCGCTTTCTTCTCAGTTTAAACAAATTTTAAATGTAAATTAACAGCGAACCGTCAAGAAAGCGTAGACAAACGAATCACAAAACTAAACACGACGCGTTTCGACCTCTTAGGTCTTCTTCAGGCAAGATACAAAACACTCAGGACAACGAAAATGAACGAGCAATCACTTATCTTCACTCACTTCAGCAGCGCAAGATGGGCGTTGAATGAAAACGAGGCTGTCAAGAAGGAGACAATGTGTGAGTCGAGGTAGTGATGATGATAGTTATATTACTGATAGGAATGATGATAATGGTAATGATGATGATCAAAATATTAAAAGAAAAAAAAATAAAGACAGGATTAATTACTACCACTTTTGGTGATAATATGGCAATAGCAGTTGTAGTATGGGAGAAAGGAGAGTGGGTTAGAGGATTCTTAAACAGCATGGTTGCCGTGACAACGGTCTTATTTCTAACCTTCACTGGCTGTAGTTTGGGTGCCGCTGGATTCTGTTTTTAAAACCCTTGATGGCAGAATACCGCAGAATTACATCTCTGTTTGATGATGCCAAAGAAC
This sequence comes from Conus canariensis, assembly GCA_033310375.1. Lineage (NCBI taxonomy): Eukaryota > Metazoa > Mollusca > Gastropoda > Neogastropoda > Conidae > Conus > Conus canariensis. The sequence goes on from CM065741.1 coordinate 6,682,805, forward strand.
GACCAACACAATGAACCGTGTTCGGCTGATGAGCCTGAAGCAGCGGACGAAAGGCCTCTGGGCAGGTGATATGAATGGTTCTGTCTTCAGGACAAACTATAACGTCTCTCTACCCCCCCCCCCCCCGCCCCCCCCCCCCCCCCCCCCCCCCCCCCCCCCCGTCTCCTAAGCTGTCAGTGAAGGATCTTAACATTTATATTCCAAGCCTGTCTTTTTCATCCCTAGCCAAATCAGGATTGCAGCACAGCAGGAATTGTTCTCTCTCACTACTTGCTTCTTCAACGCACGCGTGCATGCACGCACAGAGAGAGAGAGAGAGAGAGAGAGAGAGAGAGAGAGAGAGAGAGAGAGAGAGTTTATTCGATCAAG
>CM065741.1:6685673-6693173 GCA_033310375.1 Conus canariensis
AGCAAAGGACGAGCAGTTAAGATGCACGAGTATATCAGAACCACAGTTTAATCTTGTTACACATACAATCGAAGAGAGGGCCTTGAGCAATAATACTACTGGAATGGAGCGAGTAAACATAATTCAAAATATAAATAAATGTTAAATGTTCAACTGAGAAGACATTTTTCTAGATATATATTAGCTGTTACACAACCAAATTAAGCCAGTAGTGGCATCTACAATTAACAAATCAGGGAGTGAAATAAGATAAAAAATTTCACAATCTCCAATACATAAAAAAACATATTATTACTACAATAGGGTTATTCATAACATTAAGTCATCAACATAATCAAAAAATGGAATTCATCTTCAATTCTGGTATTACAAAAAGGACATAACCTATCTTGGCTGTTATTACTATATCGATGGACATTGTTGTTAAGTGGCAAAGCATTTAATCTTGCTTGTGAAACAGCGATTCGAAAGCAATATGTATCCATGCAACTGATATATTTCTCTTTTTCGAAAATGGTTTTAAAGGATCTGTAACTATCATACCTATCTCGATCTCTAATAGATCCAGTCCATTCCTGAATAAAGAAATCCACGAGTCTTTGTTTAAATAGACATAAAAAAGCCTTAACATCTCCAACACCCTGCTGCAGCCACACAATGTTAAATCCAGTTTCACATAGAATTTGTCTTATCTGAGAAGCCCAACATGTCTTTCCAGATTTATCCACATCAAGCAACATTAAATAAGCATTGTATGGGAATCTGTCGGGATTCATTCGTAACAGTTTAAACCAGTATCTAAGGGAATTGGTGTAGGAGTTAATATAAAGTGGGTATCGTCCCAAGTCACCGTACACCATTTTATTTGGTGTCCTTAGTGGTACTCCCAGAAATCTTTTGCAGGCCATCAAATGTACTTTCTCTATTTCCTCTAATCTTTGTAGGCCCCATATTTCAGAAGAATATAACAGAATGGGTTGGATTCTTACGTCAAAAATCTTAAAGAACGTGCTTGCATTCATTTCTTTATATTTCTGGAAAACTCGATTTAACTCCACAACAGCTTTCTTACCCTTGGTCACAAAATGCTCTGTACCTAATTTAGCACTGATTTTTGTTGTGAAACAGAAACCCAGATAGCAATAATTATTAACTACTTCCAATCTTAGGCCATTGAAATACCATCGCTCGCGTTTTCCAAGAAACCCACCTTTCCTAAACACCATTACCTTAGTTTTTTCAATGTTAACAGTTAACTGCATGTCATCACAACAAGACTTCAATACATTTAATTGGTTTTGTAAGCCCCATGGAGTTGTAGAAATTAGAGCTACATCATCAGCAAAGAGCAAAATAAATATTTCCATAAGGTCTGGCAATAAATGAACGCCATGTCTTCCTCTTTCGCTCATAAGATCTGCTAACTGGTTGATAAATATTGAGAACAATGTAGGGCTCAACACGCATCCTTGTCGCACACCAATTGGGCATTCAAAGAACTCAGATATATCAGAATTTGCACGAACACATGAAAGTAGGGATTCGTACATTGCTGTTAAAGACGCAAAAAACTTCCCCTCTACTCCTTTACTTCTGATGCAATCAATTAACTTATCGTGTCTAACCGAATCAAAAGCTTTTTTAAAATCCACAAAAGCAACATACAATTTTTTACCTTTTTTGCTCAAACACTTCTGAACAATCGCATACAGGTTGAAAATCTGGTCAACGGTGGAGTAATCTTTTCTGAACCCAGCTTGGCTTTCTGATATTAACTGATTGTTTTCCAACCATGTGTACAATCTCGTGTTCAATATAGAAGTGTAACATTTGGATAAAATACTTAGCAAAGATATACCTCTGTAATTATCTACATTTTTCGGATCTCCCTTTTTATGAATTGGAATTATAACCGCTTTTGACCAATCTTTTGGATAGATGCCTTTATCAAAAATTGAGTTGAACAGTTATAATAAAAGAGCGAACCTGTCTGCCGCCATTCTTCAGCATTTCAGCTGTAATTCCATCTAATCCACACGCCTTTCCCGACTTCAGTTTATCTATTGCTCTATTTACCTCCTCTTCCGAAATACTTCTGTTTAAAACATGGTCCAGATGATCCGTTAAATCTATTTCTGGGCCTGAGTAGCCAGTATGTGCAGCTGTGTCAGTTTGGAATACAGCCTTGAAATGATTAACCCAATCCACCGTTTTTATGTTATTCGTGGATTTATCTCTGTTGCCATGTCCCATATTTTTAAGCTGTTTCCAAAAACATGATGGATTCAATAAATTATTGGCAAGAGATTCTGCTTTCAACTTCCTGAACTCTCGTCGTTTAGTTTTCAGTAAGTGCTTGTACTTTTTCCGTTCTTGGACGTAGATCAGTTTGTCTGTTATGTCCTTAGTTTTTCTAAAACGGTTCAGCGTTCTTCTGGCTTCTTTTTTAGCTTGATCACATTCTGTGTCAAACCATTCTGATCGCTTGTTCTGATCAGAACGAGATTTAAAGGACATGCACTCACTAGCTTCAGTTAGGCTTTGAACAAACAGTGTCAATGCATTATCAACATCGGAATCCAACAAATTAAAAGCCAATATAAGTTTGTTCTGTATGTTATTACTATTCAGCCTGTTGACAAAAATATCCTTTTTGTCATCGTTCCACCTGATTGTTTCTATTGAACTACTTTCATCTTTCATCATTTGTTCATTGCATGCTTCAGTTCCAACAACCTTCAGATCAACTCGCATTACAACTGGCAAATGATCTGAGTCTACAATACTTTCGACATCAACTGCAGCAATATCAATGAATAAAAATAGTTCACTTGATGCTACAAAGTAGTCTACTGTACTACAGCCTAGAGATGAGATATAAGTGCAGCTATCATCAAAATTCTTTTCACGTAGACCATTTAAAATAGCACAATCAAATATATTACAAATTTCAAGCAACTGGTTACCAAAAACATTTATAACACTGTCCTGAGAATTTCTACAAAATTCATTTACAACAGAGGCATTTGGGCCGATGAAATCTATATTATCTTCTACAGAAGAATAATTACAACACCCTGTTCTGGAATTGAGATCTCCAGTTAACAGAATGTAGAAATCATTGTAGGAGTGTTGAAGGTCTAATATAATTTGTTCCAAAACTTCCACCAAACCAAAACCATCGTATTGGTCTTTCCAAAACACAGAATCATGTGGATGAATATATGAACAAATTAGCATTATATGGCGATCAGTTGAAAACAGATCTTTATGAACTTTAATAATGACAGCATGAGGGCTTTGTATTTGAATTTGTTCAACGTACTTTTCAAATTTCTTCTTAATCATAACAATTATTCCACCAGAGTATCGACCTTGATGGGAAAGCTTCTTTGCTTTTATCGAAAAAATTTTGAAGGTACTAAACAATGGGGAATTTAAATCATTTGCCATAAATGTCTCAGTTAGGCATATAAAATCGTGTAACAAAAGAAAGTTGGTAAACTCGTTATTATCCAGTTTTGGTAGAAGGCCATTGACGTTGTAATTGAGAAATTTTACTTCTGATTTATTTATATTATCTATATTATTCACAATACTACTTTCCTGCTCTTTTTCAGCCGATCTATCAGCCCTCGCAGCGATATTTTGTCTGTGTCATCTTGGCCGTCACAATGTGCATTCGATTCTCTGTGTTCATCCGTCTGTCCCTGTCTGTCGGTGTTAGAGATTTTCTCGTCTGTAATCTCTACTCTGTTGTCTATCAATTCTTGTCCGTTGTGGATTGAGTCCTGGCTTTGTGCGTGGGCATCATGAACATCGTTTAACACCACACCATCCTTCATGCCAGTTTTGTCTTGGATTTCATCAGCATGGAAATCTTTGTTCTCATCGCACAGAGCAATGTCATCATTGTTATCGACATTCCTTTGAAGCACAGTTTGGCACCCTTCTGTTGGTTTAGAGACAAGACAATCTCTGTTATGACTATCCTGGTCACTATTGTTGGTCTTCACTGGAGTGTCAGGTACTTGAGTGACGTTCTGCACTCTCAGACTGCTCGGGACTGTGCTGGGTGGTCCGTACCTCTCAGATATTCTGCTGTTCTGGTCTTTCACAAACACTGTCCTCTTGTATTCAGCCATACCTGGACCTCCTTGTCTCACCACCTCGCTAAACAAGCGGTTGCCTGGCACCACAGGCACTGCATATCTCTGGCTGCGACTCCGGGATGAGGGACAATTCTGATGTTCCTTGTTTCTGATAGATCTGGTGCCCATGTGGTTACCTCTTGTTTCCAGATTTGTGTATGAATGAGGCTGAGATCCGGTGTTGATGACATGTTCCTGGCTGTTGTCGGTGGATGACTGGTAAGGAAAGTCGTTTTTATCATAGTCCAGAACCAAGCGCCTGGTGTGTCTGGCTGATCGGTCACGGCTGTCACTCCTGTGACCTTGCACGTCGGTGTACTGGGTAGAGTCATGGAATTGCCGTCTTCTGGGCAGGGAGTACCGTCGATCCCCACCATCATGGTGCTGATGAAGATCATGATGCTGGTGAGGATCACGGTGCTGGTGAAGATCCTCCTTGTACCGAGCTCGTGTTGACTCTCTTTCCCTCACTTGCAGTTTCCCATTGTAAATATAAGCAGTCTTTCCCAAACTGCGATAGTAGTCAACCCTATCTTTCTGGCGAGTAGTAAGATCTGATGATAGAAAGGTGGCAGAGTGGTTAAGACGTTCGCCTGCCAATCCAGCGTGTGAGAAGTGCGTGGTTCGAGCCCTGCCTTTCTCGCCCTTTCTTTCCCAGTTTGAATGACAAATCGAACTGAACGTCAAGTCCATCGGATGGGGACTATAAGCGAGTCGGACCCGTGTGCTTTTCTGGCCCCCTGCACACGTTAAAGAACCCACGGCAGTTGAAAATCGAAAAGAGCAGGGGGGTTCCCCGCTGCCCTGGCAAAATTGATGTAGATTGAAGATAGCCGCCTGGTATTTCTTACCAAGCCACAAAAATTGTCACTTACTGGTATCATGTGCCATCGTGTACCGGTGGAAATAGAGGACACGTATAAACATCGCATGCATCCTATGTGAGAAACTGGAGGAATAAATGAGATAAATGAAAATGAGTGACTGATATTTGAATGGTACGGGAAACGACTGAATGAGCGCCAGTAGGCTGCTCTTCGGCCGGCTCTACCCGGGTAGGCAGCCCGTTGAGTGAGTGAGGTAGTGTGTTTATTGTAAAGCGCTTAGAGCTTGGTCTGTGACCGAGGATAGGCGCTATATAAATACCCAATATAATATATAATATAATAATAATACTCTGATGCCATCCTGTCTCATGTTATCTCTGATTTGTCTGTCACCCAATACCGCCATTTTGTCGGCCCATCGGCAAAACTGTACAAGGATTGGACGAGGGTCACTTCCCTGAGGACGAGGTTTTCCTAGGCGGTAGGCCTTCACAATGTCTTCCTGTCGCCAGGTGCTTGCAGAGTCGTAATAGTTTAGGGTTTCTGTAATAACTTGTATCGTCGTGCCGTTGTCCTCTCTTCTGTACTCTTCAACATTGATGAAAATAAGATTGCACGCTCTTGAGTTTTGTTCAACGTTTTCAAGTTGGTTTTCCACTTTGTCTAGTCTCTCCATCAGAATCCGTCTGTCTTCTTGTAGATCTTCTATGTTCTCTTTGTTTTCTTCCACACACTCTTTTACCTGACACATGTCACTCAGAATGCGTTTAAAGTTGTTATCTATGCTTTGTATTTTTTCGTCCATATTGTTCTTTATGTAAGCAGAATGCATTTGTAGTTCATGTTGCATTCTTTTAAAATGCCAGTCAATAAACTGAATAATATTTGGCTGTAGATCCGGATGCGACATTCTGTCTGGCGCCTATGTTACCTTCCCGATAAACTTGACCACGTCACAACAGTACTTGCACAACAAAGTTTACACACGGATCACGGGAACGCACAAAATAACAATTTCACATACCTGTGTAGCGACCCAGATAGCTCCGATATGTTTACCTACACAACTTCCAGAACCAGAGCTGAAGGAGGTGACGACCTCACTGCCAGCCAGAGACGCCAGTACAGTCACTACCAGCCACAGAGACGCCAGTACAGTCAGCGGACAGCCAGTGCTCGGAACCATCCGTGTTTTAGTGCACAGAGCGACACATGGGGGGCCGGTCCGACATCGTGGAGCACAACATGGCAGTGAAGAGGGGAATGCACAATAATCCAGCACAGGAGTCACACTAAAGCACAGCACACCGTAGGATGACCAGTGTGAAGATCACAATGCATGGAGTGGGCCGGTAACAACACAAATAGGCGGGATGTGATCAACGAAGACTGCAGCACAGTCAGTCACATCAGTCCATCCAGAAAATTCATCACATCACCGGCACATTTTGGCACAAATTTTATATCTTCGTCTGCAGAATGATGTCAGTTTTACAAATTTGCAGAAGCAGAAGTCGATTGCACTTACTCGAGAGAGAGAGAGAGAGAGAGAGAGAGAGAGAGAGAGAGAGAGAGAGAGAGAGGAGACTTTATTCGATCAAGGAGAGAGAGAGAGAGACAGAGAGAGAGAGAGAGAGACAGAGACAGAGAGACAGAGACAGAGAGTCAGACAGAGAGAGACCCTTCATTCAATCAAGGAGAGAGAGAGAGAGAGAGAGAGAGAGAGAGAGAGAGAGAGAGAGAGAGAGGCGCCTTTATTCGATCAAGGAGAGAGAGAGAGAGAGAGAGAGAGAGAGAGAGAGAGAGAGAGAGAAAGAACTTAGAAAACCTTCATTTGATCAGAGAGAGAGAGAGAGAGAGAGAGAGAGAGAGAGAGAGAGAGAGAGAGCACGGTACGAGTTCTACAAGGGACAAAAAAAAGGAGAGATCTTCTAGAACAAGGACAGAACGGACTAAGAATACAACAAACAAACAAACAAAAACAAAGAAAAATACACAAGGCAGAGGCACAGCAAGCGCCTGTGGTTGAAGATCAGCAGGAGCTCTGACAGGTGCGTGTATGAGGTGACACTGGCTTCATGCTATGGAAGCCCAGTGGACTCAAAGATCATACTTTTTTCTGCCTTCACACTACTGTCACGTTGAAACAGTAGTTTTGACAGGAACAGGACGTCAGTATTGAATTCAGCGAACAAAACAGGTACTACATTGTGACAACAGCCCCTGTTCACACGGAAATATAGTTCATTATCGCGTTAAAAAAAAGCGTTATTTTCACTTGAAAGCAGCGAATTCCACGTGAAAATAGAGATGTTTTTACATGGAATATATTCATTTTCAAACCGTTATTTCTTTTAACATGAAAACGGTCATATTTACACCAAAACAGTTATTTGTAATTAAAAAAAACCCACTTCTTTTTATACACCTAAAAGTAATACATAAAAAATATTTGCTCTTGAAAAAAAAGTCAATTTCAGTTACTTTGACATGAAAACAATTATGACGACATGATCTCTAGC
>CM065741.1:6725673-6742277 GCA_033310375.1 Conus canariensis
GGACCTCATCTGCAACAGTGAGAGTATGACGCACTGGGCAGTCCGTTTGACGTCATTGTGTGTGATGTCAGTTCTGTGGCAAGACCTCATCTGCAACAGTGAGAGCATGACGCACTGGGCAGTTCGTTTGACGTCAGTGTGTGATGTCATTTATATACCAGGACCTCATCTGCAAACAGTGAGAGTATGACGCACTAGGCAGTCCGTTTGACGTCAATGTGTGTGATGTCATTTCTGTGGCAGGACCTCATCTGCAACAGTGAGAGTATGACGCACAAGCAATGTGACGCCAAGTTCTGCGAGTGCGTGCACGTGGTGAGGGCCCGGGAGGGGGAGGTGGTGGAGATAGTGGTGTACAATAGCAACCACCAGTACGGGTACACCCACCCCTTCCACCTCCACGGCCACTCCTACAGGGTAGTGGCGGCAGAGAGGGTGAGTTGTCTGTTGTTGTTGTTGTTGTTGTTATTGTCTCTAAGTTTATTATCTATCAGTCCCCACATCCATTATTTATCTAACTGTCCCCAAGTGTGTTATCTATCTGTACCCATGTTTATTATCTATCTGTATTTTCTATCTGTTTACCCTTTAAAGTTTGCTAGGATACAAACGCCGCCCCCCTCCCCCTCCCCCCCCCCCCCCCCGCGCACCTCCACAAACACATGCACGTAATGAATTCAGGAACTCTCTCAAAAAGAGGTGAAAACAGGCCACCACATACTGCACAGCTTCCGAATGTATTAGTTCTTATTCTTTGGCAGAAGTGAAAAAAAAAGACTAAAAACAAAACAACCAACCAAACAAAACATCCCTACATTTCTATCTGTCTATGTATCTATCTGTTTTTCTGTCTATCCGAATAACAGCATTCATATTGACATGTCTTCTTATTGTGTGTTGGGATGCGTACAATGTCGAGCAAAAACATGTTTGACTCACCCAGTGAGTCTGTATAGTCATCAGGTTTTTGTTGCCCGTGTGTGTATGTGTGTGTGTGTGTGTGTGTGTGTGTGTGTGTGTGTGTGTGTGTGAGAGAGAGAGAGAGAGAGAGAGAGAGAGAGAGAGAGAGAGGTATTGTCACTTTGTCGGCAGGTGCCAGCATGATTAATTAGGCAGAAGGATAGATAGTGTTAAAACATTTCGAGCCATTCCCTCCATTGAGATGCCACCTACTGACAAAGACAGTAAATCTGTAATGCAGTTATCTCTCTCTCTCTCTCTTTCTCTCTCTCTCTCTCTCTCTCTCTCTCTCTCTCTCTGTCTATCTATCTATCTATCTGTCTATCTGTCTGTCTATCTATCTATCTCTCTCTCTTATCTATCTGTCTGTCTGTCTGTCTATCTATCCATCTATCAATCTATCTATCAATCTATCTATCTATCTATCTATCTATCTATCTATATAGTATGTTGAACATTTAGCAGTGGGGGAAACAAGTGCAGACTAACAGTTCCTTCGTCATTATATTAATGACTTGGCAAAGATTGGACAAAAATGGGGGTGGGGAGGGGGGTGGGGTGGGGGAAAGAACGGGGTAATAGAGAAAATGAGAACGACAATCAGGTTAATATATGTCATAAGTATTACGAATATCAATTTCTTCACTTGCAGCAGGTAGGGACCATTGTAATCACATCTTCAAGACAGATCAATTCATATCGTCTGCTCCGAGGCCTTTCGTCCGCTGGATCGGACTCATCAGGGAGACACGGCTGATTGTGTCTGTGCTCCCTTGGCATTTAATCAATGGAGACACACCACAGTTTGTGATTCTACCACAGTGTATAATTCTGTGGTATTCTCATCACCAAAGGTTCAGAAACAGAATCCAGCTTTAGCAGATATCTTGATTATTCACAATTACTCTTATGAATACTGGTAACAGACCTAAATGATATATTTCTTAAAGCAAACATTGTAGCAAGTATTACGTTAAATTCCTTCGAGGAGCGTTTTTTTCCTTTCGTTCCTTCCTTCCCCTTTCTCCCTGTCTTTTTCTTTCTGTTTTCATTTTTGTCGTTCTCTCTTCCTTCTGTCCTTCCTTCTTTTATTTCCGTTTTTTTATTCTTATGTCTGTTTTTTTTTTTTTACGGGTTTTTTTTTATCCTTCTTTCTTTCTGTTTTCTTTCCACCTTTATTCTTACCATGTTTTTTCCCATTCCTTTCTTCTTCTTTTTTCTTTCCCTTCCTTTAAATTTTTTTTTTTTTAAGTTCTTCCTCCTTTCCCCCGTTGTTTCTTTTCTTTGTTTCTGGCTTCTTTCCACCTTTTTTTCCCCTTCCTACCACCCCCCCCCCCCCCCCCACACACACACACCACTGTCACTCTGTGTCTGTATTTCTTTCCTTCCCCACGTCACTGTTCCTCTGTGTCTGTATTTCTTCCCTTCCCTTCCCTCTGTGTCTGTATTTCTTTCCTTCCCCACGTCACTGTCCCTCTGTGTCTGTATTTCTTTCTTCCCTCTGTTCTGTATTCTTTCCTTCCCCACGTCACTGTCCCTCTGTGTCTGTATTTCTTTCTTCCCTCTGTGTCTATTTCTTTCCTTCCCCACGCCACTGTCCCTCTGTGTCTGTATTTCTTTCCTTCCCTCTGTGTCTGTATTTCTTTCCTTCCCTCTGTGTCTGTATTTCTTTCCTTCCCCACGTCACTGTCCCTCTGTGTCTGTATTTCTTTCCTTCCCTCTGTGTCTGTATTTCTTTCCTTCCCCACGTCACTGTCCCTCTGTGTCTGTATTTTTTTCCTTCCCAACGCCACTGTCCCTCTGTGTCTGTATTTCTTCCCTTCCCTCTGTGTCTGTATTTCTTTCCTTCCCCACGCCACTGTCCCTCTGTGTCTGTATTTCTTCCCTTCCCTCTGTGTTTGTATTTCTTTCCTTCCCCACGCCACTGTCCCTCTGTGTCTGTATTTCTTCCCTTCCCTCTGTGTCTGTATTTCTTTCCTTCCCACGTCACTGTCCCTCTGTGTCTGTATTTCTTCCTTCCCTCTGTGTCTGTATTTCATTCCTTCCCACACACTGTCCCTCTGTGTCTGTATTTCTTCCTTCCTCTGTGTCTGTATTTCTTTCCTTCCCTCTGTGTCTGTATTTCTTTCCTTCCCTCTGTGTCTGTATTCTTTCCTTCCCTTCGCCCCTTCCCTGTGTCTGATTTCTTTCCTTCCCCACGTCACTTTCCCTCTGTGTCTGCATTTCTTTCCTTCCCTTGTGTCTGTATTTCTTTCCTTCCCTCTGTTCTGTATTTCTTTCCTTCCCTGTGTCTGTATTTCTTTCCCTTCCCTCTGTGTCTGTATTTCTTTCCTTCCCTTCCCTCTGTGTCTGTTTCTTTCTCCTTCCCTCTGTGTCTGTATTTCTTCCTCCACCACTGTCCCTCTGTGCTGTTTTTTCCTTCCCTCTGTGTCTCTTTCCTTCCCTTCCCTCTGTGTCTGCATTTCTTTCCTTCCCTCTGTGTCTGTATTTCTTCTCTTCCCTCTGTGTCTGTATTTCTTTCCTTCCCTCTGTGTCTGATTTCTTTCCTTCCCTCTGTGTCTGATTTCTTTCCTTCCCTCTGTGTCTGTATTTCTTTCCTTCCCTCTGTGTCTGTATTTCTTTCCTTCCCTCTGTGTCTGTATTTCTTTCTTCCCTCTGTGTCTGTATTTCTTTCCTTCCCTCCTGTGTCTGTATTTCTTTCTTCTCCTGTGTCTGATTCTTTCCTTCCACGTCGTCCTGTATTTCTTTCCTTCCCTCTGTGTCTGTATTTCTTTCTTCCCTCTGTGTCTGATTTCTTTCCTTCCCTCTGTGTCTGTATTCTTCTTCCTCTGTGTCTGTATTTCTTTCCTTCCTCTGTGTCGATTTCTTCCTTCCCTCTGTGTCTGTATTTCTTTCCTTCCCACGCCACTGTCACTCTGTGCTGCATTTCTTCCTCCCTCTGTGTCTGTATTTTTTCCTTCCCTCTGTGTCTGTATTTCTTTCCTTCCCTCTGTGTCTGTATTTCTTTCCTTCCCCTCTGTGTCTGCATTTCTTCTTCCTCTGTGTCTGTATTTCTTTCCCTTCCCTCTGTGTTTTATTTTTCCTTCCCCACCACTGTCCCTCTGTGTCTGTATTTCTTCTCCTTCCCTCTGTGTCTGTTATTTCTTTCCTTCCTTCCACGCCACTGTCCCTCTGTGTCTGTATTTCTTCTCCCCTGCTGTATTTCTTTCCTTCCCCTTACGCACTTCCCTCTGTGTCTGTATTTTCCTTCCTTCCACCCTGTCCCTCTGTGTCTGTATTCTTTCCTTCCTCGCCCTCCTGTACGCCACTTCCTTCCTCTGTGTCTGTATTTCTTCCCTGAGTCCCGGACGTCACTGTCCCTCTATGTCTGTATTTCTTCCCTTCCCTTCCCTACTGTGTCTGTATTTCTTCCTTCCCTTCCCTCTGTGTCTGTATTTCTTCCTTCCCTTCCCTCTATGTCTGTATTTCTTCCCTGTCCCTTCCCTCTGTGTCTGTATTTCTTTCCTTCCTTACGCCACTGTCCCTCTGTGTCTGTATTCCTTCCCCGTTCATTGACGGTGGGTGGTTTGTCCATGCGTCGTTGCAGCTGAAGTCCAAAATCACTTACCGGCGGTTCCTGGAGCTGGACGGAAAGGTCTGATCCATCGGCGCCTGCACCGTGCGCCTGCCAAGGACACCTTGCCCATTCCAACGGAGGCTTCCTCATTCTGAGAATCAAGGCCGATAATCCTGGTAAAAGTGTGGGCGCGCGCGTATGTGTGTGTGTGTGTGTGTGTGTGTGTGTGTGTGTGTGTGTGTGTGTGTGTGTGGTGGAGGAGGGAGAGAGAGAGAGAGAGAGAGAGAGAGAGAGAGAGAGAGAGTTCTTAAAACCGAACGCCACCCAGCATATCAAGATTCAGTATTTCCTGAAGCGGATGAACACACGCACGCACGCACGCGCGCACGCACGCACGCACGCACGCACGCGCACAGACACACACAAGACTGCGTAAAAACTACTAAACTGATCTGAACTAAAGCTAGTGGAAAGATAGAAGCTTGCTCAAGAAAGATAGAAGCTTGCTCATTTGGGTGCCGATCCAGATGAAAGGGCGAATCCAGGAGCTGTTCTACAAGGAATATAGAAATAAAAATATTCCGCTGAATACAAGAACACCGTGCAGTGTCCAGTGCGATCGATAACCATCTATGAAGTACTAAATTTCAATGGGATATTAAAACTTTCTGGCGCAAAAAAGTCGACATTTTAGTTGTTTTCCACATTGTGTTAAAGAGACGTACATGGGATGTCAGTCCTTCAGTTTCTGGAGTTATTTCCCTTTCAGTGCAATAATGTTTTCATTGTGGCCACACTCCACAATTAGGATTTTGCACCCAAGCACTATAAAATCCATGTAAGCGTTTTTGAGTCCTAACATAAATTTGAGCCAGCATTTAATGTTAAACTGATAATCGATCAAAAGAACAACTCCCCACCAATTATTTTCCTAGTTTTGGGGGGATTTTCACCGTTGAAATCACAAACAACCTTCAAATACACGACCTTCCCCTTAGGTGACGTCACATTTCAGGCCTTTGCACTCACCCGTGACCGTGTCTTTATGACAGCTTGAAGCGCCCCAAATAATCCCCATTCCTTTGATTTTAATCCGTCTGATGGAAACCACCTGGCTTGTACTTTGATGACAATATGGGGAAAAAGAATCGAGGAGAATCAACTTTCAGACACAATTAAAATTCTCAAAACAATCTAGTTGCACCAGTCTATTATTAATACTCGACTCTTTTAGCAGGGCCTTGGCGTATCAATTTTTTTTTTTTTGGATTGGTGTGCAGCCTGTGGTTTGGCTCAAAGTGAGGTTCCATGATTAGTTCGACCTTGACAGAGGTCTACGCCGCCCCTGAGGGGCCCTTTAATTAAGCCTTTTTAAAAATTTTTTGTATTTATTTATTTATTTTTTGTTCCACAGGAGCCTGGTTCATGCACTGCCACGTGGCGCTGCACGCGGAGGTGGGCATGGCCTTGACCTTGCAGGTCACCAGCGCCGAAGGTCACCTGCCCGCCCCTCCAGCAAGCTTCCCCCGCTGCGGATCCTGGCCCTCCTCTCGCCACGCTCTCGCCGCCGGCAGAGACGATGACGTCAGAGTGGATGACGTCAGATCCGGAAGTTCTTCCTCCGAGAGTGACGCCGCTTGGGTGGTGCCCGTGTTGGCGGTTTTGGTCTGCGTCAATCTGGTAGTGGTGGTGCTGGGGGTGTTTCATTGCGTCAAATACGGCAAGGGGGAGAAAGGGGCTTCGCGGAAGTACCTGGCTATAGGGAGGAGAGACGCACGGCTCGGCAGCAGTTCAGAAGATGAAAGTAGTAACCTTCTCAGAGCGGAGCACGTCCCGCTGGAAACGTGCAAACAATAATTGATTTTTGTTTTGATCATCTCCTGACATGATATTTGAGCCATATTTGAAAAAAGAAAAAAAAATCAGCAGAATCAGACGGAATGTACCAAAGTATACGTGATTAAAAAAAAAAGAAGAAAGTTTACCATGTTTACTTGTTACCAACAGACTTTCGTAACGTAACAATTTGGTCATATTTCATTAAAGACCAAAAATCAACAGATTTACACAAAATGTATCAAAGCATATAATTATTATGATTTTTTTTAGTTTACCATGTCTACTTGCTACCAACAGATTGTTTATCATCTCATGACGAGACACTTGGGCCATAGTTAAAAAAAAAAAAGAATTCAACAGACTTTGCTACAAATGTACCAAATCATGCATGGATTTTGAGTTTACCATGTGTACTTGCTACCAATAAACTCTTAACCATCTCATGACCTTGCATTTGCGGCATGTTCTTTTTTTTTTTTTAATCAACAGACCTACTCAAAATGAACAGAAGTTTACATGATTTTTGAGCTTACCATGTCTACTTTTTCTTTAAAGATGTATGAACAGTTTTGTCATGAGTTTGTTTACTATGACAACTGTTTAAGGTATTTGAATAGATCATATCCATAAACTATCACTTTGTCTAAATATCATTTTTATAGTGCTTTACATACACCTCTCCAAATGCCCAAAATAAATGATGAATTATATTTTCTTCTTTAAGTTTTTTTTTCTCCAGCGCTTCACTCCACACACCCCCCCCCCCCCTCCCTCTCCTCATTTTTTTTTTGCCTCATTTTTTCTTTCATTTAATCTTGACAGAGGTCTACGCTGCCCATAAGGGACCCTTTCCACAGGAATTTTTCTCAATCTGCTTACTGTGACGGACCGTTTTTCATCCGGTCACAAAGTTTCATGTGCGACCGTGCTTACCGGAAGGTAGTTGGCCGGAAGCCGGTTGCAAAAGTTAGCTGACTGCTACTCACCGGCGCATTGCTATAAGCCGGGTGAGTTGCACCGGTTAGGGAGTGTCTGCAGTGATTCCGGCAATACAAGTCACAGAAGGCCGAAGAGGGACTCAGCCGTTTGCAAGTAGCAGTCAGTTGCCCCCAGGTTGATAGTGTTCCCTGGACTGACGGGGACTGGCTGCTACCGGTTAGGGCCGGGGCCATAGCTGTGTTGACGCTCCGTTCTCCACCTGTTTGCTGCTGGTGTTGAGAGGCCGGCCTGAGCGCCGACAATTGCCCTACCTGCCACTGCGCCCGTGACCGACCACTGTTGGGCCAGTGGGTTGGAGACGTCGCTGCTGGTGAGCCAGGACGTCGCCCCTTCTTTTGTGCCAGCGACCTGCGTCCGAGGCCTCGCTGTGTGTGTGGTGTGTGTGCCACAGCTCTTGGTTGGTGTTGAGCCACAGGTGGTGTGTGTGCCACAGCTCTTGGTTGTGTTGAGCCACAGCTCTTAGGTGTTTGAGCCACAGCTCGTGGGTGAGACTGTCACCGTGTTGCTGACAGAGACGCCACGAACGAGTTAGTTTTTCTTTCCCTCTTTCTTCATTGAGAACCACAGCTTGGAAAGACTCTGTTGTCAGACTTAGACTCGTCGCTGCCGTCGTCGTCATCAGCGCTGGACCCGGCAGTTGATAATTAAAATTGTATTAATTTGTTGTATATGTACACCTAATGGTGGGTGTACCAACCTATGTTTAATGTGTGTTTTGTTTGATGGCTCGGGTGGCATAAAAAAAGTGTTATTTTGTTGCCTGGCTGTCCATGTTCGGATGAGTGGGCGTGTGTATGTGAATTAGAAAAAGTCGTGCATGCATCCATAATTCTGAGTGAGTCAGACTTCCACACATACGCATTTCCATCCGTAACATCTGGTGACCCCGACGTGATTCGAACACGCAACCTTCTGATTCAGGTATTTATCATTGAATGTTTATTTATTAACAAACTAAAACTGTATTCCCGTTTAGGAGCGACTGAAACTTCCTCAGCGCTCTTGTGAAGGTTGTATTTAAAAAAAAGAAAGTATTGTTGTTCTGTTATCCTATGACTTGATAGGGTAACAAAACGAAATTGTTTCGGAAAATGTGAATAGATAAAGTGAGCGTTATAAGAAGTGGTCTTCAGAAAAAAAAATTTGTTTATTTTGTAATCTTAATCATCCGGATAGATGCCCCTTTGTGACTGGCAGTTTAACTGTTGTCGACAAGTCAGCTGATAAACATTCTACTGCTGCTTGTTCGATGATTCGCTCCCCATTTGCTTGTTTAGCTGCAGGTGAATTCACAGGAAAGTTAAACTTAAAATCTGGTTCTGTGAATGGCACTATGAGTTCTGTTCTACGTGATACTGGTGCTACCATTTGTGGCGTTCGCAAAGGGTTAGTTTCCGACAGTCAGATGTTAGGAACCACAGTGAAAGTGTTTTTTCTTTTGGTGGTCATGTGGATGAGTTTCCACTGGCTACAGTTTCAGTCAGCTGTCCTTATTTTGTGGGCGATTTGACTTGTTGTGTCTTGGACAGCCCTGTTGCAGATCTCATTGTGGGTAATGTACCTGGAGTTTCTGTGAGCAGTGAGTTTAGTGATGTATTTTGGTGAACCTTTCTTTTTAGCCGCCGTTACGAGGGCTAGAGATAAGCATGTTGGGGACAAAAAGCCTTTGTGTCAGATCCCTGATGATCTGAACATTTCCCATTCTGATCTTGTTCAGAAACAGAAGGATGAGTCATTGAAGTCTTGCTTTCAGTTAACGTCTTCTGATGTGTCTGCTGTGTCTACTTCTGATGTTGGTGGACCTACAATTGTTCTTTCACAAGGCACTTCAGTGCCCGGGTCAGAGATGACACCTTTGGCTTGTGAGCAGGAACAAGTTTCTCTTGAGTGTTCTCCAGGAGTTGGTCTTTCTGTGGATCCCTCTCCCGAGTCTGTTTGTACTGTTCGTGAAGTGGTTCGTACAGTTGGTATGTCCAGGACTGTAATGACGCTTTACCCATTCCCACTTCAACTGTTCCCATGGCATCCTCTATGCCAGATGAGGATATTGATTCCGTACACTTTGATGATGCTTTGTCAGACAGCAATGCTAGGGAGTTAAGAAAAGTCTTTGACGATTTTCAGGATATTCTTACTCCGAAACCAGGCTCCTTTTCTGGCAACGTACTATTAGAGATTCCTCTAACTACTGATGTTCCAGTTAGGAAAAACGTTCTTGTGAGAACCAGTCTGTTCCTTAGATATTGGTTTGAGTACATCCCAGTTTTGATGACCTTTTTCATGTATTTTTTTCTGGAATTTTTGTGCCCTGGAGATATTTACTTCCTCTTAGTAAAAACAATTCGGACATTGTTTTTTTTGAGGAGGGGGAGTATTGTGACGGACCGTTTTTCATCGGTCACAAAGTTTCATGTGCGACCGTGCTTACCGGAAGGTAGTTGGCCGGAAGCCGGTTGCAAAAGTTAGCTGACTGCTACTCACCGGCGCATTGCTATAAGCCGGGTGAGTTGCACCGGTTAGGGAGTGTCTGCAGTGATTCCGGCAATACAAGTCACAGAAGGCCGAAGAGGGACTCAGCCGTTTGCAAGTAGCAGTCAGTTGCCCCCAGGTTGATAGTGTTCCCTGGACTGACGGGGACTGGCTGCTACCGGGTTAGGGCCGGGCCATAGCTGTGTTGACGCTCCGTTCTCCACCTGTTTGCTGCTGGTGTTGAGAGGCCGGCCTGAGCGCCGACAATTGCCCTACCTGCCACTGCGCCCTGACCGACCACTGTTGGGCCAGTGGGTTGGAGACGTCGCTGCTGGTGAGCCAGGACGTCGCCCCTTCTTTTGTGCCAGCGACCTGCGTCCGAGGCCGTCGCTGTGTGTGTGGTGTGTGTGCCACAGCTCTTGGTTGGTGTTGAGCCACAGGTGGTGTGTGTGCCACAGCTCTTGGTTGGTGTTGAGCCACAGCTCTTAGGTGTTTGAGCCACAGCTCGTGGGTGAGACTGTCACCGTGTTGCTGACAGAGACGCCACGAACGAGTTAGTTTTTCTTTCCCTCTTTCTTCATTGAGAACCACAGCTTGGAAGAGACTGTTGTCAGACTAGACTCGTCGCTGCCGTCGTCGTCATCAGCGCTGGACCCGGCAGTTGATAACTAAAATTGTATTAATTTGTTGTATATGTACACCTAATGGTGGGTGTACCAACCTATGTTTAATTGTGTATGTTTGTTGTTGATGGCTCGGGTGGCATAAAAAAAAAAGTTGTTTTGTTGCCTGGCTGTCCATGTTCGGATGAGTGGGCGTGTGTATGTGAATTAGAAAAAGTCGTGCATGCATCCATAATTCTGAGTGAGTCAGACTTCCACACATACGCATTTCCATCCGTAACACTTACATTCATACTGCCTACCGTCCGCTTAGTAATCCAGGTTTTCCAGCTGGCATGGATTGCATTTACAGGAGCGTTGTATTCAGGTAAACTGCTGCAGAGTTCAGTGTTTACAGGAGCGTTGTATTCAGGTGAACTGCTGCAGAGTTCAGTGTTTGTTGTGCGGTATTTCTTCAGTCGCTGGTCACCTCGTTAAGTTTGGCTTTTTTGTCGCTTACTCTTTGCATTCCTAATATATGCCATACAGCAAAAAAGATGTTTTTTTTTCACTTTTATGTTTTTTAAAACTGGATCAGTGTTTGAGCTGTTTGTGGTAAGTATCCGGATTGATGTCTGCCTCCATTTTTTTTTCTTTTTTTAGTGTGTTATTATCTAGGGAGACGTTTAAGACTTTCTGCCAAAATTGCTAAGTGCACATGGCACCACTTTTAGCCAAGTACAGTGTATATCAAAATATGTAGGACGTTCCTATGGACCTACTGTGAAACCTGTATTAAATCATTGTTGTTTATTTTGACTTAGCAATCTGCTGGCCTACTGTAGGTGAAAGCGTTCATGTATTTTGCTTATGTTTGGCATACTTAATCCACCATTCGTTCCGTCAGCTTCCGTAACTTTTCTTTTGATTTTTTTGTCATAACGCTTTTCAGGTTACATTGTTTGATTCAGAATATCACTTTTGATCCTGTTGTGTGCATTACCAATGCGAATGTAATCTGTAAAAGGCATTTTATTGCAACAAGATTTCCATTTATGCTAAGGTCACTTTTGCTCCATGTCTGTTCTACACTATTCATTGTTTGGAGTCTGTAACACAAAGTGTCTTCAACGTTTGCCGCCGGATGATTATTCTGAAAGTGTGTGCCCAAAAGTTTTCTTTTGTCTGTTCCCTCAAACGGCGATCCGTCTTCAGGTTTTATTTTCCTATTTTCAGAATGATGGTTCTCCTTAACGTAAAGGACCCGTTTATCTTGTTGCTTTTATAGGATCATGTTTATGCTTTGGAATAAGTATGGCATCGTCAGCTAGTTGCTTCATTTCAAATGTTGTCCGTTCGTTGTTTACTTAATGTTCACTTTTTTTTTTGCTCCTGTTTTTTTTTTTTTTTTTAGTGTTTTTTTTAATTTTTTATTTTTTATTACTAACAGATCCGCTGCCAGAATGAAAGCCAGTGGCGAAAATGGACACCCTTGACGAATGCCACGTTTTGAATTCAGTGGTGTTGCAATGCGCCCCACTGCCTTCCATGACTGATGTCCTTAAACGAACTTTTGTTAACCACGTGTCCATTAAAAAAAAAGTCTCCTGTGAAACCAAACACGTTCAATGTGTCTATCTTAAAGGATTTCGAGAGAGTCAAAAGCTTTCAATGAATCTAATGCTTGTAGCTTTCCCATTTACTGGTAAATTTAATAATTGATAACTTCGCCTGTGGCTGTGAAAACTGTCTACCCAGTCTCATACAGTATCTAGATCATTATTCAGAACTGAATTGACATCTCTTGGTGTGAAGAAGGTTGTTTCATCACGGTACTTACTGACGGTCGAAAATACTTTATATAAACATCTGAGTTTATTGTTTATCGCACATGGAGCAAAGTATCTGTACAGTGTGCCATCGTCAGTCTGCAGTGACGGTATTGTGATACGATCGTGCATCTCGTCCATTGTAATTTTACCGGTGAAATGTCTGGAGACCCCCCCCCCCCCCTCCCGCCATAACAACTTTTGAGGAAAGTTTGCCTCCCCCTGTTTTTCCTCCCACATTAATGCTTCAGATTTAGTGATACGGGTTTCCTGTAGACAAGGTTATGTCGATTTTCTAATATTTCAAAGTGGTTATAAAGAGTTGGCAGAAAACGTAGCCTTTTCGTCATACCTTTTTGTGAAAGCCTTTTTTTTCTGCGTTCAGTGACAGACTTAAAGATCTGTTGTTCTCCAAGGTAATGCGTCTTGTTGAACTGTCCCGTCTCCACAGTTTTAGGAAGAGGTTCTGTAGAGAGATCAGCGCACAGAATTCTGCCGTATGTCTTCCATCGTGTTTGACAGCCGTTTTTGTCTGTCCCTTTTTTTTTTGTTGTTTTTGTTTGTTTTGTTTTGTTTTGAATCAATAAGTTTAGAATGCGGGTGTACCCCTTCTTTTCTTTCTTTTCCCTTTTTTTGTTTTTGTTTTGAATCAATAAGTTCAGAATGCGCGCGTACTCCTTGTCTTTTCTCCCCCCCCCCCCCCACCCCCACCCCCCACCCCCTTTTTTTTTTTTTTTTTTGAATTTTAAAGAAAGCTTTCAACAGTTTTTGACCAGGAACAAAAAGCAACCAACAAACAAACAAAGAATGAGGCAGACTGCTGATGAAAAGCTCAGTGGCAGGAATTTCCTTGTCTTCACCATCTGAATGAAGCAGACACAAGGAAAACGTGTTTAGTCTGTGATTTCCATTTGTACCAGCTTTCCAAGAGAAGCCGACCCCGCGTGAGAACTTCATTTCTGGCGTCCACACACTGCGTGCATTTTAAAAATTCTCCTCCAAAGGCCCGTTCTTCTTCTCTGGACCCTGTCTGTAGATTCCCAGCCACTGAACGTGCTGAGGCAACGGGCGCCAGTGTTGTTGTCGGTGGTGTAGATTGTTCTTGAGGTCATGGCATGGCAGTTGATTGTTCAGTACAAACGCTGGAACCGCACCAGCCTTCTCTCTCTCTCTCTCTCTCTCTCCTCTCTTCTCTCTCTCTCTCTCTCTCTCCTCTCTCTCTCTCTCTCTCTTCTTTTCTTTCTTTCTTTTTTTTTCTCTTCTGTCTTTTCTTTTTTTTTCCTCTGTGGATCGATCCTTCTTTGCCGTTTCTCAAACCAGTACACACGCCACACACTTACTGCTGCTGCTTTGAACACGCTTGGGACTACATCAAGAGATCGCATTCTCCTGCAAACACACCTCCAGTAGGCACACACCGGGTATGATGGGTTTGTGATGTTTAAAAAAAAAAGGGAAAATCTTTGAACGAACTTACGGAAGATAAGACCACCACACACGCACTCACTCACGCACAGCACGCACGCACGCACGCGCACACACACACAAACTTAGTAGAGCGTATAGTTTTTAATGATCAGGCTTATGTCCATTATGAATTGTCTTGGACTGAAACTTGCATGTGCACTTTAAACAAAGAAAATAAGTAAGTGACTATACAAATAAGTAGCTAGATAAATAGATAAGTAAATGAAAATAGATAAAAAGCGCATTACGCCGAAGGTACGATTGCTGCACGTCACAGTTTGTCGATGAGGTAAATGATGCCACATCAGCATAATGATGAAGTAGGCCTATGAGACTGATAACAAGTCATATGAATTTATTAACAAATGCCTCCCCACCATCCCCTCCACCCCACCCCACCCCTTTCACTCCCTTTTTTTTTTTTTTTTTTTTTTTTTTTTGCGTTTAAAAAAAAAAAAAATCTCTTTTTGTTGTTGTTTACTTGGTATGTGTCGAAGAAGAAACACGGGTAAGCAGATGAATGAACAACACACGTGAAGACAACAGGTTTGGAAGAGAATGAGTTTCACATTCCTAGAAGAAAATATGACAGGAAACCCTTTCTGGCTCAGATCTGAACATTTGTTGTGAGTTCCAGTCTGATCAGGCCAGTAGGCCCATGTTATGTATTGCTGGGATTTTTCTTTCTTGGGCCTGTACTTGGCAGGATGTTTTTGAGCCTATACTTGGTGGGAGGTTTTTTTTTTCTTAGGCCTGTACTTGGTGGGAGTTTTTTTTTTCTTAGGCCTGTACTTGGAGGATTCTTATTTTCCTTAAGCCTGTCCTTGGTAGAATTTTTTTCTTAGGCCTGTACTTGATGAATTTTTCTTCTTCTTAGGCCTGTCCTTGGTGAACTGGTTTTTTTTCCATCCTAGCCTGGTCCTTGGTGGAATTTTTTTTTTCTTAGGCCTGTTCTTGGAGGATTTTTTTAATCTTAGGCCTGTCCTTGCAGGATTTTTAAAATCTTAGGCCTATCCTTGGAGGATTGTTTTAATTATCTTAAGGCCTGTCCTTGCAGGATTTTCTTAATCTTAGGCCTGTCCTTGGAGGATTTTTTTTTAATTCTTAGGCCTGTCCTTGGAGGATTTTTTTCTTAGGCCTGTCCTTGGTGAATTTTTTTCTTCTTAGGCCTGTCCTTGGTGAATTTTTTTTAGCCTGTCCTTGGTGGAATTTGTTTTCTTAGGCCTGTCCTTGTTGGACTTTTTTTTCATAGGCCTGTACTTGGTGGACATTTTTCTTAGGCCTGTACATGGTGTGATTCCCCCCCCCCCCCCCCCCCCCCCGGGATGTATTGAGAAATGAAGCGTGGAGAACAGCCTAGCCATGTAGTTTGCATACTACTTCCCCCGTCCCCTTCCCCCGTTGATCACACCCTGTGGAGTGTGTCAATGCCGAGGCAGCCACTGTTCTAAACTGGTTTGGGTTGTTGTGTGCGGGGGAGCCGGAATGAGCGGCGTGGGAGTTATGCCCCTTAGGGGAAGTGGTGGATGAGACGGCAAAGAAGAAACAAGTTCAGATGTTCCTGTTGTTGTTGGCTGCACACCTGAAAGTAATTCGGCAAGGCCTTGCTTAAGGAGTCGAGTATTTATAGACTGGAGCAATTAGATTGTTTTGAGAATGTTTATTGTGTCTCAAAGTTGCTTCTCCTCACTTTCTTTCATATGGCCATCAAGGTACAGGCCAGGTGGTTTCAAGCAGACAGATTAAAAATCAAAGGAATGGTACTATTTGGGGGCCCTTCCATCGGCGCAAAGATGGGGTCAGGGGGTAGTGCAAAAGGCCTGAAATGTACGTCAGGGGGGGGAAAGGTCTTTTTTTGAATTTTTTTTTTTGTGTGTGATTTCATCGGGGAAACCCCCCCCCCCCCCCCCCCCCCCCCCCCCCCCCCCAACCCCCCGCCCTCTAAAAAAGGGGAAATAATTGAGGGGGATTGTTTTTTTTTGACAATAAAATTTTATCTGTTTATTAAACCCTAACTGGGGAGTGGCGTTTCGACGGCGTTGTTTTCTATTCGTTGTTCTTGATGACTTGGGGTGGTGGGGGTGGGGGGCGCTGGCGGACATAAATTTCCCTTGTTCTTTTTTAAAACTTGATCAAATCAAAGCCTAAAGCAAGGAAAATGATTACAAACAATAAAGTATTTGTGAAAATTTATTTGTCTGTTGTAAAGAAGTCACAATATACAAAAAACCCCTTCACCCGGGGTTCGACAAATTTGGGTTTACCGGGGGGAACTTTGAAAAAAATACTAACGATATGACCATTGGGCCCTTTGTTTTTTATTGCGTTTTGCTTTTTTGTTTTTACGGTCCTTAAACAAGGGATTTTAAAATTTTATTTTTTTAAATTTCTCTGAATTTATCAAAAAAAAAAAAAGAGAAAAGAGAGAAAAGAGGAGAGGAGAGAAGAGAGAAGAGAGAAAGAAGGGGGGAAGGGCAAACAATAATCATTTTCATAAGATTAAATCCCTTTTCACACACACACACCACACAACACAACCCAAACCTTTATATATTTTTTTTAAATGTAATTTCTCTCTCTCTCTCTCTCCTTTTTATATTAAATAAATATATATGCGAACTCAAAATTTTACCACACAACTACATACAATCAAAATACTACAACCAAACACACACACACCCCACACACACCACACCACACAATTGGGGTTTTTAATTTTTTAAATTATAAAAACAAAATTTGATACATGAAAAGAAAAAAAAGAAAAAAAAAAAAAAAAAAAAAAAAGAAAAAAAAATTGGTTAAGTCATGAAAATGGGGGATTTTTCTTTGGGGAATTTTTGGATTTCTTTGGGGGGGGGGGGGGGGGGGGGGGGGGGGGGG
>CM065741.1:6742377-6744877 GCA_033310375.1 Conus canariensis
TTGCACTCTGTCTACACATTGTTCGTAAACCGGAGGGTGGTAAAATCCAGGTAGATGAGGTAATTTATCACAGCTCACATTTAAAGATTGTAGTAACAAAACATGAAACTTGTTTGTTACTAAATATTGATTTAAGTATGATAGATTTTTCGTTATAGAACGACAATTCCACTGTAAAAATGTAATGTTTGGCTTTTTATGTGCTTTCATTTATATATCACAATAATTCATATCATTTGGACATTAACTATCTAAGATATGACTGTAGAAGAAAACAGATAATCTTGACGATTGACAGTTAACAGCTGAGAGTCAAAGTACGACCAGTTTAGTAGAACCAAGGACGTGGAAAAGGCGGAGGGTGAAAACCTGGGCAACTGTAACGAAAGGCTGCGGGTCTCCTCCGTGGCTTTTCCCAAAACATTCCATGCAGGTTTTTGCCCAGGGTCCTCGCGATGGTGCTCGCTCCTCTGGTCGTGGGGTGAACGTCGTCAGCTGTCAGGACTCTTCTGTCTTCCATCCTCAACTCGTTAAAGGTGACGAAAGTAATGTCGTTTTCTGTCTGTAGTTTCTGTCTTGCCATTGCGTTGAACAGATCTTTGTTAATGTCCAGTGTTTTATTTTTGACAGGTGCCACTTGACTCACGACGATCTTGGCTTTAGGAAATTGACCTTTGGCCTCCTTGACGCATTTCTGCATTTCCTTGCTGCACTTCTCCGGATCTTTCCCCTTCAAATCGTTCACTCCTACATGCAGAACTACACATTCGGGTTCAGGATTCAGAGATACCTTTACCTCGTTCAGAGCGCGTGTGCAATGCTCAGTCTGATAAGCTTTTCTCTTTGCCACCTGCAGACCGTATGACAGGCCAAGTCTCCGTGCATCAACCTTCTTCATGATACTGTCATGTGTCAGGAGGACACGAGGCAAGTCGCCACCAGATGTAGAAACAGAATGGGATACGTATTTCTTTTTGTTTTTTACGTCATCTTCTTTGACGTCATGATCCTTGCTTTGTTCTATAATCGTTCCTGCTTCACATGTTTTACTTTCTTTCGGGTCCTTCTCTTTGCTGAATTGTTTTCTTTTCCACCTTCCCTGCACTTGTTGTTGTTGATTAGTCGGGGGTAGCTTAGGGGCTGATCGAGATGATCTTGCCGCTTCAGCGTAAGTGCGACAAGGCGTCATTGAACTCGTCAACGTTTGTGTTGATCTGTCGACAAGGTTGGGACTAGCAAACTTATCTGTGTGTGTGTGTCCTTCATTTAACGTCTATCCACTATTCGTGATATTAGACCAAAAAAAAAAAAAAAAAAAGTGAATGTGTATGGAATTGCGAGCGTGCACATAATGTGTGTATGTGTATATGTATGGGTGCGCGTGCACGCGAATGTGTGTGTGTGTTTTGTGTGTGGTGTGTGTGTGTGTGTGTGTGTGAGAGTTATGGATGTGTAAGTGTGTGAATATCTTTACACAAGTCATAAGAGAAAATTAACATGAAACAAAATACTTATAACCAACAACTAACTAATCAATTAAAGTCAAAACAGATGACAGTATTAAAGAAAAAAGAAAAACAAACAAACAAACATACAAAACAAAACAAAATCCTTTGCTCCCCCCCCCCCCCTCCCATTTTATCCACCCCACCCCCCTTCCTTTCTTATCCCCCGCAAATAAAGTTAATAAAGAATATTATAAGTATTTTCCAATAGGGGTGCGTTCTAAGTGTACAAAGAATTCGTACTTTAAAGCTGGTGACTGAAAAATGGCCTGCACAGTATTTTGCTTCAATACTGGAATGATTTTTTTCATATCATTGCATGAAACAATATGAACTGGAGTAATCTTGTTTCCACATACGCAAACTACGATTTTTACATATTTTGTTTTAAATGCATTAAGTTTCCACCTGTGCATTAATGAGAGTAATTTTCTATTAAGATTAAAATTCTCTTTGATTCTTTTAATATCAAACTGTTCTTTATAGACGTGATCTACCATACTATATTCAGAAGCTTTCCAGATATGCGACTTAACTAAGTTACACTGTTCATGTACTGATAAGGGGAAATCAAACAATTCTGAATCAAAACTATTTTTGGCTCCACGTTTAGCTGCCCTGTCTACTTTTTCATTATAATGAAAAGAACAATGTGAAGGAATCCAACAAAAAGCTACATGGGTTTCCTCTTGCAATTAACATGTGTATCTTACAACTTATCTCTATGATCATTTCAGGTCTTGTGTGCAATTGAAAAACTTTTAATGCCTGAAGAGCTGATTTAGAATCAACACAGAACAGTTATCTGTATCTGTATTTTCCGATTTGTTACCTAAGCTAGCTATCAGATCGGTTTGCTCTTTCACGGTTCTTTCTAGTGAAGAGATCCTGTCGGCTAGCTTCTCGACCAAATTTTCTAATTGTTTAATGACACTTACTTGATTTTCTTCTCCGTTGGTCACTTCACTTTGGTTGTTCTCCTTGTCAGTTTGAAC
>CM065741.1:6749877-6777377 GCA_033310375.1 Conus canariensis
TTTGCGAACTGTCATCCTATGCACGTGTATCACACCTTGGGATTCTAGTTCCGTTTTGATTTCCGTCTCCGAGACGCTTCTGAGATCAGGGCGTCGAATGACTCCTTTGGATGAATCCAGCCACTTATGGGGAGTCACCTGGCTCTCTCTATCTACCAGTTTTGTGGCTCTCTCAGTAGCTGCTCTGGTTGTCTCTTAGATTTGCACTGGATAAGGAGATTCCATTCTTTAATCTATTTACTGTTTGTGGATCTCCAGCAATTCCCTGGAAGCCCTTATGAATGGCAAACGGGCTTCGTGCGGAAATCGCATTGTCCTGTTCTGCACTCTCCACAATCAGCCAAGCAGACCAAAACCCAGTCATCCTTCTTGTGTCTGCTTCGGAGTCAGAGTCCACCTCAGTCTCCTGTATTGGAATGTACCTTTTTTTTCTTCGGGAAGGGGGTGGGAGGATGGCGGGGGGGGGGGGGGGGGGGGTAGGTGAAGACGCCATTTGTTGTTGTTGTTTTTAATTTCATCTCTCCCTTACCCACCCACCATGAAGTCCAACTAAGTGGCCAGGGCGGAAAAGTCACTGTCTTGACCCCTTCCAGGTTTCGGGAGAGATATACGACAAGCAGGAGCCGACCACCCTCCCCCTCAACCCCCCTCCCCCCCCGCCCCCCCTCCCCCCCCCCCGCCCCCCCGATAATGCTCAGCTCCCGGGGACAGAGAGCCCAGCACTACAGTGGTTACCTTGGCCAGCCAGGGAACTGCCTGTCTTGACCCAGCCCCATGAAGGGGAAGCCGATTGATACACCCGGGCCAAGTGTACCTCCTGTCTAGAAGAGGTCCGAGACAAAGAGATGAGTTGAGAGCACCTGCCCTCTTTTTGTTGTTGGTGGGGGTTTTTTTTTTAACATCTTAGTGTGCATACACCCAGACGTTTTTTGTTGTTGTTGCTGTTGTTATTTTTCAATAAGGACACATGGCGATTATATATATCTGAATGATGAAGGCGTGTGCACACCCACACTCCTTAACTATGAAAATCAATGCGTAATCTTTTCTATCAATGTTGGGTGTGTATACACCCATGTATTGCACAGTAGGACACAGTGGTTATTCATTTCTGAATTGTGTGCGTGTGTGCACACCTTTACTTTTTATTTAGAAAAAAAAAATGACTCGCAACCTTTTCTGTGTAATGAGGGAGTGTACAAACCGATATTTTTTGTTCTTGTTTGGATCCTCTAGCCTCCGATATTTTTTTCTGTCATTTTTTATATTTTCCTTTTGGTTTGTTTGTTTGTTTGTTTGTTTTGGTTTGTTGTTGTTGCTGCTGTTGTTGTTGTTTGTGGGGCCTCCCTCCTCTTTTTTCCCTTTCTTTCTCCCCCCCCCTCTCCCCCCCCCCCATCCCCCCGTAGTACAACTCCCACGCGCCATGCAAGTCTGTATGTCGCATTGCTACTAATGGTTATTTCTTGCTGACTTTTCATTCCTCCCGTGCACCAACGATGAAGACGTCTTCTGATCAGTAGGAAGAAATGTTGAATTTGTTATCCTCCAACACGTGAATCTTTTCTGGAAGATGCGAAAAATTTCTGAAGGACGTACATGTGTGCACAACCATAGTTTTTTATACAGAAACAATGACTCAAACCTTTTCTGTATGATGCGACTGTGTACAAACCCACATTTCTTATATGGGAAAATCAACAAGTAATCTTTTCTGTATAGTGCGGGTATGTCTACACCCATGCACTGTAATATAGGACATTTCTGTGTCTGAAGGATGTGCGTGTTGCACACGCATACTTTGTTATATAGAAAAAAATGATGAGCAACCTTTTCTGTATTGTGTGGGTGTGTACACAACACTTAATCGAGTTACTTCTCATAAAGTGTGTGTGTGTGTGTGTGTGTGTGTGTGCGTGTGCGTGTGCGTGTGTGTTCATGCTTGCGCGTGTGTGTGCGTGCGTGCGTGCGTGCGTACGTGTATGTATGTGTGTGTGAGTGCGTGCGCGCTTACATCCACATCACACAACTAAATCTTCTTTTGTATAATGTGGGTATTTAGTGTAGGTGCTTATAAAGTGCATGTGTGCATGTGTGGTGTGTGTGTGTGTGTGTGTGTGTGTGTGGAGAGAGAGAGAGAGAGAGAGAGAGAGAGAGAGAGAGAGAGAGAGAGAGAGAGCTCAAACCCACATCACACAGAAAGGTTTCTGCGTTTTTGCTTTTCCTTTTTATTTTTTTATCAAGAACTTTTACTTGCACAGAAGATAGGCGCATGGATAACATTGTGATGAAAAGAAGGTATGAAATTTCTGCCAGGATGAACAATGGTTCTGCATGTTCTGATGGTCTAAAGGCATGTTTGGCTCTAGAGTGATGAAAAGAATGTATGAAATTTCTGCCAGGATGAACAATGGTTCTG
Source organism: Conus canariensis (assembly GCA_033310375.1). Classification (NCBI taxonomy): domain Eukaryota; kingdom Metazoa; phylum Mollusca; class Gastropoda; order Neogastropoda; family Conidae; genus Conus; species Conus canariensis. Next base: position 6,752,294 of record CM065741.1, read on the forward strand.
CATGTTCTGATGGTCTAAAGGCATGTTTGGCTCTAGAGTGATGAAAAGAATGTATGAAATTTCTGCCAGGATGAACAATGGTTCTGCATGTTCTGATGGTCTAAAGGCATGTTTGGCTCTACAGTCTCCCAAGGCCCTCAAAGAAAGATTAAGATGGGCGGTGCCTTGATTCTACCTTGTGCTTCAGGATTCCAAGTTACAACGTCCGACTCCGTACAAGGTAAACACACACACACACACACACACACACACACACAGAGTCGTCATGTCGTCTTCTGCAGCAAGTTACGTCGCTTTGTCTTTCAATATATATATATATTTTTTTTTTTGGATAGAAAGACAGCAGTTTTGGCTTTTGTGTTGTTTTGCAACGTTTGTTTAACTGGTATTAGACGGCAATTTTGGCATCCCTGTCGGTGTTTGTTTCACTAGTAGCGTACAAGACGCAATTTGGGTAGTTGTGTTACTGTGTTTAACTAGTAGTAGACGCAAATTTGGTAGTTGTGTTAGAGAGTTTGTTTAACAGTAGTAGACGCAATTTTGGTAGTTGTGTTAGAGTGAATGTTTAACAGTAGTAGACGCAATTTTGGTAGTTGTGTTAGAATGTTTGCGTAATAACTAGTAACAGACGGCAATGTTGATATTTGTGTTAGAGTGTTCGTTTAACTTGGTGTAGATGGCAATGCTGACATTTTTGTTAAGTGTTTGTTTCACAAGAAATAGACGACAATTTTGCCATTTGTGTTAAAGTGTTTGTTCAGCTAGTAATAGAAGGCAATTTTGTCATTTGTGTCAAGAGTGTTTGTTAAACTAGTGGAACAAGTAAAGATGCGGGGGGGGGGGGGGGGGGGGGGGGGGGTGGGGGAGGAGCCGGCAGGTCCCAAAGACACTAGACCCATCAGTTTAGGAAATTTATCAGCTGGCATCCACTCTCTCTCTCTCTCTCTCTCTCTCTCTCTCTCTCTGCATGTGCTCTCTCTTTATTTTCTCTCCTAGTTTTCCTACTCCCTTCCTCTTTTCTGTTGGGGGACATCTTTTTTCTTCCCACTTCTATTCACCGTTAAACGCATACTAGTTTTTTTCTTCCCATAAGCACGTAAACGCGTGGGCGCGCGCATGTGTTTTGTGTGTGTGTGTGTGTGTGTGTGTGTGTGTGTTGTGCGCGAGTGTGTGCGAGCGCGTGCCTGTGTGTGTGTGTGTGTGTGTGTGTGTGTGTGTGTGTGTGTTTGTGAGACAGAGAAATAGAGAGGGATACTGAAAGACAGACAAAGAAAGACAGACCACGCATGCGCGCGCACGTGTGTGTGTGTGCGTGTGTGTGTGTGTGTGTGTGAGAAAAACAGACAGACAGACAGACAGACATTCTGAAAGACAATGGCATGCACGCGCGTGTGTGTGTATATGTGTGTGTTTGTGTGCGTGCATGTGTGTGCGTGAGAGGGAGAGAATGTACACACACACACATATACAAACAAGCACACACGAACGCTCGCACTCTTTAAACGCACTCTGGCATCCACACAGATACACGTTCAGGTTTATGCACGTAAATCAATCTTGTTCTATGCATAAGCTTTAAAAAAAAAAAAAAAAAAAAAAAAAAGAGAAAAAAAAATCAGAAGGAGCATTCGTATATTTACTTCCGAAACATCACTTGATTATGATCACACACACACAAACTACGTTTTGGAGAGAGAGAGAGAGAGAGAGAGAGAGAGAGAGAGAGAGAGAGAGAGAGAGAGAGAGAGATGTCACAGACCGCAAATCAAAATTATTCTGTGTAACGGCAGGATAAACAACACGACCTCGAAGGCCACCGGATCACCAAGGCTGGTTGTTCTCGTTGGATTCTGCTGGTGGAGGTCGGCGATGTACAAGACGAGGTGAAGGCGCGAGTGATTCATTGTCCGAAGATGTGATTATTTCGCCCCGGTGATGGTCGACCTGCCAACGGCCAGTGAAGCCGCTCCGTAAGCCCCTGCTCCAGCATTAGGACGCCTAGCCCATGCTCCAGCATTAGGATGCCTAGCCCGTGCTCCAGCATTAGGACGCCTAGCCCGTGCTCCAGCATTAGGACGCCTAGCCCGTGTTCCAGTATTAGGAGTCCAGCCCGTGTTCCAGCATTAGGACGCCTAGCCTGTGTTCCAGCATTAGGAGTCCAGCCCGTGTTCCAGCATTAGGTCGCCTAGCCCGTGCTCCAGCATTAGGACGCCTAGCCCGTGCTCCAGCATTAGGACGCCTAGCCCGTGCTCCAGCATTAGGACGCCTAGCCCGTGCTCCAGCATCAGGACGCCCAGCCCATGCTCCAGCATTAGGATGTCTAGCCCGTGCTCCAGCATTAGGACGCCCAGCCAGAGAGCGATTGGGCTGTGAAGGCCCTGCCACGTCTTCATCCCTGGATGGCCCAGGTCAAGTCGGAGACAAACCCCAGACTTCTCTGACGTCACTGGCATGACCTAGAACGACATCGCGTACCCAATACAGGTCCTCGTTGCTGGATTCCGTTGGTGGAGGTCGGTGATATACAGGAGGAGGTTGAGGCACGAGTGATTCATTCTCTGAAGACGAGATAATTTCACCCGGGTAAGAGTCGATCTGCAGTCGCCCAGGGTCCCCCGGATTCGGCATGAGAAGCCTACTACAACCTTTGAAACAATTGTCACTTGACGAGCTGCAACTTAAGATGGATTCTGTAAAAGAATGCATGGACCTGATGGCGTATGCCCTTCCAGATGTGCGCCCACCCCTGTAGCCCGAGTCGGAACTGCACTCTCTTCCATCATCATCATGCTGCATATGCCTGTGCTCCAGCAAGAACACGCCTAACCATAGTGCGATTGGGCTGCAAAGGCCCCGCCATGTCTTCATCCCTGGATGGCCCAGGTCCTCTCGGAGCTGCTGAATAACCCCGGGCTCCTCTGGCGTCACCGGCACGACCTCGAAGGCCACCAGATCACCAAGGCTGGTTGTTCTCGCTGGATTCTGCAGGTGGAGGTCGGCGATGTACGAGACGAGGTGAAGGCGCCAGTGAGTCATTGTCTGAAGATGTGATTATTTCGCCCTGGTGAAGGTCGACCTGCCAACAGCCAGCGCAAACCCCCCCCCCCACCCCCCCCCCCCCACCCCCCCGCATCTACCCCATGCCCCTGGTACGATCTTTGTACTCTTCATCGCCCGAACTGCGGCTGAAGGCGGATTCTGAAGGACAGACGGTTGCGATGGCATACGCGATACCAGGGCGGCATCCCACCCCAAGTAGTCAGAGTCGGAACTATCGTCCGTTACATTAGAAGACCACATGATTCTTCACTCTCAATGGAGTGCAGACAACACACATGGATATGAATTCTGTTAACAAGAAGAACAAAAAAGTGAGCGAGTGTTAACCTGCGGACAGATCAGCAACATGCATGGATAGCTAGAAATAATGGACCTCATCAATTCTAAGAGCTCTTAATAATAGGACAAAGTCTTCATTACAACAGCACTGTAACTCAGATAAGGAGGACAACAGTGATGCATCATGCGAAAATCATGGATACTGGTCAAACTGTACAAAATAAGGTGTGAAAAAAGTATCCAGAAGTAGAGATAATTCTAGACAAAATGCAAGACAAGTAAAGAAAGCCAACACACACACACACACACACACACACACACACACACACACACACACACACCACCGCACACACACACACACACACACACACACACGAACAATATATTCATTTCACCCCTATTGGGGTATGGGGGAAGGGCGAGTTTAAATTAATACCAGGAAAAGGAAAACAAGCCAAAATAAAACATAAATTGCTAGTCAATGCTGACACGACCTTGAAGGCCACCGGATCACCAAGGCTGGTCGTTCTCGTTGGATTCTGCTGGTGGAGGTCGGCGATGTACAAGACGAGGTGAAGGCGCGAGTGATTCATTGTCCCAAGATGTGATTATTTCGTTGTGGTGAAGGTCGACCTGCCAACGACCTGCAAAGCTGCTCTGTAAGCCCATGCTCCAGCATTAGGACGCCCAGTCAGAGAGCGATTGGGATGCGAAGGCCCAGCCACGTCTTCATCCCTGGATAGCCCAGGTCGTGTCGGAGACAAACCCCAGACTTTTCTGACGTCACCGGCATGACCTAGAACGACACGGCGTACCCAATACAGGTCCTCGTTGCTGGATTCTGTTGGTGGAGGTCGGTGATATACGGGAGGAGGTTGAGGCAGGAGTGATTCATTCTCTGAAGACGAGATAATTTCACCCAGGTAAGAGTCGATCTGCAGTCGCCCGGGGCCCCCTAGGATTCGGCATGAGAAGCCTACTACGACCTTTGAAATAATTGTCACTCGACGAGCTGCGAATTAAGGCGGATTCTGTAAAAGAAGGGATGGATGTGATGGCGTACGCCCTTCCATATGTGCACCCACCCCTGTAGCCCGAATCGGAACTCCACTCTCTTCCATCATCATCATGCTGCATATGCCCGTGCTCCAGCAAGAACACGCCTAGCCATAGAGCGATTGGGCTGCGAAGGCCCCGCCACGTCTTCATCCCTGGATGGTCCAGGTCCTCTCGGAGCTGCTGACTAACCCCGGGCTCCTCCAGCGTCACCGGCACGACCTCAAAGGCCACCAGATCACGAAGGCTGGTCGCTCTCACTGGATTCTGCTGGTGGAGGTCGGCGATGTATGAGACGAGGTGAAGCCTCGAGTGATTCATTGTCCGAAGATGTTTCGCCCCAGTGAAGGTCGACTTGCCGATGGCCAGCGCAACCCCCTCCCCCTCCCCCCCCCCACACACCCACACGCTCCTCCCCCCTCCCCCCCTCATCGGCCTGATGCCCCTGCTATGATCTTCGTACACTTCATTGCCCGAGCTGCGGCTGAAGGCGGATTCTGAAGAAGGACAGACGGTCGCGATGGCATACGCGATACCAGGGCGGAGCCCACCCCAGTAGTCAGAGTCGGAACTATAGTCTGTTACACTAGAAGACCACATGATTCTTCGCTCTCAATGGAGTGCAGACAACACAAACTGATATGAATCCTGTCAATAACAAGAACAAAAAAGTGCTCCGTAAGCCCGTGCTCCAGCATTAGGACACCTAGCCCATGCTCCAGCATTAGGACGCCTACCCCGTGCTCCAGCTTTAGGATGCCTAGCTCGTGCTCCAGCATTAGGACGCCCAGCCAGAGAGCGATTGGGTTGTGAAGGCCCCGCCACGTCTTCATCCCTGGATGGCCTAGGTCGTGTCGGAGACAAACCCCAGACTTCTCTCACGTCACTGGCATGACCTAGATCAACACAGCGTACCCAATATAGGTCCTCGTTGCTGGATTCCGTTGGTGGAGGTCAGTGATATATGAGAGGAGGTTGAGGCAGGAGTGATTCATTCTCTGAAGATGAGATAATTTCACCCAGGTAAGAGTCGATCTGCAGTCGCCCGGGGTCCCCCGGATTCGTCATGAGAAGCCTACTACGATCTTTGAAACAATTGTCACTCGACGAGCTGTGACTTAAGGCGGATTCTGTAAAAGAAGGGATGGATGTGATGGCGTACGCCCTTCCATATGTGCGCCCACCCCTGTAACCCGAGTCGGAACTCCACTCTCTTCCATCTCATCATGCTGCGTAAGCCCGTGCTTCAGCAAGAAGACGCCCAGTCATAGAGCGATTGGGCTGCGAAGGCCCTGCCATGTCTTCATCCCTGGATGGCCCAGGTCCTCTCGGAGCTGCTGAATAATCTCGGGCTCCTCCGGCGTCACCGGAACGACCTCAAAGGCCACCGGATCACCAAGGCTGGTTGTTCTCGCTGGATTCTGCTGGTGGAGGTCGGCGATGTACGAGACGAGGTGAAGGTGCGAGTGGTTCATTGTCCCAAGATGTGATTATTTCGCCCCGGTGAAGGTCGACCTGCCAACGGCAATCCCCCCCCCCTCCCCCCCCCCCCCCCCCCTCGCATCGGCCTGATGCCCCTGCTACGATCTTCGTACACTTCATCGTCCAAGCTGCGGCTGAAGGCGGATTCTGAAGGACAGACGGTTGCGATGGCATACGCGATACCAGGGCGGCATCCACCCAAGTAGTCAGAGTCGGAACTATCGTCCGTTACATTAGAAGACCACATGATTCTTCGCTCTCAATGGAGTGCAGACAACACAAACTGATATGAATCCTGTCAACAACAAGAACAAAAAAGTGAGCGAGTGTTAACCTGTGGATAGATCAGCAACATGCATGGATAGCTAGAAATAATGGACCTCATCAATTCTAAGGGCTCTTAATAATAGGACAAAGTCTTCATTACAACAGCACTGTAACTCAGATAAGGAGGACAACAGCGATGCATCATGCGAAAATCATGGATACTGGTCAAACTGTACAAAATAAGGTGTGAAAAAAAGTACCCAGAAGTAGAGATAATTCTAGACAAAATGCAAGACAAGTAAAGAAAGCCAACACACACACACACACACACACACACACACACACACACACACACACCACCGCACACACACACACACACCACCGCACACACACACACGCACGCGAACAATATACTCATTTTTTTTCCCGTTTTGGTGTATGGGGGAAGGGTGAGTTTGAATTAATACCAGGAAAAGGAAAACAAGCCAAAATAAAACAAATTGCTAGTCATTGCTGACACGACCTCGAAGGCCACCGGATCACCAAGGCTGGTCGATCTTGCTGGATTCTGCTGGTGGAGGTCGGCGATGTACAAGACGAGGTGAAGGCGTGAGTGATTCATTGTCCGAAGATGTGATTATTTCACCCTGGTGAAGGTCGACCTGCCAACGGCCAGCGAAGCTGCTCCGTAAGCCCGTGCTCCAGCATTAGGACGCCCCGTGCTCCAGCATTAGGATGCCTAGCCCGTGCTCTAGCATTAGGATGCCTAGCCCGTGCTCTAGCATTAGGATGCCTAGCCCGTGCTCTAGCATTAGGATGCCTAGCCCGTGCTCTAGCATTAGGATGCCTAGCCCGTGCTCTAGCATTAGGATGCCTAGCCCGTGCTCCAGCATTAGGATGCCTAGCCCGTGCTCTAGCATTAGGATGCCTAGCCCGTGCTCCAGCATTAGGATGCCTAACCCGAGCTCCAGCATTAGGACGCCTAGCCCGTGCTCCAGCATTAGGAGGCCCAGCCCGTGCTCCAGCATTAGGACGCCCAGCCCGTGCTCCAGCATTAGGACGCCTAGCCCGTGCTCCAGCATTAGGATGTCTAGCCCGTGCTCCAGCATTAGGACGCCCAGCCAGAGAACGATTGGGTTGCGAAGGCCCCGCCACGTCTTCATCCCTGGATGGCCCAGATCGTGTCGGAGACAAACCCCAGACTTTTCTGACGTCACCGGCATGACATAGAACGACACGGCGTACCCAATACAGGTCCTCGTTGCTGGATTCCGTTGGTGGAGGTCGGTGATATACGGGAGGAGGTTGAGGCAGGAGTGATTCATTCTCTGAAGACGAGATAATTTCATGTTTGTCACTGGACTTTTTTTTTAGCGAAATATATATTTTTAAAATTTCAGCTGAAATTTATCAATACTATTCAAATTTTTGTATCCCCATATTTCACAACCTTATATAATACTGGAGCAATTATTTTAAATAAATCTGAAATAACATGAACAGGTAAATCCTTTGTTCTTGCCTTTTGTATCAATTTAAACATGGCTAATGACGCTTTATCATAAGTGTTTTCCTTCCATTTAGCACAAGAACCCATTCGATTAAAATCTACCCCTAAATATTTAAAGCTGGTAACAACATCAACTTTTTCATTTCCATAATCAAATGTGTTCTGTTTATTCAGCCTTGCACTGTTAAATAATCATTATTTTACTTTTAGCAGCATTAACTGTTAGCTTTCACTTGTTACAATATGACAGCAAGGAATCTAGTGCTTTTTGCAATCCCACTTTTGTCTCTGAAAATATAATTGAATCATCTGCGTATAACAAGACAAAAAGTTTGACTTAATTCGTTATATTAATGTCCAAAGTAAGCCTAATTTCTAATGGTGAACACCCATTGCCTTTAACATAGCCTTCAAGTTCATTCAAATATAAAGTAAATAACACAGGAGAAAGATTCTCACCTTGACGAACACCTTTATGGCTAAAAAAAAAAAGTCTGACAAATGACTTCAAATTACTATTTCTTTTACGAGTTTAGACTATAATACATGCCTCCATACAGAATCAAAAGCGTTTTCATAGTCAATGAATGCACAGTACAACTTTTTCTTCTGACTTCAGAAAACATCTATTAAACATTTAAGTATAAACACATTGTCCACAGTAGAATGATCTTTTCGGAATCCAGATTGATTTTCCAATAAAATCTGATTCTGTTGAAGAAAAGGATGACAATCGGTTATTCAAGACTGTTGTAAATAGCTTACCAACACAATTCAAAGTTATACCTCTATAATTGTCGCAGTCATGTACACACAACACACACACACACAACACACACGCACACACACACACACACACACGCACACACACACACACACACACACACACACACCACACACACACACACACCACACACACACACACACACACACACACACACACACAGAGTCAGTTCCCTTAGTTTGTCTCTGTCATGTATGCATTAAATTTCTCACGTAAAACTACGCAGACAGTGAATGAAATGCTGTTGAATCTGACACAGAGGCTGGCCACTTTCCGTTGCCGATCAGTCGCATACAACATCACAGACGTTTCCAGAAAAGAGAAACTACAGTTTAATTAAAAAGGCGGGGAGTGACACTGGCAGGATCTCCAAGCTAAGGGACGCTATGCTGGTGTTGCTCAACCGAATTTGCGAAATTGAAACCCAGGCTTAGCTCTCTAAGGGAATCTCTCTGGGACCCCTAAGTTAACAGCAGTTCCTTATCCTTACCGCAGGCCCAAACAGAGCAGTTTACGTGCATTTTCGGCACTTTGGTCGATTAATCACAAATAGAGGTATGGTTATCAATACACTGAGCAAGGAGTCGACTGCAAAGAAAGGGATGTTTGAAAAGAAAATACGATATCCGCAACGAAACACGGTAATGTAGCTAGCCCCCCCCCCCCCCCCCCCCCCTCACCTGATGACTGAAATGCAAATCATTGCATGGTCCGCTTCACACGTGTTTAACGAGAACCGAGTCAGTGCTTCTTTTTTCTTTTTCTTTTCTTTTTTTGTCTTTCTTTCTTCTTTTTTTTGGCGGGGCTCCGGTTGGACCATGCAGAACCATCACAGAGATCAAGTTCGTTCATTTTTGTTGAATCGATTCAGTCATTTATCATTTGTATGCCTTAAAAAAAAAGCTATTATTAATATGCCTTATTTATTATTTGATTTATAGGCCTTGTTTGTTTGTTTCTTTCTTTATTACTTATTTAGGTATGTATGTATGTATATGTATATGTGTGTAGTATGGATGTATGTATGTATTGTATATATGCATTTTTTTTTTAGTAATTCTTGATTCATTCTTTCATCAGTTTCATTTTCTTTCTTTAATTTTATCAATTTCATTATTCATAAAGCTTCGACAACCTCTCTCCCACTCGCTTTCATTCCAACTCCTCCCCCCTCTCTCTCTTCAACTTCCACTATCTCCATACCCCCTCCCCCCCTTCCCCCACCCTCTCTCTCCAGCCCTCCCTCTCCGTGCCATGGCGTTTAATAAGTTTTCAGACTTTCTTATTGAGAGTGTCTTTTAAACTGTATTTATACAGAGACGAAAACTTGATGATGCAAGTCCGTTTATCATACTCTCTCTCTCTCTCTCTCTCTCTCTCTCTCTCTCTCTCTCTCTCCCCCCTCCCCCCCCCTCCCACCCCCCACCGACCCTCTTACAACAGTATTAAAAGGGGAAAAAAGGGGAAACACCTCTCCTCTCTCTCTTCCCCGTCCCTCCCCCCCCACCCCCGTTCCTCCCCTTCTCTCCCATCTCATCCTCTCCCGCACTCCCATCCACCCCCCCCTCCCACGCTATTCCACTCTCCCCCCCTCCCCCTCTCCCCCCCCCCCCCCCCCCTCTCTCTCTCTCTCTCTCTCTCTCACAAGTAACGGGTGCAGGAGGGGGGATAGGACCGTCTACAGAAACAGACCTCTGTGATCAGATTCCTCATGCTCCGATCATGCCGCCTCCTCCTCCCCACAGTCGGGGACCTCCTCCTCCTCCCCCCCCCCCCTTTTTTTTTTTTTTTAGAAGGTCTTTTCTTTTACTTATTAAATACCAATCTCACCCGAAAGTGAAAAATACATCTTGTACCTTTAAATATTTTGGTGCTGGTACTCTTTCAAAGACACGCACATCCACATATTGGAAAAAGCAACATTCAACTTGTGGTTCCATCTCTACCACATCGCGTCCCTTGAACATAAAAGTACGAAAGCGAAAGTAGCTCAAGAAAAGCGGAAAAAGTGAAAGTCAAGGGAAGTTTAGTTGTTTAGGGTGTCGTTGCATCTTTAAGAGGGTTCACTATTCTGTCAGTTGAAGAGAGAGAGAGAGAGAGAGAGAGAGAGAGAGAGAGAGAAGAGAGAGAAGAGAGTGTGTGTGCGTGCGCGCGCGTGTGTATGTGCGCGCGCTCACGTGTGCGCGAGTGCATATGAGAGCCTGCGTGCGCGCTCGCTCGCATATTTACAGGGGAATAATATTATGCACGAGAATGTGTTTGCGTACATGTGTATGATTACACATACCACAACCCAAAGGAGACAATCTATACCTTTCTGAGCATCATCTGGTTTTCAAAGATCGAAATCAAAGGGAGACATGACCTTGTCTTCTTATAAATACTTATGCACATTTTACCTGTGAGTAAGATGTGATTAATTGTTGCTGACCTTGGTACTGTAACTCCAAAGAGTACTACCTCAATCGTCAAGTGCAAATGAACATCAAATCTGTTAAGAATAAACTGCTCAACTTGTTTCCAAAAGACACAGGGCAATTAAAAAAACGAAGTGTTCTATAAATTCAGTTTCCAAAGACCACAGGGCAATTAAAAAAAAGAAGTGTTCTATAAATTCAATTTCACCAGGACAATATGGACAGTACCGATCATTACAGACCATTTTACATAAAAGAACATTAGGATAGATGTTGTGCAGCAGTTTCCACTGAAGCACCCTAAAACGTGTTTCTTTACTAGATCGGCAAGCCATTAAACCAGTGCTTTTTGTTAAGTTCAATTCCAAGTTTCCTTCGCCCAAATCCACGCGAACATGGAATACTGACTGTGGTTAAAATGACTTGCTTTCTAAACTGCCTTGCCGTCGTCAGCCTCTGTCTATGGAACAGAGGGATGTCTTCATGGCTTACGGGATCAGTCACAATGTGGGCAAAATCCAGTTTGTGAAGTGCTGCACAAACTACATTATGTTGTAAGATTCTTTCAGGTGAGTGGCCAAGTTTTTCACAGATTTCAGCAAATGACAACAATCCGTGCTCGTTATACATATTACTTACATAAAAGATTCCTTTTTTTCAATCCAGTCAGCCTAAAACTAGACATTGCCTTGATGTGTAATGTCAACATTATTCCATAATACCTGTGAGACATGGGAAGTAGGGTCTGTACTATTTAAGTGGAGCCACATACTTAAGACATGTCTCCAGAAGCGTGAGATTATCAAATCTAAGCCTTTAAAGTTCTTAATTTTTGCAGTGGCATAAAAACACAAAACACCATCGCCGAAACACGAGAAAAGCATTCTTGGGATCAGCGTCTATTTTTCAGTATCTTTTGCTTGACAAAATCTTATCACCCACTGAAGCAGAATAGCACTTTGCATCTGCTTTATATCTATCATTTTAATTCCACCGTCTTCATATTCCTTGAGTAAAACAATTTCATTTCACTTTTTCGAAAGCTTTGCGATTACAATCTTTCTCCATAAGAATCGAAACAGTAACCTGTTCACTTCTGATAAAACGTCATCTGGAATTGAGATCACTTGCATGGCATAAAGAAATTGTGAGATCAAATGTGTTTTAATAACCTTTCAGTCCAGTTTTCTTTAATTTCTGAGGCTGATCTCGAGTTAAAACAAAGTACAGTCCAAGTATTTTTTATCTTTCTTTTAATTGATATTTCATGAAAAGATTCAGCTGAATCCTTTCTACTTCCAAGCCACATGGCTTCTGATTTTTGTTTATTGATAATCAAGCCTGAAATGTGGGAAAAAAAAACTATTAATTATGTTTAACGCACGCTGTATATCATTTTCGTCCTTTAGAAACAAAGTAAAATCATCTGCATATAGAACTATTTTAAAGGCTGGATCCAAAGTGTCATTTGAGTTCCACAGTCTTATACCTTTGATGTCTTTGGAATGTCTTATTTTAATTGCCAAAAGCTCAACTGCCACAACGAAGGCTAAAGGCGAGAATGGGCAACCTTGCCTTATACCAGACTGGACAGAGAAGTAGTCAGAGAGCCAACCACAGTAAGAAACACAGCTAACAGTGTCAGACATCAAAACGGTTACCCAATGAGTTAAATTGTTACCAAACCCAAAACTACGGAAAGCATTTTGCGTCAAGTCTCTAGATATACGATCAAAGGCTTGGGTATAGTCGACCGCAGAGCAATCCTGGTTTATTTTGTAAATTAAGCTGATCGGTAATATCATCTATTAATCTAAGTATATTTGATATCTTTCTACCTTTTAATAAAACCAACTTGATCATGGTGGATAATATCATGGATTACACATTGACGGTTTGCTAAACATTTAGCTAACGCTTTATAATCACTGTTAGTCAGAGAAATGGGTCGCCAGTAAGTTAATTCTTGGCAGATCTTTACATTTATGTATTAAGGTTATAACTGCTTTTCGTTGAGAGGGGGATAATAAACCTTTATCAAATGCCATATTAAACGCTGCAGTTAATAATGTACTTAGTCTAGACCAAAACATTTTAAAGAACTCTATATCTATTCCATCAGTGCCAGGGGCCGAACCATTTTTCATGTCTTTTAAAGCCTGCAAAATTTCTGATTGCGATACTTTCCCTTCGCAGTAGGCTTTCTGAGTTTCACTCAAGACGGGGACAGAGCATCCCGTCATTAAATCTTTAATCTACAGGAGGTCATTGTCTCCAGAAACCTTTTTGTACAGATTCGCAAAGCAGTTCCTTTGAACTCTCGTACTGTCTTCTTGTTTTGTGAAGACTTGACCCGTTTCATCAATTACATTGTCCATAATTTCAGAATTTACTCTAGCTTTTTCGAGCTGAAGAAAATATTTCGTATTTTTCTCCCCTTCCTCGATCCATTTTGTGCGTGCACGTGTTTGTGCCACTCGGACTTTATGTTGTTTTGCTACCTCCAACTGGATCTTTATTTGTTCTCTTTCAGCGAGAGTAGAAAGAGACTGGGGGTTGGAGGCTAGCCTGGTTTCTAACACATCTAGCCGTGAATAGAGTTTAATTAATTCATTTTTTTCTTAACATATTCTTATGTTTACTGTAATTTATAGTAAAGTCTTTGATTTTCAATTTTAATAGCTCCAATTCTAACTGAAAGTCTGCCTCATCTGTCAGATCAGCCACGATATTTTTCAATTAATCCATTCATTTCAGTCACATAAAGTGTGTCTTCTAGTAATGAACTGTTCATCTTCCAGGAACCTGCACCCTGTTCGTGATCACTGAATTTAATCAAGATAAAACAACCCTTATGATCGGATGATGAAACGGAATGTATATCATTCTCTGTTATTTTCTCAAATATATTCTGACATGCTAGAATATAGTCGAGCCTTCTAGCAATGAACGGATGACTCTTACTCCATGTAAATTCTTTTTCTTCCGGATGAGACAACCTCCAGACATCGTAAAATCACAGTTATTCACCAGAAAGTTAAGTGAACAACATTATCATCGTGCGGGTTGCCTGCAACTACATCCAGTTCATTACTCAAAAAAACACAGTTAACATCTCCACAGATAACTAAATCTTGGACATTAACATACATTTTAATTCTTATCAGTTATTTCATCAAAAAATAGTAACTTTTCATGTGGCAGGTTAGGAGCATACACATTTAATATGGCAAGATTTTTGCCTGCTATATTAACACTAATAGCTAATATTCTATCGGAGGGGTAGACAATGTTATATATAGCGTTCAGTCCTTTTCGTAACAAAATCATCTGACCACCGCTATGGGAGTTCTTTGCACTAAATAAAACTTCCCCTCCCCGTTCTTTTCTCCATTCCTCTATCACATTATGAGTACAATGAGTCTCCTGAAGACAAATATCATATTTCCTTTGCTTAAAAAAAAGTAAATAAATTTTTTCTTTTAATTTTGGAGCGTAAACCCCGCACATTCAGGGAAAACAAACGTAAATTGTCATCGCAAGCCATAATCCAAAGTCCAGGGACGTAGCAAAAGATCGCGATGCTTGCAACAAAATGCAGTCATTATCATTCTTCAGGTCGGCGCAGGTTTGCTCTTAGCAGAATTTTCGTCACGTTTGGCGGCCCCCTTCACGTCACCTGAAGGAGGGGAGTCCCCACTCTCAAATACCCCCTTCGTCCAAAAACCACATCAAAATAGCACCACAACCACGTACAGCACCATCTCAGAGGAACTGCACAATTGCAGGCGCATACGAGGCACTACAACCGCCGAAAAATCACCAAAAAAAAAAACTGCAGAGCACTCGTCAAGCGTTCATCCCAAATCGAGTGGCCACCGGAAGTCTCCGGGTCAGAGCCTCTGTCTGCACCATCTCTGGTCGCTTTAAGACAAAGCAAGAGGCGGAACCCTCATGCTGGTAGGTGCGTGGGAATTCTGCCGAGGACGAGGATTAGTTGAATCCGGCTCTGACGGACTAAACGTACCATGCGCACAGCTGTGGGAAAGAACGAATAGGCTACATCCGCAAAGGAGTATGCTTACCGTTAGCTTACGATCAGCTGTTAACGTGAGGGGCTCTCACACATGCAGACATGCACAGGCGCATTCGTGCACTCGTCATAGTAAGGGATAGGGGATTTCCGGCATTCGCTTCTCTTTGGCATGACGAAGAACAAAAAGTATGGACGCCACTTTCGACTGAAATTGTAAAAGTGGCCACAAAATAGCAGCACTATCTAATCCCTACACACTTTGCAATCTGAATAGCCTGTGCTAAGTCGAGCAAATTGAAACCGCAGTGACTTCTGGGAGATCAGTTCAGTCTCCAGGTAGGATTCGTCACTCACACTCGTCATGGATTCGCCACAACTGTTCTGTATTGCATTATCATGTCAAATCTTTTAGGCTGGCAGTGTACAGTAAATAGTCTAAATGAATCAATGAAAATAATCAGTACGTCAAAGGGACTCAAAGGACAAAGTTCGAGGTGGCGACAGCATCTCAAATAACAAAGGACTACCTTTGCAGCTGGTTTGAAAATTAATCACAGGGGGAAAGAGGCTTTCGTGGAAGATATGTTTTTTCTTTTAATAATAAATGATAGCAGTGAGCAGGATTTACCAATAGCACTGAATTGGATAATCGTTTAATTATACAAAATGAATCCGTATAAATTGCTGAGAATGTTAAAAATAATGTCAATGTATTGAAAATACAAATACAGTAAAATGTACTGTTGCGTATCAGTGCATTTGATAACGATATCAAAATGTCATTTTACTAACATTTGCTTACTAGAAGTTACTAAGATTGCATCATAAAATTGATCTAGAAAAACGTATCGTAAGTTCAGCATGTAAATGAGATAGCACGACAGCAATGATGTCCATTTCATGTTTATGTATCCAGACCAATGGCCATTTAATACCTATGTACCGATATACTTCGATTTTCTGAATTCATTGTATTTACACACTTCTCACGCCATGCCCATCGCCCCTTCTCAAACCACACACGCGCGCGCGCACACGCATGCACGCACCACCTGTCTTCAGCTAGTTAAAACTCCAGGGAGGGGGGGAGCCAACAAACAACAACAACAACAACAATCCAAATTCTAAGGAACATCCCATAACCCTTTAAGATAAAAGAAAAAAAAAACGAAGAAAGACATCTTCCTCACCTGCTGTGTCGCGAAGAGGAAGTCGTCGGTGAACGATGCTGGAGGCGAATTGGACAAAGCTGGGAAAAGACGTGTTGTTCAAGGTCTCTCCCGCGCCAGGTAAGTATGAAAAAGTTTCGTTAGTTAAGGGTGAGTTTTACGTCCTATCGGCCAGAGGCCGTTAATAGACGTAGGTCTGCATTTTTGTGGCAACTGCTGTCGTCGGCAGTAGTGGGTGGTGGGTTTCAGTGGGGGTCGTCGCATTCCTCTCTCTGAGCTCGTGTTCCTCTTGAACGTTGGTTCAGTTTCTGGTTGTTGGTCGACCGACGATGGGCGTCGGTGTGTGTTGCCTGCTGTCCCCCAAGCATCAGGCTGTCTTCAGGACCACCTCTCCCCTGGCATCCACTGCTATGCCACACTCGCAGCGAACTGACTGGAAACAGCTTCGCCATCGGCTGCATTATATTGGCAGGTTGAGAAACCACGTGACGTTCCATCCTACGCTGTCCCAAACCACGTGAGGTTCCACCAATCAGTGTACGTGAGCGTGACGTCCTTTACCATTGATGTCATCTCTCTTATGACGGGAGTCTTGTTTGTATGGGAGCCTGCCAGCGTCACAAGGTGACAGTACTGTTAGCCACATGTTTTGCGAGGAAAGCAGATATTATCCGTCATGAAAAATATGAGCAACAAATAAAATAAATATAATCTGTCTTTACTGAGAGAATCATAGCTGTGTGTGTGTGTGTGTGTGTGTGTGTGTGTGTGTGTGTGTGTGTGTTCTCAATGAAAACAAGGTATATAATCCCCAGGAAAATTGAAACTATATTTCCAGGAAATCAACGACAATGCGAAATATATATATATATATATATATATTTTGTTAAAAATATTTTTTTTAAATGAAGTATAAAAATCTACAAGCTTGTTTCAAGCCTTGCTATCCTGATGCTAGCAAGGCTTGAAACAAGCTTGTAGATTTTTATACTTCATTTAAAAAAATATTTTTAACAGATGTTGCTCCCCAAGGGGTTGAGCATTTTCAGATTTTTAAAGGACTTTTTTTTATATTGTTCATGATATATATATATATATATATAATATATAAGAGAGAGAGAGAGAGAGAGAGAGAGAGAGAGAGAGAGCTCATACGTATGTAAATAGATAGATAGAGAAACAGACGTGTGTGAGTGTGTGTGTGTGTGTGTGTGTGTGTGTGTGTGTGTGTAAATAAAGGAGACAGAAATATATGACTAAGAGAAAAGTAAAATAAATAAATAAACAAAAACAAAAAACGGTCTGCTGTTCGAGTCTTTTTCCCCCATCAGTTTAAAATTCACGCCATCTTCCATACAAACAAGTTGAACGTTACAAGTTAAATGGTAACTCTTGTCCCATTAGTATCACCATATCCCCCCCCCCCTCCCCCCTGACACACATGGGCCTGTGGTCGCACTGTCAAAGCCTTTGTCTAGCGAGCCAACAATGGTGAGTTCGATACAGGGGAGTTCGCCCGAGGCCCATGTTGATACTGACCACTGGGCAACAGTCACACGATGGGTTTCAACAGGCGTGCTAACTGCAACCGAAGTCACTTGAATTCACGTAGTTGTTAGAAAGTTGGTGTGAATTACCTTCTCCTGACAGAGAATTAAGATAGTGGGAGGAGGGGAGGGAGGGAGAGGAAGATTGTAAGTGCATGGTGTTTTGTGTGTGTGTGTGTGTGTGTGTGTGTGTGTGTGTGTGTGTGTGTGTGTGTGTGTGCGTTCGTGCGCGTGCGTGCGCGTATGTGTGTGTGTGTGTGTGTGTGTGTGTGTGTGTGTGTGTGTGTGTGGTCGGCTGAACTACAAACAATATAGATGAAATAAGATCACAAATTAAAATGTACAATAAGCATTGATGTCCGAACAAAAAGGACAGTTATACCTGCAACAAAAGTTTAAGCAAGAATAACAAAGTGGTGTATTTTGTATAGAGATCAGTTCAATCATTCATTTATTTGCTTTTTATGTTTCGTTTACTTACTTGTTGAAGGGAACTGGGCATGTCATTTACATTTTGGAATTTCTTTCGTTTGAATACAAACTAAGACAAATCAGCATGGTCTATAGCTACATATACATTTACCTACCAGTATCATGCTGAATAAAATGAAAGTGACAGAAAATAAGAAATCCTCATATTGTAATGATAATGTAGATTTTATAGAACATTTTTTATTCGACTAATTGGATGTGGACAGCTTCTCAGAATTCACAGAGCTCAATATCTATATAGACACAAATATCAAAATAACACTGTCATCAGTGGACGTTGTGGTTGGAATAAACAAATCGAGTTGACCTCGCGACAAATACACATTAATCTACTCATATTGTTAGGAAAAACGTCTATCATATCCATATAAAAAAAATAAAAGACATTGTCTGCTATTCTCTACCAATAATCTTTGAAGTCAAATTGAACGCTATCAGAGATTTATTTTATCTTAGTTATATATTCATTGATTGAGATCATGTATAATCTTTAAATTCTGCTCCTTTGTATGATTTTTTTTCATTTGTTCGTTTATTATAATGGCTTCAGTGTATGGTCACCTGATCATCTGTGTGCGTTTAATATGCATTTCTCGCTTACACACACAGCGTTTAATATGCATTTCTCGCTTACACACAGCGTTTAATATGCATTTCTCGCTTACACACACAGCGTTTAATATGCATTTCTCGCTTACACACACAGCGTTTAATATGCATTTCTCGCTTACACACACAGCGTTTAATATGCATTTCTCGCTTACACACACACACACACACACACACACACACACACATGTACACACTACAATCTCTCTCTCTCTCTTTCTCTCTCTCTCTCTCTCTCTCTCTCTGTCGTTGTGTCATTCACAGATATGCTGTACTCTTCGACATGGGTATGTCATAGTACATAAAAATTCAAACATATAAGATCCTGCCCAACGCGTCAATTAAAGAAAAAGAAGACATATGATGCAATATTCATGAAAACGACTTTGAAAAAAAAATTAAAGAAGAAAAGTGAAAAGATTAGTAAGGTTTTGTTTATTTGTTTGTTTGTTTTGCTTTGTTCTGTTTTTGTTGTTGTTGTTTTTTTTTGTTTTGTTTTTTTTTGGTGGTGGTGATGGTGGTGGGCATTTGTTCTCCTTTGTGTGAGCAGTACATCTATCAGGGTGAGAGTGTCAATACACCACACATTAGAACATAAACAAACGTAGATACTTTGCATGAAATACCAGAACACTCAAATCGGCAAGAGAAACGTCCATTTGTAGTAGAGCATACCGACTAAGCGAGGTGTGTGAGTGAATGATTTAAAGAGAAAAAAAAAAAGAAGAAAGAGAAGAAGTGGGGGAAAATAGGAGGACGGAGGCCCCACTTAAAAAAAAAAAAAAAGGACAAAAATAATGTGGGTAAAAAAAATAGTGGAGGTAGGAGGACCCGCAAAATAAACAAATAGATAAATCAAACCCACTGTAGTAACAGAACCTCATTTGGGGTTCACATTTCTTGAGTCGGTTCGTCAGTACGTATTTTGTTTGGCTTATGATCAACTCCCGCGCAAAGAGAGAGAGAGAGAGAGAGAGAGAGAGAGAATCTTAACACTCCGTGATAGTTCAAGACATTCTACGGCGATGGAAGGGGAGAACAGTCACTCTGTCAATATCGTGTCCGTCATGTTCCACTGGTGCGATGTCTTCACTTTGACGGGGCGAGAAAATCGGACCCCGTTTCCCCATAGGCGGCGCTAAACAGTGAGCACACGTGAAAATTAGGCTGCCAACGTCAACGTGAGAGCTGTAGAGCCCTGGGAAGGGGGACAACCATGAGTACAAAAGACTGGAGTGAAACGTCGTTTGCGTTGTTAATTGGAGGGCCTTATTCAAGGCAAGCTGGGCACAGGTGTCTACCATTCGCCCAAGGCCCATGCTGAGCCATTGAGCACTTCACATCGGCCCAGCAGCTGGCCAGGCTAGGGGCGGCCTTAATTTAACAACCACTTTCGTTGCGACGTAAGCCTTAATCCACTTGAAGTCTGGCACTCGTGACTTTAAGCCGGAGGGAAGGCCCTTCCCCTGAGTGACATGTCGGGCCCAGGGACGAGGAGGGATGGGGGCGAGAGAAGGGAGAGGGACTGGGAGCGCGGGAGGAGGGTAGAGGTGGGTGTATAGGATGTGTGTGAGAGAGAGAGAGAGAGAGAGAGAGAGAGAGAGACAGACAGACAGACAGACAGACATTCAGACAGACGGACAGAGTGCAGTGTGTGTGTGTGTGTGTGTGTGTGTGTGTGTGTGTGTGTGTGAGAGAGAGAGAGAGAGAGAGAGAGAGAGAGAGAGACAGATGGACAGACAGAGATAGATAGACGGACAGACAGTGCAGTGTGTGTGTGTGTGTGTGTGTGTGTGTGTGTGTGTGTGTGTGTGTGTGAGAGAGAGAGAGAGACAGACAGACAGACAGACGGACAGACAGAGATAGACAGACAGACAGTGCAGTGTGTGTGTGTGTGTGTGTGTGTGTGTGTGTGTGTGTGTGTGTGTGTGTGTGCTGATAAAGAACTGTTGGTCTGAGCGTGACAAAGATGGGACTTGCCACTTTACTGCCCTCTTCAATGTGGAGTACAAACTGGAAAAAAAAGCAATAAGAAAAACCAATAAACAAATCAAATCACATAACCCCTCAGTCAAAGGAAGGAAAACTTGATACTCTTTCTTTGACACATTCCTGCGATCAAATAATGTCTTGTGTACGCACATACATACAGAGAGAGACAGACAGACAGATAGACAGACAATGTATGTGTGTGTGTGTGTGTGTGTGTGTGTGTGTAGTGTGTGTGCGTGTGTGTGTGTGTGTGTGTGTGTGTGTGTGGTGTGTGTGTGTGTGTGTGTTTCTCTTTCTTCGAATTAGTCTTGTTAATGTCATCATCTAATGACAATACTGTTAACATAGTTGGCTATTTACCTATATAAAGCATTCCAGACGCGAAGCGTTTATACAACAAAAGAAAAACTAATGTCTATCTGCTACATGAATTGCAATGTATATCTCCACTCTAAGGGGCTTTAGCCTTTATGAATGAATCATTTGAGTCTTGAGTCTCTCTCTCTCTCTCTCTCTCTCTCTCTCTCTCTCTCTCTCTCTCTCTCTCATCTATCGTGTGCGCGTGCATGTATGTATGTGCAACATGGACCCCAAGGGGAGAAACAGTGTAAGAAAAAAGGGTGGGAGGTGGGTGTGGAGAGGGGAGGGGAGATGAGCTGGGGGAGGACTGGGGCGGGGGGGGGGGGAGGGGGGGGGGGGGGGGGGGGGAAGAGAGGGGAGTGGTAGTAGGACTGTGAAGAATGCGTCCTTTAAATTCTCAGGATAATAGACTTGAAATAGTTCACAGTTTACCGCCATTTTCACACCCCACCCCCCACCCCCTCCCATACAGACCTCTCTCCCTGAACTCGAGTCATTACGACCCTCAGGACAGACAGTTGGGCGTTCATCTCATCATTTATTTACAGAGAGAGAGAGAGAGAGAGAGAGAGAAGAGAGAGAGAGGAAGAGAGAGGAAGAGAGAGAGAGGACACAGAAAGAAGGGGAGAGAAAGAGTGAGAGAGTGAGAGAGAGAGAGAGGGAGAAAGAGAGAGAGAGAGAGAGAGAGAGAGACAGACAGACAGACAGACAGAAAGAGAGAGAGAGAGAGGAAGAGAGACAGACAGAGAGAGAGACAGAGAGAGAGAGAGAGAGAGAGAGAGAGAGAGAGAGAGAGAGAGTTAGTCGTGGAATGCATCCGTGTTTGGAACGCCGTGAAGTGACGGTGTAAGATGACAAGAGCTGGCCGTGGCTGTCCATCTTCATGAAGCTTCGTGAACGGGGCTGACGTTCTTTTCCTTTATTGATGGAGAAAGGAGAAGACAACTCCACTGCCCTCCCCCCCCCCCCCGGCCACACGCCACAGTTAGGATTTTGCACTAATACATTATACAATCCATGCAAGCGTTTTGTGGCCTATCATGAATCCAAGCATTTAATGTTAAGCTGACAATTGATGTAAAGAACAACCCCCCACCAGTTATTTCCCTTGTTTGGGGAATGTTCACCGATGAAATCACTATCTTCAAATGCATGATCTTCCGCTTAGTTGACGTCATATTTCAGGCCTTTGCACTCACCCGTGACCCTATCTTTACGCCAGCTGGAAGACCTCAAACAGTCCCGTTCCTTTGATTTTAATCTGTCTGCTTGGAACCACCTGGCTTGTCCCTTGATGGCCATATGAAAGAAAATGAGGAGAATCAACTTTCAGACATAATTAAAAAAAAATTCTCAGAACAATCTAACTGTGCCTCTCTCTCTCTCTCTCTCTCTCTCTCTCTCTCTCTCTCTCTCTCTCTCTCTCCCACTGCGTAACCCAGGCTGATACTCCTGCGGACACTCCCTGTACAGACAGGCAAGGATTGATTAATCCCATCTACCCAACAAAGGGAGTGGAGTTTTGTGTATGTGACCTTTTTTTTTTATCTCGCCATTAAGGCAGCCATACTCCAACTTCGGGGAAGGTGCATGCTATGTGTAACGTGTCATTCATACCAACGGCCAAACTGGCCTTCTCTTCCGAAAGTTGATGGGATTTGACGTGTGTGCATGATGTTGTGCGTGCGTTCACACACGGAACCTCAGTTTATAGTCTCATTCGAAGGACTGTATGGGATATGGGGTCAGAACCAATGTTAACTCCGAGGGAAATAGCCCCCTGTACCGAAACGGCCCGGCGGAGATTGGAACCTGGGGCCGGAATAGCTCAGTGGTAGAGAGCCAGACTCGCAATCTCGTTGATTCTGGGGTTGCGCCAGTCTAAAAAATACTCGACTCTTTGAATAAGGCCTAGGCGCACTAATGTTTGGTGTGCAGCCTGCTAGCACAATTTTATCAATAAAGTCCCCCCCCCCCCCCCCCTCTTGCCCCCTCCCTCCCCTCCCGCCCTCAAAAAGCCGAGGTTTTATAAAGCTAGAGTCAGGTTAGGTGAGCGTAAAGCTATAATTTAGGTTAGAGTCAAGTTAGGGTTAAGGGTTGAAGTTATGCGTTACACCAGTCACAGCGAGAGTCCGGGTTTGAACGTTCGCAGAACATTTTGCGTACACGTTGAATCCCATCGTCATTCTTCCAAAGAGTGGGGTCCCCTCTTTGCTGATAGTGATGGGAAGATAGGAATAAACCTAGCATGCATCCTGCGCGCTGAGCATGGTCGGAGGACGCCCGTTGAGTGCAGGACTGGCAGGATAAGATTTTCCCCAATTGAAAGAATAGAACTGGAGTGTAGGAAGAGCGTTCGTTCCAGTGTTTCTCATCCACGTACCCATCTCTGCTAGGACATTAAAAAAAAAAAACGCTGGTTCCTGAACATCAGTGGCAATGCTACCCATCTCCCTCAACCTTGCCCCCTCTCTCCCCCCCCCCCCCCCCCTCCCCCGCGCCTTCGCCCCACCGCCTCTCCAAATAGTGAGCGCTAAGTTTAAAGGTTTAATAATCAGTAATCATTATAGACCGGCCGACCCTACCCAGCCTTGTCAGCGCTGTGTCAAAGTCACACTGTACACACACACACACACACACACACACACACACACACACACACACACACACACGATTATATTACGAATTCTTTTGTGTGTTGATTCAAGATCTGTTTTACTGTCGCTAACTTCAACTAAGCTAAAGGAAAGAGCTGACATTATAATTGAAATAAGCCATCTTGTTAATTTTCTAATGCAAAAAGGTTCTGATGTCACTTTTTGTTGGGTCCCTTCTCATTGTGGTGTCCAAGCAAATGATTGGGCAGATAGAATGGCAAGGAAAGGTGCAAGGAATGCAAATGGCTGCACAACTGTAAAGATTCCATTATCTGTAAAAGAGGGATATCATCTTCTGGAGGCAGTCTATAAAAAAGCCAGCCACAATGTCACAACTTTTGACAGTAAAGACTCCTTATTGCAAAAAGGTATTAATAATGAGCCACGAGAAGTTAGCTCTTTATGTTACAGACTAAAACTCAATGCGTTAAAATGCAAACATATAAACGACATTAGGTGTCCCTGTGGAGAGAGAATGTTAACGTTCCATATTTTATTCTATTGTCCGTTCACAAAGCAATATTTGCCCGATTATCTGGCAGTCAAAAACAATACTAAAGATGACGATCTCAAAGCCATTATTGATGATCAATCACTTCTTGTCACTGCAGCTAAATCTCTTCTTCGGAGTCCTATAGGAACAGCTCTGTAGTTTGCTCGTTTTGAAAATTTAAAGAATTTAAATTATAGGTATTGTTTATTGATGTTTATTTCTGTCAAACAGGGTATTACGTTGATGGGGGATATGAAATGACGGGGTATTCCTATTTGTTATAAAATACTTATGTCATTCACGATGATTTCAAGATCCGTCTAAAAACACTATTTTGTGAAAAGACGCTAAATCAAACAAAACAAACAACACACACACACACACACACACACACACACACACACACACACACACACACACACACACACACACACACGCAACTCCACCGTCGCATCGCAAAAAAAAGTCAAAGCATGGAAAAAAATGACCATATTGTACAAAAAAAAAGAAAGAAAGAAACCCAAACAAACACAACTGGATTATGATATGGGAGCTTAACTAATTGACAACTTAATTAAGGCATTGGCCATGCTGAGAGCGTGGGCTAACAAGGCATTCCCCGTAATTGTTCTTGGCACAAAGAAGATGTACCTGTCGGAGAGTTGTTCATGGCACAGTGAATACAGTGATGTATCTGTCGGAGAGTTGTTCATGGCACAGAGAATACAGTGATGTATCTGTCGGAGAGTTTTCCATGGCACAGAGAATACAGTGATGTACCTGTCGGAGAGTTGTTCAGGGCACAGAGAATACAGTGATGTATCTGTCGGAGAGTTGTTCATGGCACAGAGAATACAGTGATGTATCTGTCGGA
>CM065741.1:6789877-6794877 GCA_033310375.1 Conus canariensis
GGGAACCCTGTAATTTAGGTAGTGTCCATTTTTAACAAACATTGGTTTGAAATTCATCTAAATGATAGATCTGTGTACTATAGTTTAGCCCCCTTATCGTATACTCTGTCTCTGTCTCTGTCTCTGTCTCTGTCTCTCTTCTCTCTCTCTCTCTCTCTCTCTCTCCTCTCTCTCTCTCGGTGGCCCACTGGTGCACAATCAAAACCGTGCCCATTAACACACACCACACACACACACACACACACACACACCACACACACACACACACACACACACACACACACACACACACACACACACACACACTCGTGCTCGCGCGCGCGCACGCACACACACACACATGCATACATACATACATACATACATACAACACACACATACATACACATACATACATACATAAAACACACATCACCATCATACAATACAAACCGCACTAAACCCGCACGCACGCGCGCTCATGCATACTGCTCAACTGTCGGGTGAGACACGTGGACAGTGACAGGTGACCAGTCCATCAGGGCCAAGGTGCCTGTCCTGTGCTCCCCCAACTCACCATCTTCCCTTGCCACAATGGCTGCCTCGAAATGTGTTGGTCGAAAGAGACCAGTGCTGGCCATGTAGTCGACGAATTTGAGGGGGGGGGGGGGGGGGGGGGGGGGGGGGGGAGAGGTGGATGAATGAAAAAATGAATAAATGAATAGAAAAAGAAACAGATGAACAAAGAAACAAACAATAATCAAATCATACATGCGTAAATAGATTAATAAATGAATAAACAAATGAATGAATGAATAGATAAATAAATAAGGCAATAAACATCAGTCAGTCAGTCATCATTCCCCTGACCGCTGGGGTCGTTGTGGGGACGTGATGAGGCAGCCGCCGTTTCTCTCCAGGCTCTTCCGTTGGTGGCTGTCGTGAGGAGATCTGGCATGGTCATTTTGGTCCAGTCCTTTATATTTTCGGACCGGCTCTTTCTCTGCCATCCTCGTCTGCGCCCTCCTTCAACGGTACCTTGAAGGATGGATTTGGAGAAGGAGTTGTGACGAATGACGTGGCCAAACCATGCCATCTTCCGTCGTTTGACGGTTGCCAGAAGTGGTTCGTGGGGCCCAACTAGGTTGGTGACCAGGTTCCGCACATAATCATTGGTCTTGTGTTTTTTGCAGGAGATGCGGAGTAGTTTCCTCAGGCACCTGGTCTCAAACGCCTGGATTCTTCTTTCTGTTTCGGCCAGCAGTGTCCATGTCTCGCAACCATATAACAGGATGGTGACCACTAGTGACTTGTAGAGCCGGAATTTTGTGTGGAATTTGATGTTGCTCTTCCACACTCTGTTCAGTCTGCCATCGCTGCTGATGCGGATTTCTGCTGTGCAGGTGCCATCTTTGGACAGGGTTGCTCCCAAGTACCTGAAGCTGGCCACTTCTTCCAGGGGTTCACCATTCATGCAATAAACATATAGATAGATAAATAAATATACAAATAGATAAATTATTATATAAATAAATAAATCAATCAAAATAAAACAAATCAAAATGAAATGAATTATCCTTGCTCCGATACATATACATATATATGTATATGTATATATCTCTTCTTTTTTTTGTTTGTTTGTTCATTTTCATTTATTTTTCAATGAGTTCATATTCTTCCTCCTTTTCCTGTTTGCTGCGGCCCAGCTGTGGTGAGGGAAGTTACAAGGCAAGCACGCGGACCATTCACTTCAAAGGGAGCTAACCATTCTCCGTCCCGCCTGAGCACAGGCTGCACACCAACAATTAATTCGCCAAGGCCTCGCTTAAGAAGTCGAGTATTTATAGACTGGCGCAATGATATTGTTTTGAGAATCTTTACTGTGTCTGAAGGTCGATTCTCCTCCTTTTCTTTGATATGTGCGCACCGTCAAGGTACCAGCCAGGTGGTTCCAAGCAGACGGATTGATTTTTTTTTAATCAAGAAGAAGAAGAAGAAGACAACGACAACAACAACAATGATAATAGTAAAGATAACAATAAAGATAATGACGATGATAATAATAATATGATGATGACAATAATGATGATAATAATGATGATGATATTGTTAATAATGATTCAGATGTTATTTGTCCTGCCTGTAGGAGATCCAGTAGGTCGAAACACGTTGTGTTGTTTTGTAATTTGTCTCTTTTGTTGTGTGTTGTTGTTGTTTGTTTTTTGTTCTTCTTCCCCAAGATTCCTCCTTCCCTTCAGATTCTGTGTCAGATGTGATTCTGCACACTCTTTGCTAACATACAGAAGGTAGAAGGCGTCCAGGTGAACGGAATTAGCAACATGATGTGAGCCGCCATAGTGAGGAATGAGCGTCTCGTCTTAGTCACGTGATCAGTCGTGATCTGCATAAATCTCGCTTTCCTGCCAGCTCGCCGGGTGTGACAACAACATGACGAGGCCAGGGACAGAGAGCGTAAGGGCAAAGCCGTTTTTCTCTTGCACTTGCGCTGAATAATCGGCCAGTGTAAAAGGGGCTTTAGGATAGGAAATCGCGTGATTATTTTTTTTTTCTTTTTTGCCGATTCTCACTTTCTTTCCTTCTTTCTTTCTTTCTTTCCTTCCTTCTTTTTTTTTCTTTGCGCGCGCGGCGCGCGCGCGCGCGCGCGCGCGTGTGTGTGTGTGTGTGGTGTGTGTGTGTGTGGTGTGGGTGTGTGTGTGCGTGCGTGCGTTGGGGTGGGGGTGGGGGGTGCGTGGGTGGGTGGGTGGATGTGCGTGCGCGTGCGCGAGCGTGTGAGTGGTCAACTTTAGCATGGCTATTTCTCGGCAATTACTAGCATAAACAAACTTGACTGATCGGTAAATGATTGCTAGAGCTTTTCTGCCATCCCCTGTGAAAAGATGTCACCCAGTGCTGGTGACCTTAACCGATACGCACCTTACTTTGTCATAACTATTTTCAGTATTACAAAAACTGACATTTACACACAAATTGAGATCAGTCACAATAATTGCTTTTTGCTCTGATAGAATAAATTTAATAAAATCACACGCAAGAACTGTAACAAATAGTAAGTTATTTTCACAAGTTACTTTCCATCAAGATTGAATCTGTTTATACGATTTCAACCAAGCACTGGTGCAATATGGATAAAGGTACAGCTAAATGTGGACGTTAGATCGAAATCCTAAAGACGCAGTATTAGAGAGAGAGAGAGAGAGAGAGAGAGAGAGAGAGAGATGAGAGAGAGAGAGAGAGAGAGTGTGTGTGTGTGTGTGTGTGTGTGTGTGTGTGTGTGTGTGTGTGTGTGTGTGTGTATGCTGATCGAGGAGGAGGAGGACGAAAAAGATGATGCTACGGAATTCCATTCATGCCGACGACTGCATAACAGGGCTCTACTCAAAACTTACTTTTATGATTCAGGAAGAGAGGGGGTTAGTTACCGCCAAGGGCATTGACAAAGTACAGGACAAGACACAAGTGTATAACTAACCCCCTCTCTTTCTTAATTTTGCTTCATTTTCCACCCTCAGTCACTCCGTTTTGACACTTTACTTTTATGATGTATCCCAGCGTCAATCAGGCCCGAGAGATACAGACACCTGTGGTGTTGGTCAGGAAATTTGAGCGACACTTTCAGAGATGCATCCATTAAGTGGATGAAACTCGACGGGGTAGTCCACGTCTTCTCAGTTGAGTCCATGGCAAACTCAGCTATTGGTGGGAACTGGTCGCGGCAGAAAAATCCCACAAATAAATGGCTCTGTTAGGAATTGAACCCACGATACCCCGGTGGAGAATCCACAACGCTAACCACTTCGCCACAGCGGCTGGTGTACTCCAGAGATGTATCGTTCATGGTAAATCCAACAGGTGAACCGTCTCTCTGATTTCAACAATACCAAATCTGTACAAAAACTATTCAGTGCATCGTAAAGTGTACATTGATGTCACAGTGAGAGAAAATAGGCAATAATCATGAGAAAAAAACCCCAAACAAACAATAGATGCATCAAATGTAATTAAGCATCATGTTTGTAATGTCAAGTTTGCTGTTGATGCACATTGACAATATGCCAGCGACTTGTCGCTAAAGGCATGGCAGACTGTACCAAAATATCCGACTGAACCGGATTATAGGCATGAACTTTTCATCCCAGACGACAGTGGAGGAATAAGAAATAAACACTTGGCAATTAATGCAGGATGGAGGAATAATAAATAAACACTTGGCAATTAATGCAGGGTGGAGGAATAAGAAATAAACACTTGGCAATTAATGCAGAATGGAGGATGGAGGAATAAGAGATAAACACTTGGCAATTAATGCAGAGTGGAGGATGGAGGAATAAGAGATAAACACTTGGCAATTAATGCAGAATGGAGGATGGAGGAATAAGAGATAAACACTTGGCAATTAATGCAGGATGGAGGAATAAGAAATAAACACTTGGCAATTAATGCAGAATGGAGGATGGAGAAATAAAACACTTGGCAATTAATGCAGAGTGGAGGATGGAGGAATAAGAAATAAACACTTGGCAATTAATGCAGGGTGGAGGAATAAGAAATACACACTTGGCAATTAATGCAGAGTGGAGGATGGAGGAATAAGAAATAAACACTTGGCAATTAATGCAGGATGGAGGAATAAGAAATAAACACTTGGCAATTAATGCAGAGTGGAGGATGGAGAAATAAACACTTGGCAATTAATGCAGAGTGGAGGATGGAGAAATAAACACTTGGCAATTAATACAGAGTGGAGGATGGAGAAATAAACACTTGGCAATTAATGCAGAGTGGAGGATGGAGAAATAAACACTTGGCAATTAATGCAGAGTGGAGGATGGAGAAATAAACACTTGGCAATTAATGCAGGGTGGAGGATGGAGGAATAAGAAATAAACACTTGGCAATTAATGCAGGATGGAGGAATAAGAAATACACACTTGGCAATTAATGCAGGGTGGAGGATGGAGGAATAAGAAATAAACACTTGGCAATTAATGCAGGGTGGAGGA
>CM065741.1:6804877-6809608 GCA_033310375.1 Conus canariensis
TGTCGTTGGACGGACGTGGCGGCGCCCTCCGGAAGGAGAGCTCACTCACGCCGGCTCCGCGACTACGCAATTATTGTCGTCAGTAGGGGCTTAGTAGGTGATGTTCTGCGCATGTTAGATCAGAACAAACGCCACTGAACACCACGGAAGTGACTCGACAGCAGTGCAGTGTCTCCTCCGGTGGGTTGCTGGATGGTGTTGATCAACTTTTGCCCGATGCACAAGATGATGCCCGATGTTCAGCGTCTTCACCGTGACCTGTAGTGCCTTCTATCACACTCTGCTGAAGACCTTCTTGAAGTCCATCCAGAAGGTTTTCTGGTGTTGGTTCCATTTCCGCTCTTGCAGAACCTGTCCTGTTCTTTCGCAGTAACGGTCACCGCCCAGCAGCCCAGAGCTGTGCTCGGTTTAGAATGATGTTCAACATCAATTTGTGGGCATGGCTGATCTTGCGATAGTTCTGGCAGCGATTTGTGATGTCCCTTTCAAGGAAAGATGACGACTGGTGATTGAGATAGTTCTGGCAGCGATTTGTGATGTCCCTTTCAAGGAAAGATGACGATTGGTGATTGAGATAGTTCTGGCAGCGATTTGTGATGTCCCTTTCAAGGAAAGATGACGACTGGTGATTGAGATAGTTCTGGCAGCGATTTGTGATGTCCCTTTCAAGGAAAGATGACGACTGGTGATTGAGATAGTTCTGGCAGCGATTTGTGATGTCCCTTTCAAGGAAAGATGACAATTGGTGATTGAGATAGTTCTGGCAGCGATTTGTGATGTCCCTTTCAAGGAAAGATGACGATTGGTGATTGAGATAGTTCTGGCAGCGATTTGTGATGTCCCTTTCAAGGAAAGATGACGATTGGTGATTGAGATAGTTCTGGCAGCGATTTGTGATGTCCCTTTCAAGGAAAGATGACGATTGGTGATTGAGATAGTTCTGGCAGCGATTTGTGATGTCCCTTTCAAGGAAAGATGACGACTGGTGATTGAGATAGTTCTGGCAGCGATTTGTGATGTCCTTTTCAAGGAAAGATGACGATTGGTGGTTGAGTCCACGCCGTGGTGCCCCTCCTCCAGTGTCTTGAATGTTGCTGCAGATGGCAGTCAGATGGCAGTCAGATGGCAGTCAGATGGCAGTCAGGGTATAAGTAACTGCCTCTCTGCCGTAGTTCAAGAGTTTTGCGGGAATGTCCTCGGTGCCTTTAACCTTACCACATTTCAGCCACTGCACTGCTGCCATGACTTCTTCCTGGAGTGTTTCAGTCAAAGTCATCTTCAGGTCCCGGGTACCACCTCTGTTTCTGGAAACCATGCCACCTCGTTCTACCTGAAAGAGGATGGGTGCCGCCAGGTTCAACTGCCCCCAAACCCTCTGCATGACAGAAGAAAAAAAAAAACAAAAAAAAACCAAGAGAACACATATACAGCCTGTTGATATGGTGTGTGTCTCTGTCGCCGTCTGCCTCTTTACTTGTCTTTGGTTCTGTATGAATACATGTGCAATATAGTCGACATGCTTTTTCACGTAAAAGCACAGTCGTGATACATTGAAGACAAGAATATTATTACATTCACGTGGGGGGTGGGGGGTGGGGGGGAGATGCACACAGTATTGATTTCTTCAGTTTACCATGCACCCGAGAAGTGACTCGGCAGCAAGGCAGTGTCTCCTCCGGTGGGTTGCCTCAAGGCCTGTGGTTCTGGGGCTACGACAGGACGGACTTGCTGTGGCGGTGTATTGGCTGAGCCGATGAGCCACGTAGGAGTAACGTCAATGGGGAGAGAGGGGGGAGGTGGCCACGAGAGAGAGAGAGAGAGAGAGAGGAGAGAGAGAGAGAGAGGAGAGAGAGAGAGAGAGAGAGAAATAGCCGCAGAATGAGAGAGAGAGAGAAATAGCCGGAAAGAGAGAGGTAGAGAGAGAGAGAGACAGACAGAAATAACTGGAGAGAGAGAGAGAGAGAGAGAGAGAGAGAGAGAGAGAGAGAGAGAGAGAAATAGCCGGAGAGAGAGAGAAATAGCCGGAGAGAGAGAGAAATAGCCGAGAGAGAGAGAGAGAGAGAGAGAGAGAGAGAGACAGACAGACAGACAGACAGACAGACAGACAGATAGACAGACAGAGAGAGAGAGAGAGAGAGAAGAGAGAGAGAGAAATACATGAATAGCCGTGGCGAGAGAGAGAGAGAGAGAGAGAGAGAGAGAGAGAGAGAGAGAGAGACAGAGAGAGAGACAGAGAGAGAGAGAGAGAGAAAGAGAAACAGACAGACAGACAGACAGAGAAATACATGAATAGCCGTAAGGAGAGAGAGAGAGAGAGAGAGAGAGAGAGAGAGAGAGAGAGACAGACAGACAGACAGACAGACAGACAGACAGACAGACAGACAGAAAGAGACAGAGACACAGAGAGAGAGAGAGAGAGAGAGAGAGAGAGGGAGAGAGAGAGAGAGAGAGAGAGAGAGAGAGAGAGAGACAGAGAACAGAGAGAGAGAGAGAGAGAGAGAGAGAGAGAGAGAGAGAGAGAGAGAGTACATAAATAGCCGAGAAAAGATACGACAGAACAGCACCGTCTGTGTGTTAGTTTTTAATTTCATGTTCAAAGAATCGCACACGTGGAGACGGAGCAAGAGAAACAAACAGATTTCAGCTCCGAAAATACCCACTGACTGTGAGCAGTTACATTCTCCGAAAATACCCACTGACTGTGAGCAATTACATCCTCCGAAAATACCCACTGACTGTGAGCAGTTACATTCTCCGAAAATACCCACTGACTGTGAGCAATTACATCCTCCGAAAATACCCACTGACTGTGAGCAGTTACATCTCCGAAAATACCCACTGACTGTGAGCAGTTACATTCTCCGAAAATACCCACTGACTGTGAGCAGTTACATTCTCCGAAAATACCCACTGACTGTGAGCAGTTACATTCTCCGAAAATACCCACTGACTGTGAGCAGTTACATTCTCCGAAAATACCCACTGACTGTGAGCAATTACATTCTCCGAAATACCCACTGACTGTGAGCAGTTACATTCTCCGAAAATACCCACTGACTTGAGCAATTACATCCTCCGAAAATACCCACTGACTGTGAGCAGTTACATCCTCCGAAAATACCCACTGACTGTGAGCAATTACATTCTCCGAAAATACCCACTGACTGTGAGCAGTTACATCCTCCGAAAATACCCACTGACTGTGAGCAGTTACATTCTCCGAAAATACCCACTGACTGTGAGCAGTTACATCCTCCGAAAATACCCACTGACTGTGAGCAGTTACATTCTCCGAAAATACCCACTGACTGTGAGCAATTACATTCTCCGAAAATACCCACTGACTGTGAGCAATTACATTCTCCCAGGATTAGTTGTCAAGGAAATAACCGTCAGAGATTAATCAAGGTGAATCTAAACTGGGTACCTGAAAACTACAACACCGGTTGATGATGTAGAGATGGAGGGGAGGGGGAGGGGAGGGGGGAGGGGAGGTGATAGTATAATGTTCAGTGGTTATTTTCGTCCGTAAATGCAGGAAATGTTTGGATAAAATTCAATGCGTCAAGTTTCTATCTGAACATGAATAACACGTTCAAGTTCTTTCTTAATCTTATTCATTTCTTTTCTCCTTTCTTATTATCAATTAAAGAACTATTTCAAGTCACAGATTCACACAGAAAAGATCTGTACCATTATTTCTACGTTTACTGAGAATATACTGACAGTGCTTTCAAGCACGTGAACCTACTGTTGGTAAGGTAAGGTAATGTTGCTTATAGCCCAGCCAACCGCAAACGGCCATAACAGGACTGTCACCGCGTTGAAGTCAACTCACGAATAATTAAAAACAACAACAGCAGCAGCAGTAGCAGCAGCAGCAGCAGCAGCAGCAGCAGCAGCAGCAGCAGCAACAACAACATCAACAACTCATTCACACGACTCTTTAAAGTACACATAAAAACACACAGAAAATTTGGTTAAAAATCTTTCTTCTGTAAAATCTTAGACCGGACGAAAAAATGTTAATCTCTTTCAGAAATTCAAAGCTCACATCAGGTGAGACATCTTTGAGCAAGGTTTTCATGGACTCTGCTGGAAAATATTCATGTCTTACATCATGCAAGTCCCAACACTCCATAAAAGGATATGTTTCACTGCGATGGGGTACATGACATGGAATGCAGCACAGAGTCTACTTTTGAGGAAAAGTTCTCTTGCAGTGACAATGTCTCTCTTTTTTGTTTGTTTGTTTTGCATCAGTTATCGGATCAATGGAGCACCTAAGGCGGTGATTTTTTTTTTTCTCCTAAGGCCGAAATCCACCTCTTCATTTTTTGGTGCTTAACACCGTCCTCTTCATCTGTCAAAAAAAAAAAAAAAAAAAAAAAAAAAAAAAAAAAAAAAAAAAAAAAAAGCGGAATAAAAAACAAAAACAATTTCCACTACTAGCTTTTTTTTTTTGTTTTGTTTTTGGTTGTTGTTCTGCAGAAAATAAACCTTTCCCTCAATCCTCCAGTTTATCCATTCCTTCCTCTTTTGTGGATTCTCTCTTTTAAGTTGCTTGTCAGAGTAGACAGAACCAGCAATAATATATGTACGTCAAATGCGGGCTTCACTAGGATTTAAAACGACACCACTTTGGGAAACAAGTTCGGGAAGATGTGTGTCGGTAGTTGCTGTCTAATGGGGCTACAACTTTACATCACGTAAGTGTGGGTTATGTATGGC
>CM065741.1:6809708-6849708 GCA_033310375.1 Conus canariensis
GTCTCTGTCTCTCTCGCTGTCTCTCTTTTTGTCTCTCTCTGTCTCTGTCTCTCTCACCTTGTTACCAGACAAAGCACTTCCGGTGCAGTCATCCCGTTTTACACTGACGTTGAAGTCTGCAGGAACCCCGGGTACTTTCCATGGGTGGATAGGGGTATTGGTCATCGCTAACTGGGGCACACAGATAATCACTGAGACATTTCCTAAAGACAGTTCCTATCTGAAACATTCTCACCCTCTGACACTCACAGCAGCCCAAAAAAAGAACATTAACAATTACATGACACTGAATTCTCCTAATAAGTTTACCACTGCAAATAAAAACTATATAACAATTACAAGATACTAAATTCTCTATTAAATTTTCTACTGCATATAAAAATGATTAACAAGTACAAGATATTAAATTCTCCTCACAAATTTGCTACTGTGTATAAGACATTTCAAGAGCATACACTTATGTGATTAGGACATATCTCAAGACATGAAGAAAGACAAAAAATCAATTGCTAACAATTAACTCATTCAGGATGGCTTCCTACCAAGACGGCTGCCAATCGCCAACTTACAAGACACTCAGAAAGGGGTTTTGGTCCAGAACCTTTGAGTAGTCCGATTATTTTCACTTACGACCATGTTTTCCTGCTAGCCAGTTCTTACATCTTTCTTCAGAACATCAAATGTGTATTGTCATTACACAGAATTTTAGAAACATTATTTTCTGTGCTTTGTTTTTCTGTTTTTCTTCATAGTAATCCAGGCCACAGGACTTAATTTGTATTGGCAATTGAGTCAGTAATGGGTTAATGCATTTCTCAGACAGGTAATGACTCATTACTGCATACTGACAGGATACATTCCCTGTCTTGAGGAATATGTGATATTCTCTTGGAAATGAACCATCTGTATTTCATGTGTGCAGCATTTCTCAGGCTGACAATTACTGTGACATTGTTGTATGACACATTTGTCAGTGAGACAATACCATAAAAAAAAAGGTTTTGGTCACACAAAAAACCCCTACTGTTATCTAGTGAAAAACTAAGCTGAAGTCTCCATCCACTGAAGTTTTGGCTGTAGAGTGAGCAACTGATCATTTATAAGACTCCTGTATGAAACGCAACACCTATTTCAAAAACATAACATCAAAAATAAGGAAATACGATCTTGGCTCTTCTGCTGAGGAACCACATCAACCATTTAGAAAATGTCCAGAGATATCTCATCAAAAATATCATTAGTACAAAGAGCCTTCGCTATGAACAGCAACTTGACTGACATTAGCTGGCCTGGACTCTATCAATCTATCACACGTACAATGGGCCTCATCCACCGAGTAGCCCGGAAAGAACTGATTATGGAAGTGGCCAGTCCAGTTTGAACCCTGTGTTCTGGTGTCATTGCATTTTTGTTTTGTTTTGTGTGTGTGTGTGTGTGTGTGTGTGTGTGTGTGTGTGTGTGCTGTGTGTCTGTTGTGTGTGTGTTTCACCACATGACTGCATAACCATTATATTCATTTAAATTTATACAGCTGCATGCTTACGTATTTTCAAGTGCTAAATTACACGGTCGTCCTATGTTCTATTCTCTGTGCTGTACATATCCTAATGTCTGTTCCTTTTCTCTGTACATTAGCCTTTATAGCTTTACGTTCTTTGAACTGATTTCCCTGTTTGTTTGTTTGTTTGTTTGTTTTTGGATGGTTGGTTGGTTTGTTGTTGGTGTTGTTGTTTTTTTTTTAACTTTAAAGGAAAAAAGAACTTGGCTTGTGTTTTGGTGTATACATACTTTGTTTCAGTCTTTGTAATGAACAAAATGTATTGCCTTAATTGCACTGCACCGGTATAGTGTGCTCTCTTTTAAGCATGAAGACCTCTTTTTTTCCCCTGTGCATGTTGTATTTCTTTTACTTTATACATAACTCATCTTTTAATCTCCCCCCACCCCACCCCCACCCCCAAGTAATTACTGGCTGGCAACATGAACATTCCCAAAGTGATTAAAAGGAAGGTGATTAACAACAACAACAAAATCAGTCTATGAGATTTATTAGTAAGTTGCTTTAAAAAAAAGACAGCAATGTTATCACTTGCCTCTTTTTAATGGGCCAAGCTGTCATAGGTAATATGTTGTGCTGAGTCTACATACTGTGTTGAGTCATAACAATGAGAAATACATCCTAGTGGCCTTCAGCACATGACAAACTGAAATTGTGAGAACAAAATCCTCTCTCTCTCGTCTCTCCTCTCTCTCTCTCTCTCTCTCTCTCTCTCTCTCTCTCTGTTGTATTTTTCACTGTCTGTCTGTCTCTCAGTCTTTCCCTCTCTTGCTTTTGTTTTGATTTCTACTCTTCTATTTCTCCCTCTAGCATACCTCAAGTGTGAATCATGCAGTTGTGTGTGTGTGTGTGTGATGTTGTGGTGTGCTGTGTGTGTGTGTGTGTGTGTGTGCGCGCGCGCGAGCGCGTGTGATGTGTGTGTGTATGGATGTGTGTGTGTGTGTGGATGCTGTGTGTGTATGTGTGTGGATAGTGTGCACTGTTTATGCATGCGTGTTTGTGCAAAAACAAGTATGTTATAATCACAGCAGAAACAACGAACAAGCAAACAAAATGCGTTGGTACGAGAAGCATTAGTACAAGGAGCCAGAGGCACTGTTTCTGTGCTGCCACTTCTAATTCGGTGCAGGTCATGTCAGTATACATTCAGGTCAGGACCGGGCAGCATGTAGGTCAGAGCAGAGAATTCAGGAAGAGAGAGGAGCACAGGCAAGGGAACAGGGAAGGAAGAGGGCTGGGCGGGCGGCAGCAGGATCGTCGACTTGGAAGGGAAGAGTGAGCAGCATTCTCAAATGCATTATAAACAGGCCAGCCTGCATCCTAGAACTAAGGGAATGGGGTTGTAAGTGGTATGTGTCTTCAATCGCAAGCTAGAAAAAGTGAAAAATAAGAGAAGAGTAATTAACTTGTTATGGAATGATTGCAGGAGCATCATTCAAATACAAAGATAAAATATTCCAAGTCAAGCTTTATCTCACTCAGTCACAATATAACATCAAGGGGAGATCATTTAATGTGGGCAAGACTTTCAAGCAGGGTGGACAACCCTGCTCCACGGCTGGCCCTCATCCTGGGAGGTGGAGACACCTGTGAAGTCGCTTTTTTATTGCTTTTGTTTGCTGTGATGATATGAATGTTTGTAGTTTTTTAAAAGTGTTTCTATGCAATGATCTAAAATCATTTGATGGACCAGAGAACCTTCTTTGCAAGGGAAAGAAATAGTTAAGTATGACACAAATCTGGAATTCCCTTCCTTTCCCTTTCAACCAGTCAGAGTTGACAGGTTGGACAGCCTCCCCTGCCAGGTGAACAGGCAGTGAGGAAGGGATACTTCACTTGAATTCTGATATCTAAGAAATTATTCTAGCAAGAGACAAACAAATTCACATGGGCTTTGAAAAGTAACTGTGTACTACCAAGAGGTTACAATTTCATGCAATATGATACACTTTGATTTATGATGCTATGACAAAATCAAACTCTATTTCATTCCTTGCATGAACAGACTGAGTATTTGATTTCAACTCTGATGTCTGAAAAACTATTCTATCAAGACTGAATAAATAGATTCATCAAGACTTCACATGATTACAACAGAATGAAATGTTTTGCAGCATGGGATTGTTAAAATTCCATATAATGTTATGCAAATTCAGACGAATGATGCTTCGACAAACTCAGTTTTTACTTAACTCAGGGTGAATGTACACAGCAATCGGTTGACGCCCCACAATTTCAAACTTTATCAGGCTATAACCAGTCTGAACTTCAAATGTACGATGCTTTGTCAAACTCATTTTTTTACATTATAACTCAGTGTGGATGTACACAGCACTTATGTCAAATCCAAAGATTTCCAACTTCAGCATGCTGTAACCAGTCGGACACTTTCAGCTGTGTCAAATTTTCAAACTGTTATTTGTGTAGTTTTGGTGTTAATCCAGTTTGATTACATCGGTTCTATTGCCAAAGCTCAAGCTTCATCTATGCATTACTGAGGTGCAGGGTAGAATAAGTTCCGAGATATAACCTGCATAAAACATGTTCAAAAATCTTGTGGGAAAAGACACACCATAAAAATTTCCCATGTTTGCCTGGTAAACACTACAAGATTTCATCCCTGACTGTGGCATGTTCACAGCAAGTAAATAAAGACACTACACACGTGTAATGAGAATAGGTCAGAAGGCCTTTCGCAGTTTATCAGTCCCAACAATGATCTGTTAATTACAACTGTTGGCTGGAAGTAGACGTGAACATGAGTGAAACATTTGAAATTCTTCATGGGCATTATGATGACAGAAATGAGTCAGTGTTTCCTCTAGCTTTAGGCCACTTCAAGTCCAATAAATGAAATAAACATTGGACATGCTTTTTTTTTTTTTCAACGGTGCATTAACAGAATGCAGATACTGCTTCCTCTGTAGAGTTTTTCCCACATCAAATCTAAAAATGACTTCTATTCTCCTCTCTCCCCCTCCCTCTCGCCTACTACTGCTTTTCTGTTATTTGGCCTGGGCATGGCTCAAGGCCATATCTGGTCTATATATATGCTTACATGTAAAGCCATTTGATCTGGTCTGTGCGAGGTCCCCATTTATATGTGGCCTGGAAGCGTATATGCGTGGTATCGTGGTTTAAGCTGCGCCAGTTGGCAGCTTCATCTGCCAGTCAAGACGCCTTGAAAGACAAAGCCCAGTCTTGATGGAACATGAAGCAAAGCCTATCCCGGCAAATGTCACCCACCCATCTTGGAAGAGGCAGGTGTTCCCAACAGTCGTCACCAGCATTCCCGGAGTGGAGAAGAGAGGAATACAGTCAGACACCCAAAGGAAGGCCCTGGCCATGGAGTACATCTGCAACCAATATCCCCAGGAAGACTGGACCCATGTCTTCACAGATGGTTCCGCCACAGAGGCAACGAGGGATGGTGGAGCTGGAATCTTCCTTCGATACAAAGACGGAGATGAAGAAATTGCAATTCCAACAGGAAAATACTCCACCAACTTCCGAGCTGAGCGAGAAGCCCTCTGTGAGGCAGCCACAACAGTCTTGCAGAACTCCAAAAGAACAACAGGGCAGGTGGTGGTCTTCTCTGACGCTGTCTCCGTGCTCCAAGCCCTCAAGAACTCCCGCTGCAAAGAACAGAACCATATCACTTCAGCCCTTGTTGCCCTGAGTGCCAGAGTGGAGAAAGTGGTGATACAATGGGTACCAGCACACTGTGGCATCAGAGGCAACGAAAAAGCGGACATTCTGGCAAAAGATGGTGCACAGAAGGAGCAGGCCAACAACCTGGTGTCATACGATGAAATTAAGACAATCATCAAGGCACAACAAGGAATAAAATGGCGCCTCCTGCATCCCAAATACAACCCAGAAGACACATACCATTTGCTGGGACGACGGGAACAGGTCAAGATCTTCCGCCTGAGGACTGGACACAATCGCCTGCTCCACCACATGCACACAAAATTTGGCATTGGACAGAGTGGAGAGTGCCCTTGTAGTGAGGGACCAATGACAACCGACCACATCCTTCAAGTCTGTACGACGTATGCAGCATCCAGGAGAAAGTACTGGCCAACACCGACAGCAGTGGAAGCCAAGCTGTATGGCACCCTGGAGGAGCTGCGACGGACGGCAGCCTTCATCGAGGACACCGGGCTGCTCATCTAACGGGATGGCGAACGAGGAAGAAGAAGAATATGTGGCCTGAAGCGCATATAACCTGCCAGTAGCTATGCATATGGTTATATGTAAAGCCATTTGATCTAGTCTGTGCAAGGTCCCCATTTATATGTGGCCTGAAGCGTGTATAACCTGCCAGCAGCTTCTTATGTTGCGGCACTTTATTCTTGTGGTAGTTGTCTGTCTTAAGTTCTGTTTCACTTTTCTTTTTTTCTTTTTTTCTCTTTTGTATTGTTGTTCATTTTGGTTTGTTTATCGCCTTTTTTGCCCCCTCGTGTGTGGAGAAATATCTGACATGCCAAAGGTATTCATTCACCTGAAGGAAGAACTCTTGGAACATTTGACCTTACAATATTGTGATTACAATACTAGAAGTTGGAACCTGCAATGCTTTCAAAATTGGAAATGTATTAAATGTATGTTATTCTCTAAAAATCTGAAGCATAGCAACATCAGGACAAAACGGTTACTGTACCGCTGTACAGTTTCATTCTTTTCAATTAATACTCTGAGACTGACAAATGTACACTTCAAAAACTAAACTCTCTTAAATTCAAAGGTTGAACTTGATGCAAAAACCAACCAACCAGCCAACAAACATCCTAGTTCTGTACGGCTGTGGAACTCACTGCCGGGTGCAATCAAGATTGCCACAAATGCAGTCTCATTTAAAAATCAAATTGATACAACAGTCTTGAGATCTGCATATTGACGACTTTTCTATCTTAACTTCCCCAGATATTTTATGGTTACCTGGGCCTGAATCTGGCCTTTGCTTTTAACTTTTTGAATATCGTGTGCGACCCCTTGTTGTCAAATTTTGCTCCATGGGCCAACAGGCTGAGTCGCACTTTATTTTATTTTATTTTACTTTTTAGCACGCGCGCTAGTGACCTACTCGTTTTTGAGTGAACCAGTCTAGCAGGAAGAAGAAGAAGAAACAACAACACAAACAACAACAACAAACTCCACCAACATCTGCGTGCATTGTATATTGTATACAAATCAAATCTGTCACCACAAAAGTATTTTATGAAACGATTGGGGGGGGGGGGGGGGGGGGGGCGGAGATTGACACAAAGTTTGTTCTCACATGAATTCTCGTCTTCGGGATGTAGGCCAGCGATGCAGCCCATTCAGGAGGGCAGTAACTTTCCGTCCTTCCATACATCGTCATGCCACAGGGAGTGTGAAGTGAAAAATGTCGATGTTGGCTAATGCAGGGCTTTTTTCCTATGCAGGACACACAGATAGCGAAAGACGACGTTCGACCCGTTTGCTGACTGATAAACTTTATCAGTGGCGTTCTCATTTCTTTAACTTGTCTCAGTTGTTTTCGGTTCGAGTTCACGTGCTTGGTGTTAGATGTCTGCTAGGCGTGATAGATAATTTTACCGGAACCATTCCAAACTATACATACTGTAGGCAAATTTGTCACAAATGACCTAAAACCTTTTATTATTATTTTTTCATTTCATTTCTTTTTTCAAATAAGATTTGTATCATTTTTCACGTCTGAAAAAGATATACTTGTCGAAAATTCACTTACATTTCTTTGCACTCAGTTTTGTGTGTTTAGTTGTATTTTGACCTGACTTGATTCAACGTTTGAGGCCCTTTTGGGGCCTGTTAGTTGGTCCTAGCTTTACTGGCTTAAGTTTTCACATGCGTGGGAATATACATGTCCCTAACTTAAGTCAGGCACTCTGGTTCATAAATTGTATTCATCTGTTTCCAGTGTTGGTCCAAATGACTTTTGAAAGCATTCAGCGAAGGGGCTGAGACCACCGTGTCAGGCAAACTGTTCCAGCAGGAGACCACTCTGTAGGGAAAAAAAATTTGATCTGATATTTATTCTTGGTCTCTGCTTCTGCAGTTTCAGAGAATTTCCGCTAAGGTCAGTGGTACTAGCTAATTTGAAGACAGGAGCACTTACTTTGTACTTTGGCCTATTTTCTTTCATCAGCGCCGCAGTCCGCTCAAGTCTAAAACATAACAATTAAAATATTTATGTATATAAAACGAACTAACAAGACGAAACAAAAACCGGCATTGTAAAACCAAACCGACAACGACTGGTGCAAACAAGGGTGC
The DNA here is from genome assembly GCA_033310375.1 of Conus canariensis. Taxonomy (NCBI): domain Eukaryota; kingdom Metazoa; phylum Mollusca; class Gastropoda; order Neogastropoda; family Conidae; genus Conus; species Conus canariensis. The sequence continues at coordinate 6,817,552 of CM065741.1, forward strand.
ACTTCGTTTTTCATGTTCTCTCTCTCTCTCTCTCTCTCTCTCTCTCTCTCTCTCTCTCTCTCTCTCTCTCTCTCTCTAATCCTCGTAAATAAAGAATTTTGTCTTGTCTTCTCTCTCTCTCTCTCTCTCTCTCTCTCTCTCTCTCTCTCTCTCTCTCTCTCTCTCTCTGTGCCTACGCGCCCGCGCGCGCGTGTGTGTATGTATTGCATCGGTCATTCCTTTCCCAGCTGTTTTTAATTGTTTTGTTTGGTTCGTTTTTTTTTTTTGTTTTTTTGTTGTTTTTTTTTTTTTTGGGGGGGGGGTTGTTTTTCGTTTTTCTTTTGAAAGATGCCCCCCCCCCCTCCTCCCCCGCTACACTTCTACATGTATTGCATCATTTTATATTATTGACTCTACTCATGGCGAGGGCTGGATGTTGGAAAAAAGGAAACCTCTGTTTATCCTTCTAAAATAAAACTCTCTCTCTCTCTCTCTCTCTCTCTCTCTCTCTCTCTCCCTCTGTGTGTGTGTGTGTGTGTGTGTGTGTGTGTGTGTGTGTGTGTGTGTGTGTGTGTGTGCATGCGCGTGTGCGTGCACACATGCGTTTGCGCATACATGCGTGTGCTTTTTTGTGTGTGAACATGTGCTTGGGCGTGCGTGCGCTCGTGTGTGTATGTGCGTCAGCCACATGCGTTTGTGCATACGTGTGTGTGTATGTGTGTTCGTGCGTGTGCTTTGTGTGTGTGGTGTGTCTTTGTGTGTGTGTGAACATGTGCTTGGCCTTGCGTGCAGACGTGTGTGTGTATGTGTGTGTGTGTGTGTGAGAGAGAGAGAGAGAGAGAGAGAGAGGTATGGGCTGGAGGACGGGGATGGGGGGGGGGGGGAGAGGGGGGGTAGAGCAGTGACTTGATCGTGTTTCCCATTTGCATGTTTACATCTCTTTTGAGGCAACTGTCCACTACGAGTCAATTAGTACTTTCAAAACGAGCTTTATTAAACAGCAGTTTATTATACTTAATTCTGGAATTTAATCAACATGAGACGATACTGATTACATTTCTTAAGAGAGAGAGAGACAGACAGACAGACAGACAGACAGACAGAGACAGAGAGAGAGAGAGAGAGAGAGAGAGAGAGAGAGAGAGAGAGAAATTGCTCGACTTTTAAAACTCAAGGACAAAAATGTCAGGCCAAGGTCTAGCCTTTGTCTTTACTTTTTTGTCCTTTTCATACACACATCGTCCTCCACAGATTTTACTCATGCAGGACAGAACAGCACAAACACTGATGTAAACATAATAATATCAATCCAGACGTTGCAGGTAGTCTCTGAATTCATTTCAGCGAAGGGAAATCTTAGTTGAGGCAGAGAATGGTAACCAGTGAACAATGGATAGGTAGGGTACCTCTTGTTGCTCCCATGATGACGTAATCACACGATCAAAACTTCGAAAGATTGCTGTTCAGCACACCAAACTGCCTGGCGAAAATGCCAACACAGAGCACACAGGGCAAACAAGGAGACATCCCCCTCCCCTCCCTTCCCCTCCCCCAAGAATTGCGGTTGTTCAAAGCTTGCTCATACACCCTGCACTGAGACATGTACCTAACAACAACAACAACAACAACAACTGGTGAAATGAACAAACACTGATTAACTTTTATTCAGGACCGGCACAGCCTTTTCAGTCTTGAACAGAGTCAAACAAACACACAGAAAAACAAAAAACAAACAAAAAAAAAGCAAATACAAGTAACCTCGGTTTCTTCTTTCTTTGAGTGTCCACCTTCATCGAGTTGAAGATTCTGACACTTTTGTGTGTATGGCCGTTTTTTTATCCCGCCATTAAGGCAGCCATACTCCAACTTCGGGGAAGGTGCATGCTATGTGTAACGTGTCATTCATACCAACGGCCAAACTGGCCTTCTCTTCCGAAAGTTGGTGATGGGATTTGACGTGTGTGCAAGATGTTATGCGTGCGTTCACACACGGAACCTCGGTTTATAGTCTCATTTGAAGGACTGTATGGGAAATGGAGTCAGAACCAATGCTAACTCCGAGGGAAAAATCCCCCTGTACCGAAACGGCCCGGATGAGATTCGAACCCGCAATCCCAAGATTACGAGTCCGGCGCTCTACCACTGAGCTGTTGTGGCCCCGGTAACCTCGGTTTAACTGGTATGAAAAGAAATCTGAAATGAGGCAGGGAATAGTAAACAGGAAATAACGAATAAGTAGGATAACTCTTGCTCCCATGATAAGATAATTACACGTCTATAACTGCAAGTAATTGCTGCTTACGACACCAGAAATGACAACACAGAGCAGGCAGAGCACACAGTGTAAACAAACAAGGAGACAGAAATGACAACACAGAGCAGGCAGAGCACACAGTGTAAACAAACAAGGAGACAGAAATGACAACACAGAGCAGGCAGAGCACACAGAACAAACAAGGGGACAGCCCCCCAAAGAGGATGTTCCAACTTTGCTCATACGTCCTGTATCTGACACACGTACACAGCAGCACCAGCTGCAGAAATGAACAAACCGTAACTAGCTTTTTTTCAGGACAGAGAGAGAGAGAGAGAGAGAGAGAGAGAGAGAGAGAGACGGACAGACAGAGAGAGAGAGAGAGAGAGGTAATTTCAGTTTGACTGGAAGGGAACGGACCTTGGGACCAACGGACCTTGGAACCAATGGACCTTGGGACCAACGGACCTTGGGACCAATGACCTTGGGACCAATGGACCTTGGGACCAATGACACGCTCCCGATTGGAATGGAAGAATTTTTGGAATGATTCAGAGAACGTCTCCCTGTTTATTCTGCATGCTCTGTGCTGGCATTATTTCTGCTAGTCGATTTGGTGTCCTAATCAACTGCCGTTTGGAGTTTTGGGCATGTATCTCACCATGAAAGCAAGAGTTACTCTGTTTAATTCGTTAGTTAAATGTTTAGAGCACACACACACACACACACACACACACACGCGCGCGCGCGCGCGCGCGCTTCATTGAACAGGCCTTTGTGCATTCACGTATATAGGCCTATTTTCATACGTCATTTTTTAACTTGATGTCACTAGTCCCAAACACGGTCTACAACCGAAACGTCGATCATTTTTGTTCTTTTATTTCTACATGAAGTGCTTACTCAAAGAAAGTTTTTGTTTATGTGTATGTTACTGGATAATCAGTTTCTTTTCAAAACTGATAAAAAGAAAACAAAACTCAACACAGTCCAGTAATTAGCCTACTGCTGATGATGAGGAGCTCGGTGATTGACGATTGGGAATTCGTGGGTTCGAATCCCTCCAGAGCCATCATTAGAGCTGAGAGTACCATGAAAGAGTAAGACAGTCGAGCCTCACCCATCAAAGCACATCTGAAAGTTTCTCTGAAATTTAAAGATCACGGCTACTAGTGTTCTAGTATCTCTTGGGCATAATTCATACTAATATGTCTTAAGGGCTACATCCCTGTCATAAATGGTCTAGATCTAGCTGCAAAGTGAGACGACTGCAGGGGGGAAATCTAACGCCTATCTTGCGCTGAAGCGATTGAAGATAAATGGTAGCTCGTTCATTTTCGTTGGCCTAATTGTTTTGTATCTTGCCTGAAGAAGACCTAAGAGGTCGAAACGCGTCGTGTTTTGTCTTGTGATTGGTTTGTCTCTCTCTCTCTCTCTCTCTCTCTCTCTCTCTCTCTCTATATATATATATATATATATATATATATATAGATATATTTTTTTTTTTTTTTTTTTTTTTGTGGTTCGCCAACATTTTTTCAATAAATGGTATAGTTTTTAGTAAACCAAAAGTGGATTTTTATCGCGTCATCATCGAATATTCCAACATCTAAAAAAAAAAAAAAAAAAAAAAAAACACGGATTACAGGGTTATCGCGACTTAAAAAAAAACAAACATGAATAACAAAATTGCAGCTGGGTTTACATCATGGCTTTTTTGGGAGGGAGGGGATAGAGAGGGAGCGGGAGGGGGGGGGGGAGGGGGGCAATGGGGAATGCTCCAAGTGCCCTGGTGCCTGTTGTTTCCCTATGTAACAGACGACAGGCTCTTTGTTATTTAGCCTCTGTATCCATAGGCACATGAAGGGGATCAGATACCAGGTAGGTAACCCACATGTCATGTTTGACAGGGAATTTGTCAAAATCGACATAACTGCTACCAATGATTATATACTAGAAGAAAAAAAAGTGTGTTTGTGTGTGTGTGTGTGTGTGTGCGTGCGTGCGTGCGTGCGTGCGTGCGTGCGCGCGCGCGCAGGTGTGTGTGTGTGTGTGTGTGTGTGTGTGTGTGTGTGTGTGTGTGTGAGTGTGTGTGTGTGTGTGTGTGAAGAAGACAAAACTTATGGGAAACACACACACACACACACACACACACACACACACACACACAAGACCAAATGTGCAATAAAACCATGTTTAAGAAATATCTTAATCTATTATAGCCAGCCTCTCTTCTCTTTAAAGTTGTGTAAGATTGCAAGAACACTGGAGCTACACAGATTCACAGTCGCTCCATAAGTGTGTGTGTGTGTGTGTGTGTGTGTGTGTGTGTGTGTGTGTGCGTGCGTGTGTGCGTGCATACGCGTGCGTCCGTGCGTGCGTGTTTCACCACATGACTGCATAACCATTATATTCATTTTGAATATACAGCTGTATGCTTATGCATTCTTTCCAAACTTACACAGTCATCATAGTAGAAAGAAACTCGTGGAGAGCGTGGCAGCAGAGAGTCCTCAGAAGAGAAGCCCCCTTCAAGCAAGTGTTTCGGCCCTTATCTCCTGACACTCTAGGGGGGTTGGGCCACACCCGGTTCATGACTCCGGATGTCCCTCTGCTGCCCCTTTTTTTTTCCCATCTTGGGACGAGCCATGGCTGGGATTCGAACCCATGACCCTCTGGACATGCTCATTTTCCACTTAATGACTCGCGCTTTAACCACTGAGCCACAGGGACACCTGATATTTGTAGGGAAATTAAGCCTTATGAAGTTCACTTTTGTTCCTCCTTGACCAGATCCAGCTTGAACACCTCTCTGCCGCTTCTGCCATTGCTTTCAGGGCTCTGGTTTTTTCCTTCCCTGCAACTGAGAGCTGTTTCATGAGGCTGTATGCAGACGTTCCTACAAATCCCCTAGCTCCAATTTCTGCAGTGAGGACTTTGACCTGATAGCCTTCTCTCCTCAGGCTGTTTGCCAGATCAGCATACTTTTCAGTCTTGTAGATTTGAGCTGCCTCCATTCTGTTCTCATATGGCACCGTGAGCTCGATCATGATCAGCTGCTTGGTTGACTTAGAGTGGACTACTATGTCTGGTCTCATGCCACTCTTGCTGATGATCTCTGGGTGACTCTTCCATTCTGGGAGGTCTGCAGTGCACTCCCAGTCATCTGCCCCGTCCAGCAGACTCTGCCTGCATGTTTCGAGTGGCACTGTTGTTCTTGGCCATGATTTGCTGCCTCCTGCCGTGAAGAATGTTGTGGGTGCTTTTGGAGTCCTGATTTTCCCTTTTGTGGTGTTGGTACTAGCCCAGACTACTTGTACAATCTCTTTGAGCACTTGGTTGTGCCTCCATGTGTACCTTCCTTGAGCCAGGGCTACTTTACATGAGCTTAGGACATGCTCCACTGTTTGTTTTTCATGGCAGAGGGGGCATGCAGGATCGTCTGTTTTCCCCCACTTCACCAGGTTTGCATTTGAGGGCAGAAGGTCATATGCAGATCTGAGAATGAAGCTGATCCTGAGAGAGGCCATGTGCCAAATGTCATTCCAAGTGAGACTTCTTTGGAGTGCATTCTCCCACGTTGTCCATTGCCCTTGCTGGCTCTGCTGGACTGCTTTTTGAAGTCTTTTTTGGTCTTCTTCTTTTCTCATCTCCTGAATCATCATGTCTCTTTTGGCTTTTCCTTTGGCCTTTGACCACCATTCAGTTTTGGTCACCCCCAGTCCTTGTCTGTTGGTCTGTGTGTGTCCTGTTATTTCTCTGATCTTGAGACTTTCTTTTGCAGAATCCATCGCCTCTTGAACTTTCCATTTTCTGCCTGTCTTCAGCTGGGGCTTGATTGCTTCTACCACCTTGTCTCCTGAGTCCTCCAGCATGCTTTGAAGTCTGATCTTCCCTGCTTTGTATTCCTCCAGGATGGATTTTAGTGGTAGTTTCAGCTTTGCTTGGCGACAGTACAGCGCTATGTCAGTCAGACAGGGTGGGACACCAAGCCATTTCCTTGTGAACTTGTTGATTTTGGCTTCCATTGCCTCCACTATGCTGGTGCAGATGTCGTATATCATCAGAGGCCATAGGAGCTTTGGTATCAGCATGAACTGCAGACACCAGACCTTGTATTTGCCAGGGAGCCCACACTGGTCAATGGTCTCCAAGCCTTCCTCCGCCATCTGCTTGGTTTCTTTTGCTCTTTGTGTGTCTTTCAGCGTATCATCATACCATCTTCCAAGGCTCTTGACTGGTTCTTCTGTGACTGTTGGAATGGCCTGGTTGGCAACACTGAAGACCACAGATCCGGCCACTTTTCCTTTCCTCAGTGAGAGACTCCGTGATTTCTTTGGCTTGAACTTCATTCTGGATGAGGCAACTATGTCGTCCAGCCTCTCCAGCACATGACGTGTCTCGTCTTCTCTGGATGAAATCACTGTAGTGTCATCCATGAAGGCCTTGAGAGGAGGCATCTTGTATCCATCGCCAAGGTCTGTTTGTCTCGCGTTGTTTGTTGCTGCTTTCAAGATGAGTTCCATTGCCAGCACGAACAGTATTGGGGAAATTGCACAGCCCATTGCAATACCCACTTCCAAGTTGATCCAGTCTGTTGTGTACTCCTTGGTAGAGAACCGCATTGAGAAGCCATTGAAGTACTTCTTGAGCATGTCGCGGATGTTCTTTGGCACATGGTACATCTCAAGAGCCAACTGTATCATCTCATGGGGCACAGATCCATATGCGTTTGCCAGATCAAGCCACACTACGTCCAGGTCTCTCTTTTCTGTTTTTGCTTTTTGGATTGCGTCCCAGATCATTGTGGCGTGTTCTACACAGCCCGCCACGCCTGGGATGCCACCTTTCTGGACTGACACATCCAAGTACTTGTTTTCCATCAGGTACTTGGTCAGCCTTGCTGCCATGACAGAGAAGAAGATTTTCCCTTCGACGTTCAGTAGTGATATTGGCCTGAACTGGCTGATGTCACTTGAGTTTTGCTCTTTGGGGATGTACATATATAAGTATTCATTATTATTATTATTATTACACACCATCTGCCGTCATCCACTGGCCGCTGATCTTCTGGTTTCTCCAAGCCGATCGCAGCAGCCTGTGGAGCCACTCCAGCACCTTGGGACATTTCTTGTAAAGCTGGTAAGGTATTCCGTTTGGCCCTGGTGATGATTTGGCTCTGGCTTTGTCGACCACCTTCTTGATTTCCGCCAACGTTGGAGGCTTGCCATTGAACTGTTCCTCAGGGTTGGTTGGCCACACCAGACCTTGAATGTCGAGTGGTGCTTTGCTCTGTGAGTATGTTTTCCTCAGATGCTGCTCAAGAACTCCTTTGTCCACACTTAGGGTCCCAGATTTTGGCTGCTCAAACAGTGTTCTGGCAAACTGGAAGGGGTCTCTGAAGAAGCGCTCTTGTGTCTTCTTCTTTTTGCTCTTCCTCTTCCTCGCAGATTTCGCTTTGCTGAGGGCGCTGTGTTTTTCTTTCAGGTCTTTCCACAGTTTTTCCAAGCCTTGTTTTTCAGCTGGCAATGCGGTCTTCATTTGCATCTTGAGGTTTTTCTTTTGGACCCTGATCTTGTCCATCTTTTCTTGGCGTCTGGATTTTTTTGGAGGTGTTTTCTCTTTGGGTAGTTTTGCTCCATAGGCGTCTCTACATGTGGCATACACAATGTCCCCATATGTGGCTAGTTTGTGTTCCAGGGTGCTTTTCCCTATCAGTGCATCGAGTCTTTGGACGATTTTTGCATCCAGTTTCTCCCAATCTTCAGTTTCGTTTGCTCGTGGCAGGTTGAGTTTCAGGCGCCTAGCATCGAGGGCCTGTGCAAATTCCTCATCCGAACCAACAGCGTGGATGTCCTTGGCACTGTGGTTTAAATCCTGGCCTTGGTCTTCCGACGTCTTATCTGCTGATGCAGTGCGCTGCTGCTCATTCAGATGAGTCTTCACACATCCCATCTTTGTTCTGTGGATCTTCATGCCACGGGTGGTAGCGAAACGCTTTCCACAGACACATGGATATTCCATTTGGTCCATGTTCATAGTCCGTTTGGGATTTGCAGTCATGATTGGTTGAGCACCGATGGATTCATCATTCTCTCCCCCTTTCGGTGAATCCTGGGAGCATCTTTTCCTTTTATTCTTAGTAGCCACATGTTTAAGGCAAAGTGGGGAGCCAGCCCACAGAGCCCTTGGTTCTGGTCTTTCCCAGTGTCCTCCAGTCTTTCCCGGACGTCCTCCGGCCTATTCCCGGAAGTCAATGGTTTACCCATGCATCAGTAGAAAGAAACTCGTGGAGAGCGTGGCAGCAGAGAGTCCTCAGAAGAGAAGCCCCCTTCAAGCAAGTGTTTCGGCCCTTATCTCCTGACACTCTAGGGGGGTTGGGCCACACCCGGTTCATGACTCCGGATGTCCCTCTGCTGCCCCTTTTTTTTTTCCCATCTTGGGACGAGCCATGGCTGGGATTCGAACCCATGACCCTCTGGACATGCTCATTTTCCACTTAATGACTCGCGCTTTAACCACTGAGCCACAGGGACACCTGATATTTGTAGGGAAATTAAGCCTTATGAAGTTCACTTTTGTTCCTCCTTGACCAGATCCAGCTTGAACACCTCTCTGCCGCTTCTGCCATTGCTTTCAGGGCTCTGGTTTTTTCCTTCCCTGCAACTGAGAGCTGTTTCATGAGGCTGTATGCAGACGTTCCTACAAATCCCCTAGCTCCATATAATATATAATCTATTCTCTCCACATATAGAGCCTTATGAATGTTTGTTATTTTTTGTCTGCACTTCAGCCTTTATGTCTTGTTTTTTGTTGTTATTTGAATTGTTTTCTTTCTTTCTTTGTTTGGATGGTTGTTTGTTTGTTTGTTTGCTGTTGTTGTTGTTGTTGCTACTGCTGCTGCTGTTGTTTTTTTTGTTTGTTTTTTTAACTTTATACAGGAACACAAGAAAAGGAGCCTCAGCTTTTGTTTTGGTGTGCACGTAGCTTTGTAGTTTGTTCATTCTTTGTTGCTGAGCACCATGTTCTTGCCTAAGTGGTACTGCACTGGTAGCACAGTGTGTTCCCCTTTAAGCACAGTGACCTTTTAATCTTGCATGTTGTATTACTTTTATTCAACTTTTGATCCCCCCCTCCTCCCCCCTCGGCCCCCCCCCCCCCCCCCCCCCCCCTCCCCGCCTTAAATCAATATTTAGCTGGCAACATGCGCATTCCCAGTCTGATTATGAAAAGGAAAGTGATTTAAAAAAAAAAGAAAAAAAAGTCAGTTTGTGAGATTTGATAGTTGTTTGCGTGAAAAAGAAATGATAGCAATTTTACGGCGGCCGGAATAGCTCAGTTGGTAGAGCGCCGGACTCGTAATCTTGGGGTTGCGGGTTCGAATCTCCGCCGGGCCGTTTCGGTACAGGGGGATTTTTCCCTCGGAGTTAACATTGGTTCTGACTCCATTTCCCATACAGTCCTTCGAATGGGGCTATGAACCGAGGTTCCGTGTGTGAACGCACGCATAACATCTTGCACACACGTCAAATCCCATCACCAACTTTCGGAAGAGAAGGCCACTTTAGCCGTTGGCATGGATGACACGTTACACATAGCATGCACCTTCCCCGAAGTTGGAGTATGGCTGCCTTAATGGCGGGATAAAAAAAAACAAAAAAAACTGTCATACACACAAAACTCCACTTCCTACACAGGGGGTGTCCGCAGGAGTACGCAGAAGAAGAAGATAGCAATTTTACAATCCGTGTCTTTTTAATGGGACAGACATGTTGTTGAATCTATGTAATATGTTGTGCTGAGTCATGATCCTGCACTGGCCTTCGGCAGATGGCAAGCTGTAATTGTGATTACAGTCTCTCTCTCTCTCTCTCTCTCTCTCTCTCTCGCATTTTCACTGTCTGTCTGTCACTCTCTCTCTCTCTCTCTCTCTCTCTCTCTCTCTCTCTCTCTCTCCTCTCTCTCTCTCTCTCGCATTTTCACTGTCTGTCTGTCACTCTTCCTCTCTCTCTTTCTCTCTCTCTCTCTCTTTCTTTGTTTTGGTATTTTTTTTACTCTTCTCTTCCTCTCTCTAGCATGCCGCAAGTGTGCATCATGCATGTGAGTTGTTGTTGTTTTGTTTTACGTCTTTCCACATTACGTGATATTAGACGAAAAAAAAAAAAATCGGGGCCGGGGAAAAAAAAGGGTAACACAACGTGTAAAAAGGAAAAAAAATAACTTATTTACAACTATAACACAAAAATAGAAAATCCACTTAATCAAAGATTAAGAAAAAAAAAACCCATGTAACTCTTCTGCCTCATCTCACTACTGACTGCTATCTATTATAAGTATTTGCCAATTGGACTTTTAGCTAAGTGTAAAAAGAAAAGATATGTATCACTTGGTGACAGGAAAACATTTTGAATAGACTGTACAGACGTATTTGGAATGAATTTTTTCATTAAGTCACACAAAAGAATGTGATCAGTTGATATGCTATGACCACATATACAATGTATATTTTGACATACTTTGTTTTAAAGCAATCCAGTTTCCATCTACAGATCAAGGAACTTATCTGTCGTCTACGATAAATGTTTTGATCGTACTTACTTAACTTTTCATGAATATTTTTCATTTCATCATGTAAACCAAAACACCCAGTTTCTCTTTCTATCAAATGAAAATTAGAAAATTGCACTTTTTCTGCCAAAGTATAGCACTCTTGCACTGACATGCAGAAGTTCAAAAAATGCGAATCTGAAGATCGTTTTGCTCCTCTCTTTGCTAGAACATCAACCTTTTCATTATAATATAACCCACAGTGGGAGGGCACCCAAAGAAATGTTACTTCAGTGTCTCTAACTGAGAGGAAATGGACAAAGTTATTTATTTCAGTGATCATCTCAGGTAGAACTTTTAATTTAAAATTCTTCATTGCAGTAAGAACTGACTTAGAATCTACGCATAAAACAACTTTAAATAAATTTTGAGGGTAATCAACAACAAACTTTAAGGCCATAATTATGGCAGTTAACTCAGCAGTGAATATAGATTTGTTTTTTCCGAGATAATAGGACTTTTCTTTGTTAAGCCCTGGGATAATGTATGCTGCACCTGCATGTTCATTGATTAATGATCCATCAGTGTATATCTTAAAATGGTTGGAGTAGTGATCATGCAAATGCATTTTCATATTGCATAATAACAAATTAGTATTTTCAGCCTTTGTTAAATCTGTATGCTCAATATTAAAATGTGCTCGTACTAGTTTCCAGGGAGGGATAGGAGACACAATAGATCTTTTTGCAATAGATGTTAGTTTGATATCTGAGGAATCTAAAATCGAGGAAGTATATGTTCTTAGAGTCATTTGGGATGATATGTTTTTAGCCCTTCTGGGAAAATCAGTGTCTGATTTAATATTTATTTCAGGGCTTATAGTGTTGTCTATAGTAGAACTTCTTATAACAAATTTGGTGCATGCAAGATTCCTATATTCTTCCAGTGGTAATATCCCAGCAGCACTGTATGCTTTTGTACAAGAGGTATGGACTGGTAGTCCCATGGCTATCTTATACGCTTTGGAATCAATACTTTGAAGTTTTTTCAATAAGTATTTGGGTGCACTGAAGAACACCTCTTGTGCATACGTTAATTTTGATCTAACCAGTGCAGTAGAAAGGTGCAAAAGAGTAACTATGTCCTGAGCCCAAGCATGCTTGCTAATAATCTTTAACAGATTTAAAGTTTTTCGAGCTTTTGTTAGAACATGTTCTATATGGAAATTCCATGATAACTTTGATGTTAAATTTACTCCAAGGAATTTAACTATTTTTGTATATTTGATGGGTATGCCGTTGACTTGAAATAAAGGCATATTAACTGGATCAGATCCAGTATTAAATAACATCATGTGTGTTTTTTCAGTTGATATTTGCAAACCATTTTCAGTCATATAATCAGAAAAGGTATTTAGTTCTTTTTGATATAACTTTTTAATATAGTTTTGTGATCTGACAGATGTACTTTTTTTTTAATGTCACTTTCATCCATATGCATATGTCATCTGCATATTGGGCTAGTTCTATATTTTTAGCAATTTTTGAGGGTAAATCGTACATTAGAATGCTAAACAGTAAAGGGGCAATAACAGACCCCTGAGGAATACCCATGTGTAATTTTCTTCTCGTAGAATAGGAGTTCCCTACCTTCGTTCTAATATATCTATTTTCTAAGAAGTTTCTAATAAAATCATAAATGTTTCCTGACAACCCAATCTCTTTAAGTTTATAAAGCAAACGAGAGTGCCATACTTGATCGTAAGCTTTAGTGATATCAAAAAAGGTTGCTAGTAAACATTTTCTCCTGGAAAACTGATGTTTAATTTGAGTGGTAAGTTTGACCAAGTGTTCAATAGCACTTCTACCCTTTCGAAAACCTGCTTGGTTTGTTGGGATAACTTTGTTCTTTTCACAAAAGTAGTTTAGTCTATTTAAAACAATTGTTTCATAAAGTTTACAGACATGAGAAGTTAATGAAATAGGTCTGTAACTATCTATACTTTCTTTCAGTTTACCTTCCTTGTGAATCGGTACTATTACTGATTCTTTCCATATTTGTGGCAAATGACCTGAGCTCCAGCATTTTTTAAATATACTAAGTAAAATGCTTATCCATTTGTCTGGAAAATGCTTAATCATTTCATTTGAAATGACGTCAGTCCCAACAGCTGTCTTTTTGTTTGGGAGAGAATCTATGGCGTCTTTCACCTCTTGTAATGTAACTGGGGCGTTGATGTCGCACGTGTCGTTATCAGATACATCATTAAAGACATGGGTACATTCTTTATCCTCTCTGAATTTTCTTTGGTTTTCAGACAACCCATCTAATCTGCTTACTTTAGCAAACTGGTCGACAAACGCTTCTGCTTTGTCTGCGGATGATGGTAATTTGTTATTATCAAGAATGATAGGATATTCTGGGAGTTTGATTCCATTTTTCATCGTTTTTATCTCTTTCCATACCATTCTACTATCTTTATGATCGAATGTGTTTCTCTTGCAGAAATTATCCCAATGATCCTTTTTGGCTTGTTCCATAACTCTATTACTATGTACATTTGAGTGTTTCATTTCCTTAAATTTTTCATCTACCATTTTCTTATCTTGACTTTTCTTAGTGTGCACGTATTCCTTGAATAACCGTTTTTTCTCATTAACTGCCTTATCGCAATCTTCAGTCCACCAAACATTACCGAGATGTTTACCCCCTTTAGATCCCTGATTCTTCAATTTAGGAATACATGAACCAGACACTTTTAGAACAGAAGTACAAAACGTGTCATACATTGTATCAATATCATCATCTGGGACAAGCTTATGTCTAGATCTTTAAGTCTGTCGTAAAACTGAGACCATTTGGCATTTTTATAATCAAATCTTGGGATTGCATCATCAGGTTTTGTGTCTTCAAAATCAGGGGACTGATTAATTGTAATAATGATTGGTATGTGATCACTCCCAAGAGTTTCACTATAAGTTTCCCATGCACACGACAAAGCCATTTTAGGTGAAACCAAAGTTAAATCAATAGCAGTAGGTCTATGTGTTGATATATCAGGAACTCTGGTATAAGAACCATCATTGGGTAGACATAAAGTTGAGTTTATAACATTTTCCACAAACCTATTGCTACTGACCTGTGTGCTCTCTTTTTCCCAGAAAGGAGAATGAGCATTAAAATCCCCTCCTACTAACCATTTACCATTATCATTCTTGATATTTTTCATCCATTCAGTATTAGCTTCATCTGGACCCTTAGGTAAATATACAGAAGCACAGTTTACTTCTAAGGAGTCCGAAAACTTGACAGTTACAGCACATGAAAAAATCCCATGTAATCCACTAGGCACAGGTGATTGTTTGTCACAATACTGTAGTCCAGTGTGAATATAGATAGCACAATTTACTCTATCACCATTTTCGTCTGTATCTACTACTGGTGGATAGTAGTACTGTTCCAATCTTGGTAGTTTGTTCTTACTGATATTAACAGACTGGAATAAGAGAACGTGGCAGACAGATGACACTAAAAATTGACGTAAGCAGTCAATATTAGAATAGAGAGAGCGGCAATTCCACTGCAATATTTTTATGTTGTTGCTGAATTTCATGTTTAAAAAAACCCACAGATAACTAAACAAATAAAAATATTTTGCTTCAACACAATTGGAGCTTAGCTACACACAGACGTAGGCTGGTATGCTGCATTTGTTCCGAACAAAAGCAACAAAAAATGTCACCAGTTGTATAAAACATTGAACCTATTGGACCAGGCAGAGCCGTAGAAGGAATCCTCAGGGAAGGGAGTGGGGTGCAGGTACCGGGGACGTCGCACAGTCTTCCGGGGCCGTTCCCAGAAGAGGTTCCTCAGATGCCGGCCAATATTCCCCGCTAGGATGCTAGCTCCTCTGGCAGTGGGATGTAGCCCATCACGGAGGTTGAAGCGGGCGGCTTGTAGGTTGGAGTGAGTGATGAAGGTGATGTTTTTGTCATCATTCAGCTCTGATACCAAAAGTGCGTTGTACAAGTCCCCTTTGATATTGAGTTCGGGGTCTAATGTAGGAGCCATCTTACTGACTATGATGGCCAGATCAGGGTTTTCTTCTTTGATACTCCTCACGCACTTTGCCATTCTTCCGGAACATGTTGCTGCTGATTCTGTTTCTAGGTCCTTCGATCCAACATGTAAGAGTAAAGCATCAGGAGGTGTCTTGACAGATGCACTTGCTTTGGCCACTGCTGGTTTGATGTCCTTTATTGTTCTTGCATTTCTCTGATGCAGCTTACATCCGTAGGACTTCCCTAGTCTGTTGGTGTTGACTTTCTTTATGATAGGGTCATTTACATATAAAATGTTGGGAAGGCCCTTTAAACTTGGATTTGGTTTCTCTCTGGACTTGGCCTTTATGTCTTTGACGTTTTGTTTGTCTCTGGACTCGGCCTTAAAGTTATTGTTGTCATTTTTCTTGCACTGTTCCTTAGACTTCGGCTTGTGACGCAAAGAAACTTTGACGTCATATTTGTTTGCGTTATCATTTTCTTCTATTTTTTTGTTTTTATCATTTTGCTGTACATTTCTATTCTGCTTTTTTTCTGTTTTGTTTGTTTCGACAGGCAGATCATCCGGAGGAGTTGTTCTCGACGGTGTTGAGATCCTAGCCACTTCTGCATAGGAGAGGTAGTGGAAGGGCTCTGTCTGTGTTCCTATGCTAGCCGAGTCCTTTCTAGATCTATCGATTTTGGCATGCAGAGATCTTATTTGCCCTTCCAGCTTCGCTACTATATCACACAGCGAGGTAATTGTGCCTTCGATCTTAGCGAAGGTCTGTGTGGTACTCACGAAGTTGATGTTGTCTGTAGGACCATTGTTGTTTCTTGGCCTAGACTCCAGCCCATCCTTGACGACGGACAAACTGAACGGCCTCCTCAACTCCGAATTGCGATTTGTCCCCTCATCGTTTCCGTGCTTTGTTAGCACATCCTCAGTGCATCCTTTTGCACACAGTATTGGTATGCAGCTTTTCCAGATACTGGTTTGAGAGTCTCTTGTTTGTTTTGAACTAAACATAACAGCATCCACAGCACTGAACTATCAGTTGTTGTCTGCAGGCGCCATCTTGTGTGTGTGCATGTGAGTGAGTGTGTGTGTGTGTGTGTGTGTGTGTGTGTGTGTGTGCGTGTGTGTGTGTGTGTGAGTGTGTGTGTGTGTGTGTGTGTAAAAAATAAGCATGTTACATTCATGGCAGAAAAATGCGTCAAAACAAGCGGAACAAAATGTGTTTGCTTGCGGCATGTGCATGCATCTGTATCCGGGAAATGGGCCTGACAACGTTTTAAGGTCAGCAAGCGGCACTATGAGTATTAAGCATGCATTTCTATAAGGAATCTCTCTGTCTCTGTCTGTCTGTCTGTCTCTCTCTTTCTCTCTGTCTCTCTCTCTCTCTCTCTCTGTGCGTGTGTGTGTTGTTTTGTTCTCTCTGTCCGTCTGTCTGTCTCTCTCCTACTCTGTGTGTGTGTGTTGTGTGTGTGTGTGTGTGTGTGTGTGTGTGTGTGTGTGTGTGTGTGTGCCTGCCTGTCTGTCTATGTGTGTGTCTATGTGTTGTTCTCTCTCTCTCTCTCTCTCTCTCTCTCTCTCTCTCTCTCTCTCTCTCTCTCGCCTTGTTCCCCTACCATGGTCTCAGCCCTATAGGCGGAAAACAGAAAGATTAGCATTGACAAGATGTCGATGACCTGGCTTCTGCGATGCCATATCACTTTCAGCTCCAGCCCCGCGCAGGTCAGCGCACCTTCCCCTCAGTGTTTGCACAGCAGCTCACAGGGAGGATCAGCTTGGAGACCAGGCGATGGACGCGGGTCAGCGCCCCTTCCCCTCAGTGTTTGCACAGCAGCTCACAGGGACGATCAGCTTGGAGACCTTCCCCTCAGTGTTTGCACAGCAGCTCAGAGGGAGGATTAGCTTGGAGACCAGGCGATGGACGTGGGAAGGGAGAGGCCTTGGGAAGGGAGAACAAGCTGCACTGACCACTCCAAATCGCCTGGCAGAAATGCCAACACAGATCACACAGTAAAAAAAAAAACAAAAAAACAAGGAGACATTGCCCCCACCCCCACCACCCCCCAAAATGTCCTCAGCTTGCTCATAAACACTATAACTGACACGTGTACACAGCAAGAACAACTGGAAGAAATGAACAAACACAAATTAACATTTATTCAAGACTGGAACATCCTTTTTGTACCCCCCAGTTCTTATAGAACAGGGAGTACTTTAGAATGGGAACGAAGAAATGCTGTCTGTCTGTCTGTCTGTCTGTCTCTCTGTGGTCAAAATGTGTTCCACTCGCTCCAGATAAAACTACTGGGCCGATCTTACTGAAAATTTGTAGGTATGTTCACTATGGGTCACGGATGATGCCCGATGTTCATTTTACCGATATAGCGGCCCATAACGGTTTTTCTTCTTTATGGAATATCTCAGAAAGTACTAGGCCGATCTTTCTGAAAATTTGTTGGTATGTTCATTATGGGTCACGGATGATGCCCGATGTTAGCCTACCAGAATTGCCGTTACCAACAGCTATAACGGCCCAAAACGATTGTTCCACTTTATGGAGTATCTCACGCGTATTCAAGATAAACTGGGAGTACGTTTATATGCTTTGCATCTTGTTCGTCTTGAGATTAGTCAAAAACAGACATACATGCGAATAGAAAGGAATACAGGTAGCCTCGGTTTGATCGGCGTGAACAGGGAGTAGTGAACAGTCAACAATAAGTTGGTCACTCATGCTCCCACAATGAGATAGTCACACGCACATAACTCCAAGCGATTGCTGCTTACGACACGAAATTATTTCTTGCATAGCGATTGGTTCATCCGCAGTCACGTGAGATGCCGAGCGCGGGAAGAATGCCAGTCGGAGCCAGAACATACCAGATGTAGGACGCATGCGCAAAACGATGGTTTGTCACCAAAGTTTCACAATGAGGTGACGTTAGGCAGAAACTGACACGTCTTTTTTTTTTTTTCTTAAAGAGAAGTTAGAATTAATCCGCCAGACAAAGAGGACAAACAAATTACAAGACAAAACACGACGCGTTTCGACCTCTTTGGTCTTTTTCAGGCAAGGGAAACAACATTCAGGACAATGAAAACAAAGAATGACTGATCACTTATCTTCTCAAATTCGGCGCCAGATGGGCGCTCCACAACAAAGGGGGCAGGTGCTGGAGAACATTCAGACTTCAGTTTCAGCGGTCAGTGAATGTTTGACCCGGTTACCAAACCTAACCTCATGTCTTGAATGGAAGCTCCCATGCTTCAGGTAGATGAATTGTTGATTAGTAATCACGTCAGCTCAAGTCTGACTGCCGCCCAAACAATCAGAGCAGACTGTCACGCACTCGAATAAATCATCTCTGTGAGACTTTGGTTTTTGACAGTGAAATTCAGAAACTTTTTACCAAAAGGTGTGATATCAGCATCTGAAAAACAAACAGGTGAAGTCATTTTTTTTTTTTTTCTAGGAAAAAGAAAGCTAGATCATACAGGATGATCCCCATTTTAAAGAGACTGAACAGTTAAGTTACACGCCACTATTTTAAAACGAGAAGCACCAGCCACTGCTCTGTCCCTGTCCCCGCGCAGGTTCAGCGCACCTTCCCGACAGTGTTTGCACAGCAGCTCAGAGGGAGGATTAGCTGGGAGACCAGGCGATGGACGCGGGTCAGCGCACCTTCCCCTCAGTGTTTGCACAGCAGCTCAGAGGGAGGATTAGCTTGGAGACCAGGCGATGGACGTGGGAAGGGGGAGGGCTTGGGAAGGGAGAACAAGCTGATTCTGAATCCGGGCATACTAATATGCATGCAGAATGGAAGCTTGACAGCAACTGCCTCAGAAAAGCTTTCCAAGTGCTGAGCATTTTCCCTTTTGTTGGTTTGTGTGCTTCAAGACTAAACAGGTGTCCTAGCAGTGCTGGACTGGCCGACACAGGCCTGGTACCCAGCACTTCAAGACTAAACAGGTGTCCTAGCAGTGCTGGACTGGCCGACACAGGCCTGGTACCCAGCACTTCAAGACTAAACAGGTGTACTAGCAGTGCTGGACTGGCCAACACAGGCCTGGTACCCAGCACTTCAAGACTAAACAGGTGTCCTAGCAGTGCTGGACTGGCCGACACAGGCCTGGTACCCAGCACTTCAAGACTAAACAGGTGTCCTAGCAGTGCTGGACTGGCCAACACAGGCCTGGTACCCAGCACTTCAAGACTAAACAGGTGTCCTAGCAGTGCTGGACTGGCCAACACAGGCCTGGTACCCGGCACTTCAAGACTAAACAGGTGTCCTAGCAGTGCTGGACTGGCCAACACAGGCCTGGTACCCAGCACTTCAAGACTAAACAGGTGTCCTAGCAGTGCTGGACTGGCCAACACAGGCCTGGTACCTAGCACTTCAAGACTAAACAGGTGTCCTAGCAGTGCTGGACTGGCCAACACAGGCCTGGTACCCAGCACTTCAAGACTAAACAGGTATCCTAGCAGTGCTGGACTGGCCGACACAGGCCTGGTACCCAGCACTTCAAGACTAAACAGGTGTGCTGGTAGTGCCGGACTGGCCAACACAGGCCTGGTACCCGGCACTTCAAGACTAAACAGGTGTCCTAGTAGTGCTGGACTGGCCAACACAGGCATGGTACCCAGCACTTCAAGACTGAACAGGTGTCCTGGCAGTGCTGGACTGGCCAACACAGGCATGGTACCCAGCACTTCAACGGCTGTTGCTGACACCACCTGTGCGGCTTTCGAGGTCCGGGCTTCTGCATCTCCCCAGCCAGCCAGAGGCAGTGCATCCCCTGATTCAGCAAAGACGCCTGAAGCTGCTAGTTTGCAAGATCTGCGGCAAGTCTACCAGCAAGCCGGAATGATGAAGACAGCAGTGGACCTTCTGATGGACTCGTGGCGCCCGTCTACATCAAAAGCATATGACAGTTATATTAGAAAATGGCAGGAGTACGTGGCTAGGACTTGCGTAACATTGTCCTCACATAGAGACGTAGCAAACTTTCTTGCAGAGTTGTACAGTTCAGGAGCAAGCCACAGTACAATAAACGTGGCTGAAAGAGCTGTTTGCTGCTGATCTAAGCACCACAGAGGGGAGACACGTTAGGCTGTCATCCAGTTGTCAATCGTCTAGTCAAGGGGGCATTTGAAAACAGGCCATCTCTTCCGAAATAACAGGAAGTTTGGGATGTGGATGTAGTTGTTCAGTGCTTAGCAAGCTGGGATTCTGTGGAGGAAGTAGGCCTCAAACACCTCACACTGAGACTGGTTATGATTTTAGCATCAGTATCGGGTCAGACAGACCAAGCTCTCCATGTTTCGATTATTGATGATGCTATGATTACTGATGGAAAGTGCAGAATAATTTACAATTTCATTCTCAAACAGTCAAAACCAGGAAAGCATGTAAAGCTATTAGGAGCGAGGTGTTTTCCAAACCCAAAACTGTGTGTTGTTGTACATAATATACAGAAACATTTGAAGAGACCACAAAGACTCAGACAAGGGAAAGAACCGTTCCATTCCTACCTAAAACCATATGGACATGTCTCGAGAGAGACTTTCTCCAGATGGATGAAGACAGTGCTGGAGTTACCCGGAATGGACGTTTAAAACTTTTCTGCACATTTCAGAGCAACCAGTACATTAGCAGCTTTCAGACGGGATGTGCTCATGAACACAATTCTGGCAGCTGCTGGTAGATCAAGGGAAAGTACTTTCAGCAAAAGTTTACTGCAAACCTGCTGAGTCAAAGAATAGCTTCAGCCAGTCCATTCTGGACACGTTTGTGCGTAAAATGTAATGCAGTCATTCTGACCGCCTGTGGTCCCAATTAAAGGGTGGAAAAACTGTGAGTGTATAGTTTGTCAAGTTGTGGATAAAATGTTGGAAACTCATTCTGCAGTCTATGTAGTTGCTGCGTTGACCTCCCCCTCCAAATTCTCATGTGAATGTGGACGGACCAATCGTTCTGCGAAAAATACTAATAGGAAAAGTAAGCAACACTTACCTGTAAGTTGGAGTTTAATTGAGATTACTTACGAGTATAGTAATGGGAAGGAACATACAAATGCCCTCCCTTCATAGCTCTAGTATTTCTCAATCCCATATTTTTGTAGTTTGTACTCTGAGGAGGTCAGCCACGACTAAACACAGGCCATGTTCTCGCGCTCGGCATCTCACGTGAATGCTCCTTCCCATTACAATGCTCTAAATAATCTCAATTAAACTCACCGGTAAATGTTGTTTGATTTCATGATTACCTGACAGAAATGCCAACACAGAGCATACAGAACAAACAAGGAGACATCCCCAAAGCAGACCGTTCCCAGCTTGCATATAAACCCTGCACATATAAACCCTGCACATATAAACCCTGCACACAGCCACAACAACTGGAGAAATGAACAAACACAAACTGGCATTTATTCAAGACTGGCACCAACCTTGGTGGTCTTCAAGATAGTCAGACAAACAGCTACGAAGACAAACAAATACTGGTACCCTCGAACTGACTGTCATGAAAGTAAGTCTGAGATGAGGCAGGGAATGGTAAACAGTTAACAATGAATAAGTAGGATAACTCTTGCTCCCATGATGATATAATTACACACCCATTACTCCAAACGATCGCTGCTGACGACACCAAACTGCCCTGCAGAGATACCAACACACAGCACACAGAACAGTGCAAGAGACAACCCAAGAAAAGAGTGTTCCAAGCTTGCTCATATATCCTGTACGTGACACTTGCACACAGCAGCAACTGGAGACATGAATAAACCACAAATTAGCATTCATTCAGAACTAGTACAGTCTTTTCGGTCTTGAACATAGTCAAACAAACACACATACAAATACAAAAAGAAGAGAAAAAAAGAAAAGAAAAAACAAACAAACCAGGCAGCCTTGGGTTGATTGCTAGAAAAGGGGGTCCAAAATAAGACAGGAAATAGTAAACAGTTAGTAACGAACGAATGGGGTAGCTCTTGCTATCATGATGAGATAGTTGCACGCCCATAACTCCACATGATTGTTGCTTCCAACATCCAAATTCCCGAGCAGAAATACCAGTACAGAACACAAAGAACAAAGAAGGAGACATACCCGGAAAAGGATGTTGTAACCTGCTCAGTAACCCTGTAAATGACACGGGTGCACAACAGCTGGAGAAATGAACAAATACCAATTATTCGAGACCGGCACAGCCTCTCGGTTTTGAATATGGTCTAACAATGGCACAGACGAAGAGAAACATGTACAGGTCATTGTGCTTTGACTGGTATGAAAAGAAATCAGGAAACGAGGTGGGGAAAAGTTGACAGTAAATAACAAAGACAGAGGGTAACCCTTGCTCCCATGGTGCGGTAATCACACGCCTATAACTCCAAACGAATGCTGCATACGACACCAATGTGCCTAGCAGGAATGCCAGCACAGTGCACACAGAGCAAGCAAGGAAAAATCCACCAAAGAGGATGTTCCAAGCTTGCTCGTATAACCCTGTACCTTTCTGGTAGTGTGCATGATGACATTCTTTTTGTGTTTTTTGCATGATGTCTTTTTTCTTTTATCTTTTTCTTGATCTGCCTGGGGAGTAAATCTTTCAGTTCAAAACAACGCCTTCTTCACCTGTTAAAAAACAAACCGTTTTTGTTCTCCCCCAGCTGATTCAAACAGTGGATTCAAGATTCGTTCAAAGTTGACCAAGGTCTGCCCTCTGCCATTTTCCATGTTATTATTTATCAATTAATTAATTAATTAATTTGCATCCCCCCCCCCCCCCCCCCCCCGCAATTTTGTAAAGACATATATCTTGGTGAAATTTTACCTTCGTCTGTCCCCCCCCCCCCTCCCTACCGTTATTGCTGTAGTGCCTGTGGGTTTGTTTGTTCATAGTGCTGATACAATCTGTTTTTATTTTGTTTTCTCTGTGTTGACCAAGTGTTTGGGTTTGTTGCTTGGGAGTGTTGATACTGGTTTGGGATGTTTAGCTTTTAGCTGCTGAAGTAGTGCATGTGCTTCGTTTTCCTGTTGTTTTTTTTTCTTTAACTGGAGTGCCAAAGTTTATTTAATGCTACTGCTCCCATGTGACTGCCTAATCAATGCAGACAGCCATTAAGAGAGAGAGAGAGGGTTATATTTATTTATATGGCCTCTGTGTTAGTATTCATAAGACACCCATTTCTTCATCAAATAAAGAAATAGATCATAGCCTTAAAAATGGATCAAATATCAAAACTCGAAAGAAATCAATCACAGCCACAACCTGAAAAGCAAAGCTGGTATCTGATACCATGCAGCAACATCCACTAAGTACAAACAGCATCAGTGGTGTGTGTGTGTGTGTGTGTGTGTGTGTGTGTGTGTGTGTGTGTGTGTGTGTGTTTGTGTGTGTGTGTGTGTGTCCCTCCCTTTTGGTTATGTGAAACGCAAATGAATCTTTTTGCCTTTCCCTTTTTAACTTTGTCTCTTCCTCTTCTGTAATAGACCAAATACATTTCTGCGCTCTCTCTCTCTCTCTCTCTCTCTCTCACACACACACACACACACACACACACACACACACACACACACACACACACACACACATTCTCTCTCCCTCTTTCTCACACACACACACACACACACACACACACACACACACACACACACACACACACACACACACGCCAGAGAAGAGCATTTCAGGCCTGTAAAAATCTGTACAAAACCTTCACCTCCACAACTCGGACGTTGACAGCTTATATATCTCACTGCATTTTCGGTACAAGCAAAAAGCAAGTGAGACAACTGCACAACCAGACACTAGTTTGTACAAACTGATACATTCTCAGTGTCCCCTCATGGTCATTTATTTTCGTCAAGTGCATAGAATGTCATATACAAAACATAGTCTTGGCGTTTTCCTAATACCTTCTGTTCCCCATAATGTTGTCAAACATTATTGGCACAGTGACAACCGAAAACGGGCAGCTTTCCAGAAAATTGTTTTGCCCGGAAGCCGTCAAATTGTCATGTGTTCTTCCAGTTGTCTCCAGTGATATGATTGGTTAAACCTGTCTACAAAATCGCTGAGCGCCGCACCAACTTTATGCTCCAATAGCGCAGTAAAAGCATACAGCGTCAGTCTCATGATCAAAGCAAAGCAAAGCACCTCAAGCCACGTGAAAGGTTTCTGTGGCATGTTACTTCGTTGGAAAGGTGTATCCACTTGGTGTGTTTGCCTCACGAGTCGAAGTTGACCAGTCTCTCGTTTCCGTCGACATGTATGGTGAAATGGAAGATTATCACCCGCCACAATGGGCAGCTACGTTGAGCCATATTCCAAAGAAAAGAATACGTGTGAGAACATTTGGTTTTTTCTTGTATCATAATCATCAAAGATGATAAAAATGACTGGTCTGTCAGTCTGCCAGTCTGTCTCTCTCTCTCTCTCTCTCTCTCTCTGTCTCTGTCTGTCTGTCTGTCTGTCTCTCTCTCTCTCTCTCTCTCTCTCTCTCTCTCTCTCTCTCTCCCTCCTCTCTCTCTCCTCTCTCTCTCCACACACACACACACACACACACACGACTGCTGTTCCCCATTTTATCTTCTCCATTTTTTGCTTTGATTTTTACCGTGTATATGTGCATAGTATCCTTAATCACTCTATATTATAAGTATTTTATTTCTGTTCCATTTTCATTTCCTTCCATTCATTTCCTGCATTGCTTCGTTATTTTCTTCCCGTTACCCCCCCCCCCCCCCCCCCCCACACACACACACACACACACGCACCTTTCCCCTTCCTCCTCCAGAAAAAGAGCACACACACACACACACACACACATATATGTATATATATATATATATATGTATATATATATATATATGTATATATATGTATATATATAGTGTGTCCTCACTCCTATTTGCTTCACCTGTCCACTGTTGCATTCTTTCCGCATGTTGCATTTCCTTTTGAGCCCCTCGCTTCCCATGTATTTTAGGTTAGTAATGATGTTTTATGATATCATGTTTTAAATTAAGTGAAGTAGTATATGTGTGTATATGTGGGTACATATGTGTATGTATATGTGTGTGTATGTGTGTGTTTATATATGTATGTGTGTATATATGTATGTATATGTCCATGTGTGTGTGTGTGTGTGTGTGTTTGTGTGATATAGACATATGTAAACTGATTTTGTCTTTACTTTTGGGATTCTGATGGTGTTTCGTGTTTTTTTCCAATAATGCAGATTCCTGATGAAGCCTTGAAAAAGGCGAAAATTTGAATGACAAATAAAAGAAGGGAGGCACTGAGTGGACGACTTCTTGATTTTATATATATATATATATATATACCTGCAAGAATTATTCAATTATAAACAAAGCTTGCTCTTATGTCTTAGATTGAAGAAATAGGGGGAGATAAGCATTCATATCTGCAGTGGTAGATTATTCTGCCCAACCAACAGTATGTGCCTGAGTGGGTGAATGGGGAAAAATAAAATAAATGCTTCTCAAAATGAGCCCCCAGCAAGCCCACAGTCTCCAAGTGGGAGACGATCTCCAATGGGGAGGAAACCCGCTAACATATAACTCCTGGTCAGATACCGATATTTCGAAACCTGATTGTCTCCCCCCAGTGACCGCGGAAAGTGGTAATTTGACTCCTCTCTCTCTCTCTCTCTCTCTCCTCTCTCTCTCTCTCTCTCTCTCTCTCCTCTATATATATATATATATATATATATATATATATATATATGCACACACACACACACACACACACACACACACACACACACACACACACACACATATATATATATATATATATATATATATTTCCTTACCACACTTTCTTTTCGTTTTACTTTTCTACCCTATACTGGGTGCTTTGGGGTGCTGTTGGATTTTTTTTTAAAAACCCTTGGTGGTAAGAACACCACAGAATTATAGACTGAGGTGTATTTCCATTTGATGCCAAGGGAGCACAGACACAATCAGCCCGTGTCTCCCTGATGAGTCCGATCCAGCGGACGAAAGGCGCAAGAGCAGGCAATATGAATTGATCTGTGTTCATCAGGATTACGATGGTACGAACATGCTGCTAGTGAAGGGTTTAACATTTGTGATACATTTCCCTGGATTGTTCATTCTCATTTTCTTCTTTTCCCTCCAATTCCCCACCCCCACGTCCACCCCCTCCCCTTTTTTTTTCTTTCATTTAAATCTTTGCCAAGTCATTAATGTAATGAGGGAAGAATTCGTAGCCTGCACTTGTTTTCTCCCCCACTACTTAATTGTTCGGCATAATGTGTTGTGTGTGTGGTGTGTGTGTGTGGAGAGAGAGAGAGAGAGAGAGAGAGAGAGAGAGAGAGAGAGAGAGAGAGTCCCATACCCGTCAAATCAAAAACCTCTATGGATCGGAACCACTGGTGGACCTGTCCGCTGTTAACAAACCAAACGACTCCACTGTTTCTCCAACAACCTTACGAGGGCTATGCGTTGGTCAGTCAATGTTGCTTCGTTCGGCCAAAGATTGGTTCAGCATGCACCAGGCCATCAGTTTCTTCCTTTCTTTTCTTTTCTTTTCTTTCTTTCTTTCTATGTTTCTTTTTTAAGACTTGACCAAGTCATTTCGTGCCTTCGATGGCAGTAGCCCCGCTGTGTTCATTTCGGCCTCTGCCTACGCCCACACCCAAGATTGTCCTGTCGCAGGCCTCTCATCCGCAGTCCCACGAGACAAAAAACAGCCCCCGTAGCATCCCCACACGGGCAGTCCCTGCACTGCAAGTTGGTGGACTAAAGCAGATTTCTGTTCTTTTCTTAAGTTCCAAATTTAGTGACTGAAGGCGGAAAATGAAGCTAAATTTGGAAAGAGAGGGGGTTAGTTACCGCCAAGGACACAGACAGAGTACTGTACTCTGTCTGTGTCCTCCCCTCAAACCCCCTCTCTTTCCAAATTTTTCTGTTCTTTTTAACAACTTCTGATGTAGTCACAAACACGGGCGTCCCCGTCACAGGATGTGTGGGTTGTGTTGCCGCAGCTGTTCTATTTTTTTGCATGTCACCGGAAGAAAACGTTCTCCCCCCCCCCCCCCCCCCCCCCCCCCCAATGTCACCGGAAGAAAACGTTTTCCATTGTTCTAGACGTTTAAAACCGTTGCCGTTGTTTCTTGTTTGCCCTCCCCTCCCTCCCTTCCTGCATGGAATGATTCTGTGGCGCTGCTTTGGTGGATGGATACTGGGGATTTGCTGGAAGAAGGTGGGGGAGTTTGCGAGTTTTGAGTTTGAGTTGTGAGTTTTCCTCCAGCACGCGCTTCTTCTTCACCTGCTTGCGCGCCGAGAGAGGTTACAAGCGGAAATCTTATCTCAGTCGTGGGCTGCTTTCTTCGTTTTGTTTTCAACATTGTTTAGGGAAACTGTAGGGCTTTTTTTCTCTCTCTCTTTTTTTATGAAGCTGGTTTTAGAATCAGCGATGTTAATGCCGTCAAGTTCTGAGGGACTTTTGGTGCCCTTGGTAGGTTAAATTCCTGGACTCTGTCGTCATCCTTAACGATCCTGTCGAAGGCGTTGCGAGTTGGGGAGAAAGACTCCTTGATGCAGAGTTCCAGTGTCGTCAAAATGGCACCGTTCTTGTTTGGTTGATTATGGAAAGGTTCTTCCTGCTCCAGTGAATGTTTGGGCATTGAGCTAGGGGAAGGGGTTCGTTTACCTTTGCAGTGGAGGACTGGTTTATCTGCCGTACACTGCCTTTATCCTTTCGCGCAAAGGAGGGGTTGCAAGCGGGGTTGTAGTAGTGACACTTCTTTTCCTGTTTTCTAAGCTACACACAAAAAGTTAAGGATCACTTTCACAAACATTCATAACTGTCAAAATAAGAAAGTCAATGCGTTGAAGTTCGGCCAACATTTAATTCCATTCTTTAGTGATAACGATACACAATTGCCTTCAATCTTGAGCAATCGTTTGGTGTGTACATTTGATTAAAGTGGGTACGTATCCAAATTTGATTTCCCAAAGTCATTGAAATCACAAGACAGGGCATACTGATGCTCCCAAAAGCTCAGTAATGCGTGTAACCACCATGGCTGTTCTGGCACTCGACGCAGCGAGTCCTCATCGAGTTGACCAGGTTGGTGAAGATCCTCTGTGGAAGCGCCTGCCACTCAGCCTGCAGCATCTGGTAGAGGTGTTGGGCATCCCTGGGAGGGGGGTGGCTCCTCACTTTGCGATCCAGCTCATCCCAGAGGTTCTCAATCGGGTTGAGATCGGGACTGCATGCTGGCCACTCCATTCTGTTGACTCCAGACTGCTGCAGGAAGTCGTTGACCACCCTTGCCCTGTGGGGGCGAGCATTGTCATCCTGGTAGACAGCCCTCGGTCCCATCTGCTGCAGTGTAGGCACAGCCAGCAGTCGAAGGATATCATCCCGGTATCGGATGCCAGTCAGGTTACCCTGTACATGATACAAGGGTGTTCTGTTGTGAAGGCTGAAGGCCCCCCAGACCATTACAGAACCTCCACCAAAGGCCACCTTTTCTTGGACAGTGGCGTCAGTAAAGCGTTGCCCTGGGCGCCTCCAGACCCTCAGTCGGCCGTCGTTGTGGTGAAGGGTGAAGCATGATTCATCACTGAACAGGACCTGGGACCATTGCTGACGTGTCCACCTCACGTGACGTGCGCAGAAGGCGCGGCGTGCTGCCCTATGGGCTGGAGTTAAGCGTGGCCGTACTGCTGGGCGACGAGAACGGATATTAAACCCATGTAGGCGGTTCCGTATGGTCTGCTGGCTGATGTTGATGTTAGTAGCCACCCTGAACTGCCTTTGAATTATGCTGGAAGAGGCTGTTCTTGTCTGCAGGGCTTGTCGTTCAATGAGACGATCGTCACGTGGGGTTGTCTTCTGGGGTTGTCTTCTTCGGTCGACCAGATCTGCGTCTTTCATGGACAATCCCAGTGGCTGTGAAGCGTTGAATCAGTCGGACAATGACCGAGATGGACACATGAAGTCGCCTGGCCACTTCTCACTTGGGAACACCATCTTGGAACCATGCAACAGCTCGTCCCCTATCCAACTCGCTTAATTTTCGTCGTGGAGGCATTGTCAGATCAGGCCTACTACAGGTGGAATGTCTTCTTATATAGCCAAGCAAGCGACAGCATCTCACACATAAACAGCAGTGCTTGCACGTGCATAATGGTTTTTCCATCTGGCAAGTGCAATGTGTTCAGGCAGAACGGTCCAAAACAAGGTCATTTTTCGCAAGTTTCCGCTTATCCGTTTGCGGCCCAGCTCAGTAGTAGAGAATCCCGTGCAATTTTCGCACTAATACAACATCGCCCACTTACAGCTGAACAAGAATTCATGACAATTTGGCTGGACTAAGAAATAAATAACAGCAGCGAACTGAGTTTATTACGCACCTGTTTTCACATACCGATCCTTAACTTTTTGTGCTTAGTATACTTTGAGTCAGACTGGGTAGGGTTCAGGCACGAGGGGGTGAAGGGGAAGGGGGTGGGAGTGAAAGTGGGGCGTTGCTCCTTTTTAAGCACGAACTGCGCCTTGTGCCTTTGTACAGTGGTTGAGGTTTTTTGCCAGGGGGAAGGGGTGGGGTGGTAGGTGGGAGTGGTAGAGGGGGCGGGGGTGGGGGGTGGGGGGGGGTGTCGTTTCTCCCGGCCCTTTCGTGTCTTCAGTTTTGGCTGTTGGTGTGAGTTGCATATCTTTGCCTGCGTTGTATCGGTCCAGTAGTCCCTTTGGCGTGCAGTCTCTGATTAGTTCTTGTATCCTTCATGAACAGTAGTTATCTAGTCAGTACATAAAGCGCCGTGTTACACTAGGTCTCACAGTACCTTGTGCTTTCCTTGTGGGCTGGGTTTCGAGCACGGTTGTGACCCGAGCGGTTAAGCTGTTTTTCCCCCCTACCACCCTCTTCATTTTTCTACTGTCTCCGTACTGGTGGGAATGTTAATTGGAGGTCCTCCCTCGTATGTTAGCTTTCTAATCGATCGAAAATTTTGAGGAACGAATGTTGACAATTATACACGCAGTTCACCGAAACTGACTGAACAGAACCTGACAATTCAGAAAGGTTTATGACTGGCGCCGGGAAGGACATGGTTTAAATGGATATACTCTTTCTGTTCTGTTACCAAAGCTCATGTGATAGTGAACGGACAAAAAAATACAGGGAGCTTCGCTAGGGCCAGAGGATGTCGGCAAGGTGACCTGTTTAGACCTGTTTAGGCCTATTGGCTGTGCGCAGAAATATGGGCGTGCAAAATCTGTGAAGATGGAGGAATTGGATTATACAGATATCAGATACCGAATTTAAAGTCAGTCAGTGCGCTGATGAGACGTGGTTTATATACAAGTGTGAAACAGAAAATCATGTGAAAAACTATTCAGTGCTCTAAGACGAATTGAAGAATGTTCGAGCGGAAAGTTAAATCTTACAAAATCTGTGAATGTGTGGTTAGGTAAAAAGTTACCCCCCCCCCCCCCCCCCTCCCAAATTCAAAATCCTTGGGCTCTGGTTTACGATCGACCTTTCAAGTTTAAATAAACAAACACAAAAGACGAATTTAACCAAGTTTGAAACTTGTTTTAAATCTGATCAAAAGGGATGTGTACATCGTTGGACAGTGAAGCCACATTAAAATCATAAATGTTATCAAAACTAATGTGTCTCAAAATATTATTGCCAAAGCCACCGTATACGAGGTAAAAGACATGATGATGATGATGATGATGATGATGATGGCGATGATGATGATGATGATGCTGATGATGGCGATGATGATGATGATGATGATGATGCTGCTGCTGATGATGATAATGATGGCGATGATGATGATGATGATGATGCTGATGATGGCGATGATGATGATGATGACGGCGATGATGATGATGATGATGCTGATGATGGCGATGATGATGATGATGATGATGGCGATGATGATGCTGATGATGATGATGGCGATGATGATGATGATGATGCTGATGATGGCAATGATGATGATGATGATGGCGATGATGATGATGATGATGATCTTTGTTCCTTTTAATCCGTATCTTTACCCCATCAGCCTCTTCTCCTCCGTTCCATTCCGAAGTTTGAGTTTTTTCACCCAGGACCCCATTGGACGCTGACATTGAAGAGGCCAGTGACTGTTCGTCCTCTCTTTTCAGTGTTTGAAAAATGCTACTTGTCCTGCCTGGAGAAGACCCATAAGGCGAAACGCGTCGTGTCTGTTTTGCAGTTCGTTTCCTCCATGGATTGGGTGGCCCCCTTTTTCTTTTTTTTCTTTTCACACGCTTACGTTGCAGTTCACACCTGGGTCCATGTTGAAATACCTTCCTTGCTGATTTTAAACCGGTTGGTTGATGTTGTTGCTTTTTAGGGGGCGTGTTTACGTTGGCCTGTTATGCATGTCTGTGTGACCTTGCACAAGCAGATAGGGTTATGTCGATGTTCGTACTATGTATGAATATGAAAAAGGTGTGTGTGTGTGTGTGTGTGTGTGTGTGTGTGTGTGTGTGTGTGTGTGTGTAGACCTCAAATCTTATTATATGTGGAAGTTCGTGTGTATGAGAGAGAGAGAGAGAAAGAGAGAGACAGACAGACAGACAGACAAACAGACAGACAGGCAGGCAGACAGTCAGAGGAGAGAGTGAGAGAGAGAGAGAGAGAGAGGTGTGTGTGTGTGTGAGAGAGAGAGAGAGAGAGAGAGAGAGAGAGAGAGAGAGAGAGAGAGAGATGGACGGACGGATGGATGATGGACAGGGAGAGATGGGGGGATGGGGGGGGGGGGTAAGAGAGAGAGAGAGAGAGAGAGAGAGAGAGAGAGAGAGAGAGAGAGAGAGAGCGGGCACGATTCCATGGTGGTTTAATGACATATTGCACTTTTTTTCCTTAGAAAAGGAGCATGTCTATTATATATTGAATTAAATTTATTAATCCAGAAGTAAACAGCTTGATGGGACTTTCTTATCTGATGAATGTAATCTAAGTGAAGTAAATCATAAAGGAAAGCGTTCCTATCAACATGTGTAAAACATCTAGACATGATTTCCTGATGTCCCAGTGTGGGAATGTTTACACCTTTCTTCATCCATGGTAAAACAAACAGACGAATGGTCACTTCATCCGGTTTGTACAGAACACATTTCCAGTATGTTAGCTTTTGTGTTGACGTAAATATGATCAAGTAGGTTTCAGTATACTCAGTAATACGATAGGCCAATCAGTAATTTGTTCTAATCCGTACATAGCATAAACACAACTCCCTTTTTTCGGTATTGATAAATCGATATTAAGATGAA
>CM065741.1:6859708-6864708 GCA_033310375.1 Conus canariensis
CACTTCTCACGACCCCCCCTCTCCCCCCCCCCCCCCCCCCCCCCCCCCTTCTTCTTTTTATAATGATACTACGAAACCTCGAAACAAAAACTTTTGCTCCTTTTGAAGACCTTTTTGAGGAACCGTAGTGTGTCTGTCTAGATGCTAGAGTTACACACTGTGACGTCAACGTAAATTATGACGTCAACTTAAAATGACATAAGTAACTACATGACGAAAATAATAATATTGGACGGAAGAAGAGAGCAAGAACTAATGACCGAGGCTTTGGTGTCCAGCCTAAATTATTTTGTTTTAATCGTCGTTTTCTCCGTAGTGATACTATGTGGAGAGGCTGACTTTCAAGTCAGTAGTGCGTCGATGTTCACTGTGTATGTGCGATACTTCTGGTGACGGTACCAGCGAAATATGTACCAGGAAATTTAATTGTTATAAAAAAAAGAAAAGTTATGAATGCTGTGTCGCCGAGAGTGACTTAAAACTCCTGCAAGAATATTTATGTGCTCTGATTGTACCACCTCATGTGTGTGGGTTGGCTGAGTTTATTGATGTGAACGTTGTAATATCAATACACGGAGAAGCTAATTAATTTTTGTTTTAGATCAACAATATGTCGAATCGAAGTTTATTGTGTTCTATGGGACTATGCTGAAATCGTGTTCTCCGGGGATTCAATATTGATTGCTGTGCCTTGTGAATCTACAGTTCTTCTATGGTTTACTGTGCTTTATGAATCTGCGGCTCTTCTTCTGTGGATTGCTGTGCTTTGTGAATCTGCGGTTCTTCTGCTATGGATTACTGTGTCTTGTGAATGTAAATCTGCGGTTCTTCTTCTGAAAGCTCTACGTGATTTATTGTGCTTGTTGTGTGGAGACTCTGTTTCTTCTTCTTCATCGCTTGTGTTTGTGAACGGCTGAGCTTATCATGTGGGGACCTTGGTCTTATTTTAGTGCTGTAGACTGTGGCTTGGGTACTGTGGAACTGAGTGTGTTGATTGTATGTGAGACACTGTGGACGGCGCCGGCGAGATCTGTGAGTGATATCAAGATATGTAATATGATACGCTGATATTTGAAGTCCCTATGTATTGATATCTTGATCTATATGCTATGTAGTGACATGTATTGATTTGTACTAATTCACATGAATGTATATTTTGATGGTTCAGGCAGCTTAATTATAAAGAAAAAAATCAAACTCGTGTGTTGCCTGGCTATCCATGTGCGTATGGTGTGGGTGTGTGTAGGGAATAATTATTACACGCATCCAAACTTTTGAGAGCGAGAGTCAGACAGCAAACACGCACCGCACACAATCCGTAACATCTGGTGACCCCGTAGTTAAATTTCTTTTGCCATTGAATTAAAAATCGCCTTAGTGGTAGGATTTGTTTTTGTGCCCCTATAATTGCCCCAATTAGAAGTGATAGGTCACGTTCACAGACTTTCCTTTTGAACAATTGAGTTGTGTTGTATTGTTTTGTTTTATGACTGTTTTTGTCTACTTTCTTTCCCGTCTCCAGCGTAACGGGGTATCTCCTTCTGTATAGTTTCTGGAGATACGAGGGCCTAGTTCCTAGTTCTTCCTTCCTTTGTGGGCTTTATTTTTGTTATCTTCTGTTACCCCTCAGATTATTTCTGTTTCTATCTTTACTTGGGGATTGTGTTGCTTCTTCAGCATTCTTAGGGTTCTTTTCTCTTGAATGAGTGAGTGTGTGAGTGGCTGCCCTGAACCAGTTTAGAAAAAAAAAAATTATTAGTTGTTTCATTTCGAATGTTTAGTGTGTAAAACACACACACACACAACAACAACAACAACAACAACAACAACAACAACAACAACAACAATGCATTGATTATATTCGTTATTACTCTCATGTCATTGCTTGATTTATACTTGTTG
This sequence comes from Conus canariensis, assembly GCA_033310375.1. NCBI lineage: Eukaryota > Metazoa > Mollusca > Gastropoda > Neogastropoda > Conidae > Conus > Conus canariensis. Next base: position 6,861,611 of record CM065741.1, read on the forward strand.
CTGATTGATTGGCATTGATTACCGATTGTGTTTTTCTTTCTCGCCTTATCCCTGAATCTCTGTTTCATTGTTTATCTCTATCTTTTTGTTGGTTGGGTTTGATAATACTTAGTCTTTTTAAGAGTGATTGTCGTTAACGTTTGTTTGGAAAAAAAAAGTCTTCTTTGGAATTCATATATATTTTAGTGGACAGAGGTTTCAAACCTTTTTGGTTGTGATAGCAATTGTTTGTATTTGATCCACTAGTGTGTGTGTCCAGTTTGACAGGACATTATTTCATATTTTCATTATGGCACAGAAAGCTAAGGAAGAAAGTCCTGTTGTGTCCTCTATGGACGAGGACAAAGTTTTCGCTAAATATTTACAACGAGGTAAAATATGTGGTCTGGAGGGACAGGCTTTGCTGGACTATGTTGACAAATGTGTTGCCCAAGACATAGAAAGAGAAGAAAGAATTAGGATTAAAGAATTTCAGTTGAAGGAGGTACAAATGCAAGAAGAAACAAAAAGAATGCAAGAGGAAACAAAAAGAATGCAAAAGGAAGAGGAAACAAAAAGAATGCAAGAGATAGAGGAAACGAAAAGAATGCAAGAGGAAACAAAAAGAATGCAAGAGGAAACAAAAAGAATGCAAGAGGAAACAAAAAGAATGCAAAAGGAAGAGGAAACAAAAAGAATGCAAGAGATAGAGGAAACGAAAAGAATGCAAGAGGAAACAAAAAGAATGCAAGAGGAAACAAAAAGAATGCAAGAGGAAACAAAAAGAATGCAAAAGGAAGAGGAAACAAAAAGAATGCAAGAGATAGAGGAAACGAAAAGAATACAGTTTCAAGTTACTTCTCAGCAGAGTGCGGTCTCAGGACAGGACAGTCAGGGTTCTGGTTTTCCCAGGTTTAACGCCCCTCGTCCTACTTTTCCTAAGTTGCCCCCTTTCAAGGAAAGAACTGATGATATAGACAGTTACTTGTTTCGTTTTGAAACCCATGCTCGGTCCTTAGGATGGTCTGAGAGTTTGTGGGTTACATACCTGTCTGCACTACTTGAGGGTTCCGCTTTAACTCTCTATCACAGTCTCGCTGAAAATAATGTTGTGTCTTACGAGCTTTTGAAAGAGAGCTTGCTGAAAAAATTTCAATGTACTCCAGATGGTTTTCGTAAGCGTTTCCGTGAGGCTAAACCTAGCTCAGATGAACCTTTCGAGACCTTTGCAGTTGAACTTAGGCGTTTGTTTGACCGTTGGGTCTCTTGTCAAAAAATGATAAGTCTTTTGAAGGTCTGGTGGATCTTATCTTGCGTGAGTAGTTTTTGGAGTGTGTCTCTAAGGACTTGGCTACTTTTTTGTGTGAAAAAGATGTGAAAACTTTTGATGAAATGATCAAGTCTGCAGAGTCATACAGACATGCTCATCCCACTAAGGTGCTTTCTAGGAAAGCTGATGTAAACATTTTTGCTTCTGTTGGGTACAAAACTCCTGGTCAATTTGATAGAACTCCATACTGTGGTCAGTCTGACAAAGGAAACAGACACTCTGCTTTTCAAAACAGTGGCCACTACTCTGGTTCCTCAGCTGATCGTGGAAGTAACTTTGGTGGTAGCTGTTATTGTGGTTGTGGTAACCGTCAGAGCTCTGGTTACTCAGCTGGTCGTGGAAATAACTTTGGCGGTAGCCGTTATTGTGGTCGTGCGCCCGTCATACCTCTGGCAGTAAGAGTTCCTCAGAAAGTGCTTCTGATCAGTTTGCAAGTGTTGTGTGTTTTTTGTGTAAAAAGACAGGACATGTAGCTGCTAGGTGTCCATGGAAGTCAGGTAGAAACGCCTGTAGAATTTGCAACCTTAGCCACCCAGATGAATGTCCTTTTGTAGTTAGTAACTCCACTGTTGTCAAGAACTCAGCTGACAGCAAACAGTCCATTGCTTGTTGCTCTGTTCTTGATACTCCTTTTGCTTGTCTAGCAGCTGGTGAGTTCACAGGCAAATTACGTTTGGAGTCTGGTTCTGTGAATGGCACTTTAAGTTTGTTCTGCGTGATACTGGTGCTACCATTTGTGGCGTTCGCAAAAGGTTAGTTTCTGACAGTCAGATGCTAGGAACCACGGTGAAGTGTGTTTCTTTTGGTGGTCGTGTGGATGAGTTTCCACTGGCTACAGTTTCAGTCAGTTGTCCTTATTTTGTGGGCGATTTGACTTGTTGTGTCTTGGATATCCCAGTCGCAGATCTGATTGTGGGTAATGTGCCTGGAGTTTCTGTGAGTGGTGAGTTTACTGATGTATCTGGTGCACGTTCCTCTGTAGCCACCGTTACGAGGGCTAGAGATAAACATGTTGTGGACAAAAAGCCTTTGTGTCAGATCACTGATGATCTGAACATTTCCCGTTCTGATCTTGTTCAGAAACAGAAGGATGAGTCATTGAAAGTCTTGCTTTCAGTTAACGTCTTCTGATGTGTCTGCTGTGTCTACTTCTGATGTTGTACCTACAGTCGTTCTTTCACAAGGTACTTCAGTGCCTGGGTCACAGATAGCACCTTTGGCTTGTGAGCAAGAACAGGATTCCTTGGACAGTTCTCCAGGAATTGGTCTTTCTGTGGATCCCTCTCCAGAGTCTGTTGGTACTATTCGTGAAGTGGTTTGTACAGCTGGTGTCGTCCAGGACTGTGATGACGCTTTACCCATTCCGACTTTAACTGTTCCGATGGCGTCTTATATGCCAGATGAAGATGTTCGTTCTGTACAGTTTGATTGTGCTTTGTCTGACAGCAGTTCCAGGGAGTTGCGTGCAGCCTTTGATGATTTTCAGGACATTTTGACTCCCAAGTCAGGTTCTTTCTCAGGTGATGTACAGTTACAGATCCCTCTTACAACAGGTGTCCCTGTTAGAAAGAAATGTTATGAAATCCCCTTTTCTGCAAAAGAGGTTGTTGAGAGAGAGATTGGTATCATGTTGGATCTTGGTATCATTGAGCCATCGAATAGTCCGTATGCATCTCCAGTTGTATTTGTCAGGAAGAAAGATTGTACGTGTCGTTTCTGCATTGATTTCAGGTCTATTTCTTGGACTCCTGAGTGTGCTGAAGCTTTGAGGAAGATTCAAGGAATCTTG
>CM065741.1:6869708-6882208 GCA_033310375.1 Conus canariensis
CACACACAACACACCCCAAAAACCACACCAACACACAAACCAACACCACCCCCCACCCCACACACATACAAAAAGTTGCCGCGCGGAACAACACCACGCACGAGACATACACAACGCACAATAACACACACAACACAACCACACATATACCCTTTAAAAAAATATATAAAAAAAGGGATGGGGCGGTGGGTGGGTGGGTGGGGGGAGGGGGGGGGTTGACAAGGGGAATAAATGGGTAAATGTACAAACAAGGCATACATCAAGACATTTGGGGTATGTGGCGCAACAGAAAAAAAGGGCAAAAATAAGAGCATTAAAGCAAAAGATAGATATGAGGTCATGATGAGAGGCGCTAACAACACTCCCAATGACCACCACCAAAAAAAAAAAAAAAAAAAGTCCGTCATCGATGTAGCGTTTATAGAATTGCAACAATACCATGGTTCTATCCCTGAATTCTATAAACGCTACATCGATGACGGACTTGGTGCCACCTCCATGCCCATCAGTAATCTCCATGTCTTCATCACAGCAGTCCAGAACTTTCATCCAGCAATCAAGTTCACCTACGCAATATCTGAAAAGTGCATCACTTTCCTTGACATGAGTCTCTCCATCACTGATAGTGGACTCTCCACTTCCATCCACTACAAACCTACGGACTCCCACTCTTATCTCGACTACAGATCGTCACATAATCCCAGTACCAAAACCAGCATACCCTATTCTCAGTTCTTGAGGCTCCGCAGACTCTGCTCTGAGAACTCTGTCTTTGATGTAAAAGCCCTTGAAATGAAACAGTTCTTCCTTGATCGCCACTACCCCGAAGACATCATTGATCATGCTCTCCAGAAAGTCCAGCTCATCGCCCGCCCACAAGCTCTGGAACCGAAACCCCAGGAATCAACCAGAGACAGACCTGTTGTCAGCCTGCTCTACCACCCTTCTGTCCACCAGGTGCGCAAAATTCTCCAAACCAACTGGAACATCCTTCAGTCTTGTGCCCACTCAGCTAGAATTTGTGTGTTTGTGCTCTCTCTCTCTCTCTCTCTCTTCTCTGTCTCTGTCTCTCTCTCTCTCTCTCTCCTCTCTCTCTCTCTCTCTCTCTCTCTCTCTCTCTCTCTCCAAGATCAATGCACACTTGAAGACCTTTCCAGTTATCCCATGTACGAAGACGTCACCGAGTCATAATGACAGTAGATCTACGGTTAACATTTTCAGCAAAACAAATTGCTCATTCTGCTATGAATCATGATCACTAACAACGGTTTCGTTTTATACGCTGATAACAGATACGTTCAACAACATCATACGCAAAACAAAACAAACACAAAAAAAAAAAACTGAAAAAATACTGAGTAACATTTTTTGTCAAGATTCAGACCACTTAATGTCACCTCCAACAAACAGGGATGGAGACATGAATCAATTTACTTTGGAAGACACGAGAACGTTCACGATTCACAGCCCAGCATTACACACACACACACACACACACACACACACACACACACACACACACACACACTGCGGCAGGTGGGGAAACTGGAATTTCTGATGGCGGAGGCTCTGGAGCTAGGCTGCAGTCACGTGATCACCTGTGGTCCGGTGCAGTCCAATCATTGCCGGTCCGGGTCTCTCTGTGCGCGGCAGCTTGGTTTGACACCACACCTCTTCCTGCGTACGGACGTTACAGTGAGTCTCGTGGTCTCTTTGTGTGTGTGTGTGTGTGTGTGTGTGTGTGTGTGTGGTGTGGTGTGTGTGTGTGTGTGTGTGTGTGTGTGTACGCATCGCTGTCTGTGTGTGTCGGTCTGTCTGCATATCTCTGTCTCTCTATCTGTGTGTATATGTATGTGTATGTATATGCCTTTGTGATTCTCTTCTCTCTCTCTCTCTCTCTCTCTCTCTCTCTCTCTCTCTCTCTCTCTTTCTGTCTTTCTCTGTGTGTGTGTCTGTCTCTCTCTGTCTGTCTCTCTCTATCTCTCCTTCTCTGTCTTCTGTCTGTCTGTCTGTCTGTCTGTCTGTCTGTCTCTCTCTCTCTCTCTCTCTCTCTCTCTCTCTCTCTGATTCACACGAAAATCAATGCCAAGAAAATCTGTAAAAAAAAAAAAAAAAAAGAAAAAAAAAAAGAAAAAAAGGGGGAAAAAAAGAAAAAAAAAAAATGCATAGGCATGACCATCGTCTTCATCATCAATTCATTACCATGACCGTAACTCCTCCTCGGTGGTGATGGTCTTCAGATGCTATATGTGGTATCTTAGATACAACGCAAGCGATCTCTAGATACAACGAATGGTGATTGGTAGATACATGGGTGATCTCTAGAAAGAGCAAAAGATGGTCTCTAAGTAATAAGTAGGTGGTCTCTGGACTCGGCGTAGGCAGTCGCTAACATGAATGGTCTCTAAACACAACTTAGGTAGACTACCATGGGTGGGTCTTTAAATACAGCATCGACAGACTCTGAAATGGATAATCTCTTGATGCAACACAGACAGGCTCTAACATTGGTGGTCTCTAAACACAACATTGGTGATCTCTAAATACAACATCGGTGGTCTCTAAATACAACATAGGTGGTCTCTAAACACAGCATTGGTGGTCTCTGAATACAACGTAGGTGGTCTCTTACATTGGCAGTGTCTTGACACAACATAAACGATCGCTGAGACGGATGGTCTCTAGATACAACTTGCGCTGTTTCTAGCATGAGTGGTCTAACCATATGCATTTCTAACCCAGGTAGGTCTTTAGATACAACGTAGGCGGCCTTTAACTGGGGTGATCCCAAGTCGCAATATAGGTGGGCTTCTTAGATGGGTAGTCTCTGGATATAACCGTGGATAGTTTCTAACATGGGTGGTGTTTAGGCAGAACATAGATATCTTCTAACATGGATGGTCTCTAAACACAACATAGACGGTTTCTAACACGTGTGGTCTTTAGATACAGTAATGGGGGGGGGGGGGGGGGGGGGGGTGTCTCTGGGCATAGCTTGATGGTCTCTTGATACAACATCGGTGATCTCTAGATTCTGCTGCTGTTTTTTTCTATTGCTGTTACTACACTGCCACCATTGTTTTTGTAGCTGTTGATGTTACAATTATTCCATCTGATGACATCATCACCATCATCTTTAGTACTCCAGTCATAATCACCGTTATCGTCATCATCATCATCATCATAATCATCATCATCATCATCACCACCACCATAACCACCATCATCACCACCATCAACACCACCACCATCATCATCATCATCATCATCATCATCATCATCATCGTTGTCGTTATTATTATCATCATCGCCATTATCACCATCACCATTATCATCATCATCATTCATCAACATCATCATCATCATCATCACCCCTCACCATCACCATCACCATCGTCATCACCACCATCATCATCACCATCATCACCATCATCATCACTATCACCATCAACAGCATCATCATTACGATCATCATCATCATCATCATCATTGTCGTTATCGTTATCATCATTGCCATTGTCACTATCACCATTATCATCATTTTCATCATCAGAAGCATCATCAGCATCACCACCATCATCACATCATCACCATCACCATCACCATCACCAATATCATCACCATCACCATCAACAACATCACCAATCATCATCATCATCCCCACCACCACCACCATCATAATCACCATCATCATCATTATCATTATGGTCATCATCATCATTGTCATTATCACCATCATCATCATCATCATCATCATTATCATCATTGTCATTATCACCATCATCACCATCATCATCATCATCATCATCATTGTCATCCCCACCACCACCACCATCATAATCACCACCATCACCATTATCATCATCATCATCATCATCATTGTCATTATCGCCATCATCACCATCATCATCATCATCATCACCATCATCATCATCATTGTCATCACCATCATCATCATCATCATCACCATCATCATCATCATCATCATTGTCATCGTGGTGGTCGTCAGGATGTGACCCAGGTGGGGTGTGAGGCCAACATGCTGCTGAACCGTCTCTGTGGATCCCACGTTTACCTGGTACCACCTCAGTGCTTCTTCAACACCCACGTCTTGCCCAAGATGAAGGAACTGGACCGCCAGATCCAGCAGGTGACAGACACAGACAGACACAGACAGGCAGGCAGGCAGGCAGGCAGGCAGATTGATCACCTTTTTCTTCTTCTTCTGCGTTCGATTGAAGCTGGATGCGTCAGACTTGTAACCCGGCCGCCATGATGAAGCCCGCGGTCTTCTCCAGGTCAGAACGGGCTCCCCAAAGCTGCGCCTGTAACTCCGCTCCCCCCGGCCAGGGTTTGTGTCGTAGAGCTGCGTGAGTAGGACAGCACAGGAGGATATGTTCAGGGGTCTGGGGTCCAGTGCCGCATGGACACTGGTCAGTGTAGGTGATCTTCAGGCGGTTAAGGGTGGTAGGAGGCTGGGTAGTCTGGTCAGTCGCTCTACTCTGCCTTCCCCCGACCGTCAGATTAACAGAGGCACCGGTCGCTTGGGTGGGCCCCTTTGAGGCTAAGGGCCCGGCTCCGTCCCTCCCCGGTTGTCGCTGAAAGGGACGACGCCATGACAACAAGGTAGTCTGACGCATGACCATAATCGTTGATGCGTGTGTGCCCTAATTTATCCCCAGGACCTGCGCCGTAGCTGACACACTCCGTCTTCGGCAGGCTGGATGCTTTTGTCATTTAACCCATGGCTGGGGTAAGGCTTGGAGCAGTGACAGGGCGTATCCACACGCCGGTGGGCCTTCACTCAGTTCCTTCCATTTTGGTGGGGGCCTTACTCCTCCATCTGGACTGGTCTAGCCTGCGGCTTTCCTTGATTGGAGAGGCCGGGATCTAGTTTTGATATAGCGCCAGTATTCCGCTCCCGTGCCGCGTTAGTGAAAACAACCTGCCCCATGTCCCCCTGAGGAAACACCTACATTAACGTGGCGAGAAGGTGCGACTACGATGTTCACCCTTTCTTAATGGAAGAAAGGGATCTTCGCAGGTCGATCACCTTTGTTCCCAACGGTAACAGAGAAGCAAGAAGATGCTTCTTTTTTTTCCATGTGGTCCTTGTCCCTTCAGGCACTACGGACACTAACACATTCACGCTGTTACACCATGTAAAACTGATCGTTACAAAACGGTCACAGAGAGAGAGGGGGCGGGTATTTGGCTCGTCTAAATGGTACTTTTCTAGTGCCTCTTTGTCACCCACGTCACGCCAGTAGGTGACGGAAAGAGACACAGAGAGAGACAAAAACAGAGATATAGAGAGTTTGTGTGTGGGAGTGTGTGTGTGTGTGTGTGTGTGTGTGTGTGTGTGTGTGTGTGTGTGTGTGTGTGTGCTCGCGCGCGCGCGTGCGCGTGTATGTGTGCATGTGTGTGTGTGCGTGCGCGCGCACGCGTGTGTGCATGCGTGCGTGTGTGTTTGTTTGTGTGTGTGTGTGTGTGTGTGTGGCGCGCGCGCACGCGCGCGCATGTGTGTGCATGTATTAGTTCATGTGTTTGCCAAAATGAACGTGTTGCGCGCACGCGCTCTTGGAGAAGACGTGTGGTGGGTGGGCGTGGAGGGGAGGAAGGTACATTGCCTCCTGTCGACATAGTTCTGTCTGTCTGCAGGTCTATCCCCCCCCCCCCCCCCCCCCCCCCCCCCCCCCCCCCCCCCCCCCCCCCCCCCCCTCCATTTGTCTATGATCCCCAAAGCATTGTAGTACGTCTAAGCCGGCTCTTGAGTTTGGTAGGTGTGTGTGACCGACTCTTTGCTTGATGTGCCCCAGATTCAGTCTATGTCACTGAAAAAAAACGATATTCCCTGGATACCCCCCCCCCCCCCCTGCGTATCTCCCCCCCCCCCCCCCCCCATTCCCTCTTTCCTATCCTCCCCAGTCCTCCACAAGCACGCTGTGAGAACATACACTTGTGCTGCTTTCACGGTCACTGATTGTCAAAACACACTGGCAGACTGTGTCATGACGACTGTTCAGTTGACGTCGAAGTCCCAGCCATTAGACAGCTTCTCGCCCCAGCCTTTGAAGCGGCTGAAAGGCGGCCGGCGGTGATACCTTCAATGCAGCGTGTGTTAATGTTAACCTTTTGAAAATCAGTGACCGTAGAAGCAGTACAGGCGTTTGTGCTCACAGCGCGCTTGTGGAGAACTGGGGAGAATAAGAAAGAGGGAAGGGACCGGGCTGTGGCTGTGGACGGAGTGTCGGAATAAGCGATGTGGGTGCACTGCCTCTGAGGTGGCGCAGAGGTTGGGACAGCAAAAAAAAAAAAAAAAAAAAAGGGAAGGGGGGGAGGGGGTGGGGGGGGGGGGGGGGTCTAGGGAACAAAGTTTGTCAGTGACATAGACTGTACCTGGGGCACATAGAGCAAAGGAAACATAAACTGAATCTACAGAGCAGACACCTACCCAACTCAACGGACTCGATCAGGAGAAATGCAGACCTGCGGGAACACAAACTGAGTCTGGAGAATAATGACGTGAGAGAATATAGTCTGAGTACGGGAAACAAACTTTGGAGAACTTAGACCTGGTGGGAATATACCACCAGGAGAATAGACCAAGACGGTGCAAGGTAGAGACCTGGGTAACGAAGAAAAACTCTGAGAAAACTATGAATCTGAGAAACGTAAGAGCTGGGGGTGTTGACAGACTTCAGGGTGATCATAAACTCGGAAGAATAATGTATAATACTTATATAGCGCATTTCTTGTTACACAACTCAATGCGCTTACATCCACCATTTGCACTTTATTCATCAACACTCGTTTACACAACGGGCTGCCTACCTGGGTAGTGCCGACTGAAGAGCTGCCAGCTGGCGCTTCATTCAGTCGTTTCCCGTGTCATCAGTCAATATCGTTCACTCAGTTTCTTTACTTCCTTCATTCTTTTTTTCCATTTCTTACGCAGGGTGCATGCTGTGTGTAACGTGTCATCCATACCAAGAATACACACGAAGTTAGGGAACATAGACTTGAAGGAAAATAGACCAGCAGGGGGAAACTAGACCTGAATCTTTGTCGGACACAGCTGAGGACTCGAGTGAAGCCGAGGACACCTAGACTGACTTACATAGCTCAAGGGTGAGCATAGGCCATCGACAACACTCCGCCATTACACTCGGTTCTGGGCTGCTCGCTGAATGCCTGTCCAGTTGGTCCCCTGCCTCTTTATCTCTGCCTCAGTGTCTCGCCTCCAGCTGCTGCGAGGTCGGCCTCTCTTCCTTTTCCCCTGCGGGTTCCATGTCAGGGCTTGGCGTGTGGTGCTGGATGCTGGCTTCCTGAGAGTGTGTCCAATCCAGCCCCGCTTCCTCCGCAGAATCTGCTTGGCCACTGGTTCCTGTCCTGCTTGCTTCCATAGATCTTCATTGTTGATCTTCTCTGGCCATCTGATTTTGAAGATGTGCCTCAGACAGGTGTTGATGAAGGTCTGAATTTTTTTGCTGTACTACCTTGGTCATTCTCCAAGTCTCGCAGCCATAGAGCAGAACCGACTTCACGTTTGAATTGAAGATACGCAATTTTGTGATGACATCTAGAAGGGAGCAGGAAACCAGCTCAGCTCTCAAACGTTCAAACACTAAGGTTCGCCAGCGAATGTCCATCTGTTCAAAAAGCAGACAGACAATACATGGTGAGAATGAGTCAGTTTCAGAAGAAGGAGAAAATAATGAAAGTGGGGAAAAAAATAGGATGGATGCCCCACTGTTTAAGCGGAGAGAGAGAGAGAGAGAGAGAGAGAGAGAGAGAGAGAGAGAGAAGAAGAAAAAGCAGTAGAAAAGAAGTGGGGGGGGGGGGGGGGCTGGAGGACAAAACAAACAAACACACAAAACAAAACAAACGACAAACAAAAAAAACAAGCAAACAAACAAAAACTCAAGTCCACAACCTTTCAGGTCGAGCAGCGGGGAGGCCAGCTACATCATTCCTGTGGGAGGCGCCAGCAACACTGGACTCTTCGGCGACATCACCCTCTTTGAAGAACTGAGGCAGCAGGTGTGTACCCTCAAGTGGCCTGTCGTTATAGTAGTAGCCGTAGTAGTAGTAGTAGTAGTAGTAGTAGTAGTAGTGGTGGTGGTGGTGATCGTAGTAGTAATAGTAGTAGTAGTAATAGAGGTAGCAATGGTAGTAATAGTAGTAGTAGTAACAGTGGTAGCAGTAGTAGTAGTAGAAGTAGTGATAGTAGTGGCAGTAGTAGTACTGGTAATAGTATAAGCGGTGGTGGTGGTAGTAGTAGTTATAATAGCAGCAGCAGCAGCGGCCAAAATAGCAGCAGTAGCAGGAGCAGCAGCAGTAGCAGGAGCAGCAGCAGCAGCAGCAGCAGTAGTAATGGTAGTTGTGGTAGTCGCAGTAGTTGTGGTAGTAGTATACTCACTACTCATGTTTGTACCGTAATGGTGTGCATGAATAATAATAGCGTCTGCAGCAGCGATAACGACATCTGCAGAATTCAGTGAGTAGAGAAAAAAAAAAAAAGGAGAAAAAAAAGGACAGAGAGAGAGAGAGAGAGAAACAGTTTGCCTGGTTTGACCACATAAGTAGGCAGGAATGGAAAAGAGGGGATGGGAGTGAGGAAAAAGGGGGGAGGGGGGGGGGGTGGAGGTAGAGACAGGCGGCGACAGAGCGCCACATTTCTACAAGAGTCGCGGGCCACGGGTCACTGAGTTGGCGACGCACGTGTTGGGAATGTGCTTTGGGTGGGGGTGGGAGAGCTGTTGAGGGGAAATGAAATGGGGAGGGGGGAGGGGGGCGGCACTCACAAGACGTGTTCCGGGGTGAAAGGGGTTAGTCCCCTGTCACTGGCCTGGTTCTGGGAGACCAGAAGTGTTCTGGGAGACCAGAAGTGTTCTGGGAGACAAGAAGTGTTCTGGGAGACCAGAAGTGTTCTGGGAGACAAGAAGTGTTCTGGGGTGAAAGGGTTAGTGTTCTGCCATTGGGCTGGTTCTGGAACACAAGAAATGTTCTGGGAGACAAGAAGTGTTCTGGGAGACCAGAAGTGTTCTGGGAGACCAGAAGTGTTCTGGGAGACAAGATGTGTTCTGGGAGACAAGAAGTTTTTCTGGGAGACAAGACGTGTTCTGGGAGACAAGAAGTGTTCTGGGAGACAAGAAGTGTTCTGAAGTGAAAGGGGTTAGTGCCCTGCCACCGGCCTGGTTCTTGGAGACGAGAAGTGTTCTGGGAGACCAGAAGTGTTCTGAGAGACAAGAAGTGTTCTGGGTGACAAGAAGTGTTCTGAAGTGTTCTGGGAGACCAAAAGTGTTCTGGGACATGAAAAGTGTTCTGGGGTGAAAGGGGCCAGTGCCCTGCCACTGGCCTGGTTCTGGGAGACATGAAGTGTTCTGGGGTGAAAGGGTTAGTGTTCTGCCATTGGGCTGGTTCTGGAACACAAGAAGTGTTCTGGGAGACAAGAAGTGCTCTGAGAGACAAGAAGTGTTCTGGAACACAAGAAGTGTTCTGGGAGACAAGAAGTGTTCTGGAACACAAGAAGTGTTCTGGAACACAAGAAGTGTTCTGAGAGACAAGAAGTGTCCTGGGGTGAAAGGGTTAGTGCCCTGCCACTGGCCTGGTTCTGGGAGACGAGAAGTGTTCTGGGAGACAAGAAGTGTTCTGGGAGACAAGACGTGTTCTGGGAGACAAGGAGTGTTCTGGGGGACAAGAAGTGTTCTGGGAGACCAGAAGTGTTCTGGGAGACAAGGAGTGTTCTAGGGGACAAGAGGTGTTCTGGGAGACAAGACGTGTTCTGGGAGACGAGAAGCGTTCTGGGAGACAAGTGTTCCGGGAGACCAGACGTGTTCTGGGAGACACGACGTGTTCTGGGAGACAAGAAGTGTTCTGAGAGACAAGAAGTGTTCTGGGAGACAAGAAGTATTCTGGGAGACAAGAAGTGTTCTGAGAGACAAGAAGTGTTCTGGGAGACAAGAAGTGTTCTGGGAGACAAGAAGTGTTCCAGGGTGAAATGGTCAGTGTCCTGCCACTGGCCTGGTTCTGGGGGACAGCTTTGTTCGTTTCGCCTTTTCATTTACGGACAGGTCACGTTTGGGTGCAAACTTGACGTAACGAGACATGATGTCTTTGTGTGTGTGTGTGTGTGTGTGTGTGTGTGTGTGTGTGTGTGTGTGTGTGTGTGTGTGTGTGATACCCAGGGTGTTCTGGAGCAGTTTGATGACCTGGTGTTTCCCTGTGGAAGTGGGGGGACGGCAGCGGGTCTGGCCATCGCCAATCACCTGACAGGGGGGCACCTCAGGTCAGCCAGTTCTCCTCTGAGGCTGCTATCCAAACAGTCAGTTCACGTCCACCGTGGACCGTTGCCGTTTTTTCCCCATGGTCCGTCCATTCAGCAGAGATCTTTGGTTAGTGGAGTCGCAGACGGTCACGCCTCCCGTTGCTTCTCCAAAAGAACGGGTAGCTCTCTAGTATGCGTCTACTGTTTGGCCCTCTCCCGTCGCTTTTCTGAAAGAGCGGGTAACTCTCTGGTATGTATCTACTGTTTGGCCCTCTCCCGTCGCTTTTCTGAAAGAGCGGGTAACTCTCTGATATGTATCTACTGTTTGGCCCTCTCCCGCCGCTTTTCTGAAAGAGCGGGTAACTCTCTGGTATGTATCTACTGTTTGGCCCTCTCCCGGTGTTTTTCTGAAAGAGCGGGTAACTCTCTGGTATGTATCTACTGTTTGGCCCTCTCCCGGTGCTTTTCTAAAAGAGTGGGTAACTCTCTGGTATGTATCTACTGTTTGGCCCTCTCCCGGTGCTTTTCTAAAAGAGAGGGTAACTCTCTGGTATGTATCTACTGTTTGGCCCTCTCCCGGTGCTTTTCTAAAAGAGTGGGTAACTCTCTGGTATGTATCTACTGTTTGGCCCTCTCCGGTGCTTTTCTAAAAGAGCGGGTAACTCTCTGGTATGTATCTACTGTTTGGCCCTCTCCCGGTGCTTTTCTGAAAGAGCGGGTAACTCTCTGGTATGTATCTACTGTTTGGCCCTCTCCCGGTGCTTTTCTAAAAGAGCGGGTAACTCTGAAAAAGGCACATGCTTTTTTGCCCTTTCCTGTCGCTTCTCTGAAAGAGTGGATAACTCTGGAAGATGCCTATGGGTTTGTTTTTTTTTTCCCCGACGTTTCTCTAAGAGAGTGGGTAATTCTGAAGGTTGCATCTGCTTTTTGGCCTTCTTCTGTCGCTTCTCTAAAAGAGTGGATATTCTGCATGATGCTTGTGCTGTTTTGTCCCTTCCCGTCACTTCTGAAAGAGCAGATAGCTCTGAAAGATGCACATGGTGTTTTGCTCTTTCCCGTCGCTTCTCATAAAGACTGGGTGACTCTGAAAGATGCGTATGTTGTTTTCCCCCTTCCCATCTCTTCTCTAAAAGAACGGATAACTCTGAAAGATGCATATGTTGTTTTTTCCCTTCCCATCTGTTCTCTAAAAGAACGGATAACTCTGAAAGATGCATATGTTGTTTTCTCCCTTCCCATCTGTTCTCTAAAAGAGTGGATAACTCTGAAGGCCGTGTCTGCTGTTTGGCCTCTCCACTACGTTGATCGCTGGCAGCAGGTTGGTGATGCTGCCAGCCTGACCATGTGCAGCTTGTGTGCGTTCAGCCAGGGGTCGCTGCTACATGGAGCCTCACCAGAAACTTCGGCTACTCTTCGGATAAAAGGTGGCTTATCAGAGAGCTTTGGGAAATGTTCAACCTCTTTCTGTATGTTCTTTGAAACCATCTTTAAGTGAAATACAGGGTCGAACTTTAATTAAGGACCACCCCGAAAATAGGCCCTTTCTTTTTAAATTGGCCAAAAATACAAGCAATGCATTTTTTCGAAGAATTCGACTGGGAAAGGTGTAACGGGTTAACAGAGTATTCCGCAAAGCTTGCGAAAGCTGTCTTATTGTCACGTGCGGCATGCAAGGGGGGGGGGGGGGGGGGGGGGGGGGTTGAAAGTTGCAGATTGTTGTCAAAATTGCTTGTTTTTTAAGCAAGAGTGAACACTGCTTCAAACGGTTTTGCACTGAAATTCCAAATGCACGTGCAAAAACCAATGCATTGCAGAGCATTTTACTGACTGGAATGCCCCTAAAAGCAGCCCAACGTGCATAATTCTTCATAACACAAAAATGCCTCCAAGACGCAAGCTGTCTGATTTTGACCGGACCCGGGCGATTGCATGGCTGCAGGATCGAGTTAGCGTTCGAGAAGTGGCCAGAAGACTACAAGTGTCCCACTCCGTCATCATTCGGCTGAGAGAACGTTTTCAAGCCACTGGAACTGTCAAAGAGAGACCCCGTCCAGGCCAGCCAAAGAAGACCACTGCAAGAGATGACAGGTTCATCCGCAGACATGCTCTTCGGACCAAGACCACCACCTCCAACACCATCAGGCGTCGGCTCCAAGCTGCCACTAACACAGCAGTGTGTGAGATGACCATACGGCGGCGCCTCAATGCTGCCAACCTTCGAGCAAGGCGC
>CM065741.1:6889708-6912208 GCA_033310375.1 Conus canariensis
GGGAAAGAAGGCACACACACACACACTCGCGCGCGCGCGCATGCACGCACGCGCGCGTCCATGCACGCACACATGCACAATGTGCAATAGAACTATATTATAAACGAAATCTCAGGTCACTCCAGCCCGTCTCTCTTCCTGTCTTTAATTTCTAAAGTTTCAGTAAGATTCCAAGAATGATGGCGCTGCGCAGCTGCTTGTCCACGCAGGAGAAAAGAAAGGGAAAGAACTGTTGATTGCCTCGTTGTGTAGTCTTGCCACGGGTTATAGCCCTCATTGTAATCACCCCCGATCGAACGTTGCTGCGCCAAGACTTAACAGGCCTGCGTATTCAAGTAAAAGGAAAAAAAATGATATGCGTCACACTGACACTTTAAGTAATGTTATTAAGCATAAGAGATGAGCCCCAGTGCTTCCTTTACACAAATACGTGCGTCTTTGAGAACACAGAGAGAGAGGAGATGATGATGATGATGATAATCTTTATTTCCAGGGTAACAGATAAGCAAACACATGCTTTTTTTCATCCGGCCCTTGCCCCGTTAAGGGACTAAGTATGATTAGCGACTAAGACTTACAAAACTTTTAACAAACACACATATCTTCACAACATTAAAAGTTCATCCATTAAGGCGTAGATGACTTTAAAAGGAAAAAAAGAAAACTATTTAAACAAAAACAAGAATAAAGAAATGTATTACAAAGAAGAAAAGATTCGGCACACCACAGATATGGAATAAGCGATCCTCCTATCGAAGAGGGGGGAGCGAGAGAGAGAGAGAGAGAGAGAGAGAGAGAGAGAGAGAGAGAGAGAAGAGAGAGTTTACATTCCTTTTGTAAAAAATGAACATACAACAAACTGCTAAGGATGATAATTAGACAATTACAATGCATCAATATATCAACATTTGTACTTTCTTTTACATTTACATGATGTGGTTATAAGGCAAAACGAGAACGAACAATCAGTTATCAGTAAGCAGCAATATTCCTAGCATCAATAATCATAACACTTATTTTTCATGATGTGTGCGTGTGCGTGTGCATGTGTGTGTGTTGTGTGTGTTTGTGTGTGTGCGCGCGCGTGTGTGTGTGTGTGTGTGTGTTGTGTGTGTGTGTAGTGTGTGTGTGTGTGTGTGTGTGTGTGTGAGAGAGAGAGAAAGAGAGAGAGGAGAGAGAGAGAGAGAGAGAGAGAAAGAGAGAGAGAGGTGCCATTATCATTTACCTTCCCCTTCCATCTTTTTTTTTTTCTTTTCGACCATTCATACACTATCCAAAACTATAATTATTAATTAAGCGACAATCCATCGAAACGCAGCCGTAATTAACGGGGAGAGAGAGAGAGAGAGAGAGAGAGAGGAGAGAGAGAGGAGAGAGAGAGAGAGAGAGAGAGAGAGGAGGGGGGGGAGGTGAGAAGTGGGGTGCGAGAAAGGGCATGTTTAGAACAATCTAGCAAACAAAAAATACCAAGGAGATGCAAGGCAATCAGTTTTGAAGCACCAGGAAAAAAAAAAAAGAAAAGTAAAGCACAAATGGAGAGAAAGAAATACATAATGATAGCCCAGTCACTATGGGTTGGGGAGGGGAGGGGGGGGGGGGGGTGCGGAGGGAGTATGTCATAAAGATAACAAATCAACTTCATTGCAGTAGAAAAGAGTTGAGAGAGAGAGAGAGAGAGAGAGAGGAGAGAGAGAGGAGAGAGAGAGAGAGAAGAGAGAGAGAGTTGCGTAAGAATACAAGCGTAAAGACATTATGACAAGAAGGCAAGAGGCAATGGGAAACACACCACACACACACACACACACACACACACCACAACACACACACACACACACACACACACACACACCACAAACACCACACACAAAACTCCCAACAACTGCGTAACCACTCCAACTCTGTCAAAAGACGGGGAAGAAAAGATTGTAATTTTACACTGAAGAAGAAGTACATTGTACTATACTGCATCATTACATCAGAGTAATACAAAGCAAATTCAACATTCATTATGGCTCTAGTCTACTTTGAACAGAACTTGTAGACTTAAGAACATGAGAACATATGACTAGCCTTACATAAGTTACAATCTGTCTGCTGTGGTAAATAGGAATTTTGAGCAATTGTCAAAGCACACTTCTATATTATGCCACAAACATGTGTGAGGACGATTCCTTGTTATCACCTCAGCAACCTCCACCTACAACGATTTGATGTATACTCAATGTACAACACAGTATGCATTGAGATTGAATCATTCGAGGCATTTAAAAATGATAAAAAGTAAAATTATGAATTAATGAGAAACAGTTTCAATCTGGGCTTGAAGCCACTTACAACAACAACACCACCACCAACAACAACAAAACAAACAAACAAACAAACAAAACCAGCCAACCAGCTTTGCAATTCAAATACAGAAGTTTGTATTTTTACAATCATATGACATCTATGAATTAAAACAACAGATTTTTTAAAAAGTTTTCTTAAACTAGTGATGAACGCTTTCTTTGAAGTTTTAGTCGACTTGCACTTCAAGTTCACAGCAAACACAACAAAACATCTCGCTTTCCCGATCTTCAAGCCAGAGGTAAAGTTTTAACCAATCAGTGTGAGGGTTCCAACTTACTCCAAGCCTTTTTATTTTTTCAGCGGAGATGCCAAAGATGAAGCTTTGCTGGAAGCAGCGCTTTCGATGTTAGTCGCAGACTGATCAATGTTGCTTTGCTGGAAGCAGTGCTTTCGATGTTAGTCGCAGACTGGTCAATGTTGCTTTGCTGGAAGCAGTGCTTTCGATGTTAGTTAGTGGCAGGCTTGCGGGTTGGAGGAGACTGGTCAATGTTGCTTTGCTGGAAGCAGCGCTTTCGATGTTAGTCGCAGGCTGGTCAATGTTGCTTTGCTGGAAGCAGTGCTTTCGATGTTAGTCGCAGGCTGGTCAATGTTGCTTTGCTGGAAGCAGCGCTTTCGATGTTAGTTGCAGACTCATCAATGTTGCTTTGCTGGAAGCAGCGCTTTTGATGTTAGTCGCAGACTGGTTAATGTTGCTTTGCTGGAAGCAGCGCTTTCGATGTTAGTCGCAGATGGTCAATGTTGCTTTGCTGGAAGCAGCGCTTTCGATGTTAGTCGCAGACTCATCAATGTTGTGCACCAGCAGGAATAGAAAATCTTGTGTTTAGCCACAAAAAACACCCACAGTTGTTAGGGCCTTGTACTGCATTGTTAACATTAAAAATTGCTACACTCGAAATTGGCAATAATTTGCTGAAATCAAGTCTACACATCCTGCGACTACAGTATGGGGTTCATGAAAGTTTGCCATATAAATCAAATTAAAAAAAAAAAAAAAAAATTTTTGCTTACCGGTTCAAATCTAGCGCCATGCACAGAAAACTGTGCGTCTTTTGTGGGCTACAAACATTTTTTCTTAAGTTCTTCTTCTTCTTTCCCTTGACTACCGCCTTCATCATTGTGAAGACTCTGTAGACTATAGGCGGGAGGGGGGGGGGGGGGGGGTTGCATATAGTTTGAAGTCGCTTGAGGTAGAATTTGCTGGGCCTGGGGGTGTTTGGGGGGGGGGGGGGGGGGGATGGGGACAGGGGGAAGGGGTGTGGGATCAGATTCGAGATTTGAAGCCCTCCAGGGTGGGGCTGAGGGCAACTTCAGCAGGAAGGCTGTTCCATCGGACATGGTCCTGGGAAAGAAAGACTTCTGTTTGTAGATTGTCCTGTAGTTGGGAAGGTGGTAGGCTGCTGGATGGGACCGTCGGGTTCCTTTGAGTGCAGAAGGATTCTGAGAGGGTTTGTGGCATGTGTTGATAATGAGGCTTCCATTGTGAGATTTGTAAAAGTTCGCTAGTGCACCTTTCTCCTTCGTTCTGTGAGGGGGGACCACTGAAGGGTCTCTAGCATGTCATGTACACTGGAGGTTTTCCGGTGTCGATGGGTGACCCAGCGAGTGGCTCGGCGTTGGATCTTTTCCTGTTAACAAAAACGAATAAAAGTTTAAATACGATTTTGCGTATGACCGCTGTCACCAAAGGTATTCCGTTTACAGAGGGGTTGCCATACCAAAGATAGATCTCTATAGCCCTTGCCTTTTGTCTATGACTGTCCAGAACACGTTTTGTTGAAAGAATCGGAGAAGACGCACACAGTAACGTACTGCGTGTTTAATGTAGGATGCCGTCCCAATTCCACATTTGGAAGCAGACTACTAAAACAGATATCTTCGTCTTCTCCAAAATCTCCTCGTTGATTCTGCCCAAAAGCTTCTGGTGATGAAACGTGTACTTAATAATCACCGCAAAGTGGAGTGAAGAACTAGCCTATATTGGCTGGATGAGTCTGATTCGCATTGAGCAACCCGCTCATTCGAACACACAACTGACGTCATATTCAAATGATGTAAGGCAATGCCCAGATTTGGCTCATTACTTTCCTTATTCATGGTAACAAGGTAAAAATGGCTATCTTGATGGATTAATGTGGCTTGATCCGTAACGATTCAAATGTTCATTTTCACTGTTTGTCAAACACTTAATCTTCCCTGTCAAGCTGATAAATTATTGTCAATCTCCTAATCAGGCTTTAAACCACAGCCATGATGGGCACATTTGTGTGCATACAGCAAGTCGTTCTCGCTTCCTCATGTATTCACGGGACACACACAAAAAAGCAGGTGACAAATATTTTCAAATACTTGCACTGAACAAAATTACTAAAAACCCAGACGCGTAAACTCTCACAACTTATTTAACTCGACACTAGAGCCTGCATGCCCACGCGTGCGGTCATACACACACACAACACACACACAACACACATCAGTTGGATGCCATTCATTGTTCACTTTGTTCATTCATTGAAGCCCAGTCAAAATATTTCAAGTGCATTCTCCCTTTTCCCTCTTTCCGAAAAAAAAATCAAGATCAAACTGATAAAAACCTTGATTAAAACAGAACATGAGCATTCATTCAAAAATTGACAGTCCAATAATAGTTTACCTCTTTTTTTGGACTCGCTCCTTTACAAAGCACAAACCCAAAGCATAAATTATGGCATCTGGAGCTCACTTCATGGAAGTGGGATGGGCATACACAATACACTGAACAAAGTCACAGTACTGCTTTCATGTATGAAAGGTTTCCGATATTCTTCAGTAATACACCTTGCCATTGTATGCTCCAAATGTCTTCACCTGTGATATTGATGCCTGTCCCAAACAAGCTTGACAGATCTGGACTTTGCTAACGACACAGCACTGCTATCCAATGAAATATCACGAGCAAAGAGGCTACTGGAACAGGTTGAAGTTGAAGCAGCTAAGTTGGACTGCACTGCAAAACGAAAGTGATGATGTACAACGAAAGTAGTGAAAACGATATGAAATCTATCAGCGGGGGAGACGTAGAGCAAGTCACCAATTTCAAGTATCTGGGCGGATGGATGGAGAGCAGTCAGAAAGATATCTCTGTTCGAAAACCCCTTGCTTGGTCTGCATGTCACAAGCTGAAGATGATATGGACTTCTAACCTGAAAAAAGAACTAAAGATTCGTCTCTTTATATCCACTGTCGAATCTGTGTTGCTGTACAACTTGGAAACATGGACCTTAACAAAGCAGATGGAGAAGAGTCCTTGATGGGACGTATACCCGCATGTTGAGGATGGCATTAAATGTCTCTTGGAAGCAGCACATGACTAACGAAGAGCTATATGGACTCCTCCTAAAGTTAGTGACAAGATAAGAACACGTAGGCTTCGTCATAGCGGTCACTGTATGGACATCCAGAGGAGGTTGCTTCACAACTTGTACTGTGGCAGCCAACTGGGGGGAGAGCGAACAGGGGAAGGAAGACAACAGACTTCACTGATCTTCTCAAAAGGGACACTGGCCTCGAAAAACATCAATGAGATCAAGGCAGCTATGCTGGACAGGAGCAAGTGGAAGGAGTACGTCACAGAGGCTCGATCAAGAGATCGGCCAAACTGAACTGAACTTGTATGAAGAGCTGTAAGAATGAAATAAGCAGGGTACAAGTACGAAATAAGCAGAAAAGCCTAGGAAAATATGTACAAATCTTTCATATGACCTCATTTTGAATATGCAGGTATTGTGTGGGAAAACAGCTCTGAAATGCAGTCTAATTCTCAGAAAGAAAAAAAAAATTACGTCCAAAAGCAGTAAGAACAAGTATAGGAGTCATTTGTGGAACATGTCACCAAAAATGATATGAAGAGTCTGGATTTTGTTCACTTTAGAAAAGGAGGAAAAGTCACAACATCAGCCCTATTACACAACAGCTAAGGCATGTGCCCCGATCTTTCATCTGTTCTCTTACTAACATTGTTTTGGACAAGCATCAATGTCACAGGTGAAGACATTTGGAAGATACAATGCCGCGGTGTATTACTGAACAATATCGGAAACCTTTCATCCCTTCTGTTACATTCTTATGGAATTATCTCTCAGATTACATTGAAACCACCCGCTCCTCAAAGTCCACCAAAGCATTATTTGTCTGTTGATGATGTACTAGTACTATGGATATTTCATCTTGGTGAGGGAAAGAATTTCCCCGAAGATGGAGTATGGCTGCCTTAACGGCGGGATAAAAAACGGTCACACACACAAAACTCCACTCCAATTGTTGGACAGATGGGATTAATCCTTGCCTGTCTATATAGGGAGTGTCCGCAGGAGTATCAGCCTGCGTACACAGAAGAAGAAGGTGAGGGAAGGAATAACATTTTTCACTGCTGCCTACGTCATGGAATCAGCTATCTAGAAAATAATATGTTTAATTGCTAGCTAGTTGATGACCCACTGTGTGATTGTAACCATACAGTGGACACAGCTGAGCATTATTTGTTGTCATGTCCTCTTTGGAAGGAAGGTCTTGCAAACATTGGCTCTCATCTTGTACCAAACTTAACAACTGTCATTACTGATTAGATGGGACCACGAATGGGGGCTGGAATAGCTCAGTTGGTAGAGCTCCGGACTCGTAATCATGGTGATCCTGGGGTTGGGGCTTCGAATCTCCGCCGGGCCGTTTCGGTACAGGGGGGATTTTTTCCCTCAGAGTTAACATTGGTTCTGACTCCATTTCCCAAAAGTCCTTCGAATGAGACTATAAACCGAGGTTCCGTGTGTGAACGCACGCTTAACATCTTGCACACATGTTAAATCCCATCACAAACTTTCGGAAGAGAAGGCCAGTTGTAATGTGTGTAATGTGTATGGATGACACATTACACATAGCATGCACCCTGCGTAAGAAATGGAAAGAATGACAGAAGTAAGGAAACTGAGTGAACGATATTGAACGATATTGACTGGATGACACAGGAAATGACTGAATGAAGCGCCATCTGGCAGCTCTTCAGTTGGCACTACCCAGGTAGGCAGCCCGTTGTGTAAACGAGTGTGGATTGTAAAGTGCTTAAAGCTTGGTCTCTTGCCGAGAATAGGCGCTATATAAGTATTCATCATATATATATAAACTGAAGACATACTCAAACTGTTTTAAATGCAGTTATGAACTGCAGATGGATACAAATATTTATGGATATAAAATAAATTGTTTACAAGTTTACCTCTGAAAGTCACCGATTTTAGATTTATAGGTGCTCGGAAGTTGTAAGTTGTTGGCAAGACTAAAAAAAAATACTTAAAAAGTTATCATGATTTCACTCCTTACTAAACATTGTGGTCTCATCGAATCAGTAATGACAGCTGCAGTGTAATTCTCTCCTTGTCTCTCTTTAGCATTTTCCCATTCTCTTTCTTCACCTTATTTTTATTTTCCGTATAATGTGTTCTTCTTGAAGTTCTTCCATTTTGTACCTGAGTCTCTTTTTTCTCCATTCTGTACATTTGTTTACTTCCTGTAAGCTTTAATGCATAATTCTCATGTTACAGTATAGAACGTATTGTTTGTTACTGCAACCATTGAGGCAGTCAGCTGTGCAATGTTATAGAACACACTATAATAACTGTTCAAGCTTTAAGCTTGTTGCTGCTCTTATCATACTGTTTGTATTCTATGCAATCGTTATTAAAGATTTGATTTTAAAACCAATAATAGTGATTGTAGTGTATATCTGTCAAATTATCCATTTTCACTCACAAACAAAGGAACAACCATACTTTTGCCACAAAGCTATTCTCTCTCTCTCCCTCTCTCTATCACATACACACACACACACACACACACACACACACACACACACACAGAGTGACACACACACACACACACACACACACACACACACACACACACACACACAGAGTGACACACACACACACACACACACACACACACACACACACACACACACACACACACTAATCTTGATCTGCACTTTGCTACACAACATTATTTGCTCAGTTGCATTCATGTTGTGTCCTAGTCACATAAATCATAAGCTGGCGCTAACAAGCATGCCACGAAGAGGTGGCGTAAATCAAGGCAAATGTAACTCAGTCAATACTTACTTTTTTTTGGTGACTAGTCTATTCTCAGTCTTCAGCCCCCGCCCCAAACTGGCTCATACTTAAAGAGTTGGGGACAGACTTACATGTCAACCCCCATTCCCCACTACCTAGTTGCCAAGAAAAATACAACAAATCAAACAAGTACATAAATCATAAAAATTCAAGGGCGTTCATTGCCAGACCTCTAGTTGGAACCACTTTTGATCTAGTCTATCGCTGGGCCAATCTTCACAACATCAAAGGTCCAATGAGACACCAGCCGCCATGGCAAAGTGGTTAGCGTCGCGGACTCCCGGCTGGGAGGTCGTGGGTTCGAATCCCATCAGAGTCATGTGGGTTTTTCTGCCCCGACCGGCTCGTACCCAGGGTTGAGTTTGCTACGGACTCAGTTGGGAAGACTGGGACCACCACACAGAGATGCGTTTCTGAGAGTGTTGCTCAAATTTCCTGACCAACACTGTAGGTGCCTGTATCTCTCGGGCCTGGTTGACGCTGGGATATATTACAAAAAGAGCGTAGAGTACAGCCCTGTCATGTAGTCTCAGACCGAAATGGAAATCCGTAGCATCATCTTAATCATCCTCATTCTCATCTATCAGCATAGAAAAAAGTCTCAAATTCTGTGGCCCTTCATGCCCTGCTTTCATGGTGACCTCAATTTCGATGTCCTCTCCACGTCTGTGGCCTTGGTTTGGTTTCGTGGGGTCACCGGTATCGGCGAGTCCATGGGGGCTGTCGTTGGACAGACGTGGTGGCGCCCTCCAGAGGGACAGCTCACTCACGCCGCTCCGTGACTAAGCAATTATTGTCGTTGGTAGGGGGCTTAGTAAGTGGTGTCATGCATATGTTAGATCAGAACAGGCGCCACTGAACATCACTGAGCGGTGTGGGTGCGCTGCCTCTGAGGTGGCGCAGAGGCTGGACAGCAAAAAAAAAAAAAAAAGGTTGAATAAGATTTCTGACAATGTATGACGTCCTTTTTGTGGCCATCTTTGACCAGGTGGTGAAGGAGGAGGGGAGAGAGGGAAATTGTTGGTTTGTTCTAGACCAAGCGACTGTTTCAGTAACTAATCTTTCTCTTTTGTTTTGTGTTCTACAGCGGCTAATATGAACAAACAAAATCATCCGTCAGTAAGTAGATGAGTAGATGAGACAGTATCCAATTGGTTTCGGAGTCCGGGACACTCACTGAGAAATATCCTGGACTGTTGCGTTTTTATTTGTTTGAACACATACAAGTATGAGTCAGACTTGCAGAAAAGTTGCCTCTCATGTCAAGAGAACAGAAACCAGACGGTCAGGGTGACAACGTGTAAGTCAGCACATTACTGTTATACAACTGGAAACAGTAACAGCAGAGATAAGAATAAAAGCATTCACTAAGACTTGCATGCCAAGGTCGTCTGACTAGAAGCATCAAAATATCATGCCCTTCAGTAAGTTTTTCATCCATGACCACATAACCTCGTGTAGCACTGTCAAACACGCTGGAGGTAAAAGCTAATGACAACCTGTTCTCAGACAGGTCTAAAACCAAACAAGACTGTGAAGATGAGAAACAAACTATGACAGCCGCTGCACAAACTTGCGAGGAATCCCGTAGTTCTCAATCAGTTCCTGTGGGTCAGCATTTCCTATGCCATCTTTCCATAAGAGGCACACCTTACTCCAGCACAGTTCTGACAGCAGAGAGATCTGAAAGGGGAGGCGATAACGGTACAGCTTTGTCGATCGCTTTCCTCCTGTCGCCACTCCTCCGTACATGTACAGGTGATTGGAAGGCGACATCGTCACCCGATGAAAATACACAGGCTCTGGGAGCGAGACGGACAGCGAGGTCCAACGGAATGTGTTCAAGGAGAGGCGCCAGATGTCCTGCAAGACTTGATGAGGTTGGTTGTTGATGCCGTACAGGGTTCCACCGCAGATGTAGACGTTTCTGTCCACCTGGACGAAGCCGAAGGCACTCCTGGGCCTAGGCAAGCCGCAGGTGGGGTCAGCGAATGTGGTGACTTTGGTCCATGCGTTGTCAGAAAAGGAGTAGTGGTACAGGATGTGAACAGGCAGTGCAGAATGAAGCCTTCCTCCGCCCATCACAAAAAACCTGTGAACACGACGACCAGTGGAAAGGGTTATATCGCCATTTTTTGTCAAAACACACAGTTCCAATATGAGTAATTCATGATTATAATTATGTTAAGCTGAACAAGTTACATTTATAGGCAAAATAAAGGTGATTATCATTCTAAGCAGCATTATCAATATGTAGGACACTTGGGTAACGAAAAGCTGAATGGCAGACTAAAACTGAAAGTATACCTAGTCCAGTAAGACTGCAAAATATGTTTTCACTTCTTTATGTAATAGAGCTGTGCATCTGCTGTTCAAAAAATGTTTGATCTTGAACATCTACATCTAGATTTATTAGAATTTTCTTTTCATGGTTCACTACCATTATACACTACTGGAAAAAGGCAGTCCACCAGCAATCATCTGTCGAGAACCACCAGGTGGGTAAATGAATCATGTAAGAGGAACTAAACACTTTTATGATAAGAAAGGCACTAGGACAGTGCAGGCCTCTGCCAAGATCGAGTATGCACCTGTCCTCTGAAAAAAAAACAAAAAACAAACAAAAAAAAACCCAGATCAGGTGTCTCGTCTGGACCAGCACCAAAACTGAACAGGTGTGTCCCTGAGCCAGATCTGGTCACCAAGTTTCGACTGGTTCAGCAGTTTTTGCATAACGGTGCTGAAGAGGTGTGTCCCTGAGCCAGATCTGGTCACCAAGTTTTGATAGGTTCAGCAGTTTTTGCATAACGGTGCTGAAGAGGTGTGTCCCTGAGCCAGATCTGGTCACCAAGTTTCGATGGGTTCAGCAGTTTTTGCATAATGGTGCTGACAAACCCAACAGCAGACATAGGTGAAAACTTTCCCTGGATGTGGTAATAACATGAGAAACAACAAAATTAAGGCTGATGGAATGTCAATACAGGCAGAAGAGAGAGATATGCAGTCACTCTCTCATCTCATCATGTTGAGAAATTACTGTCACAGAGTTTTTACGCTCAAGAGATAGTGTCAGATGTAAAACTATGTGTACAGTTCTGAAAGGAACTGAAAATAAAACTGAAAAATTACTAAAAAAAAAAAAAAAAAACTTGGCGAATGAAAAGCAACCTGTAGATTGGTCTGCTCATGGGATGGCAGTAAAATGACAGAATGCTGTTACTTGGAAATAATACTCCCCTAGTTAGTTCATCAAAAAATGAATTTTCATTATAACTTTCCACACGAGAACAGTTCTACCAATGTTATTTTTTTCCCCTGCACAAAAACACCCCAATAAATATTGGTAGTCTGGATGTTCAGTTAGCTGTGTTGTGATCACATGTCAGCAACTTCAGATGATGTCAACAGATCATCCAAGACATGGACCAAACAAAATGGTCTTCTTCAAAAGTTCACTTCCGTCACTAACCTTCCATGCTAACCTTACTTTGTGAATGCAAAAGATTTCAGTTCAGTTTAGTTCAACAAACTCTGTGACTACAATTTATGGGGGGGTTTTCATTCCCCAAAAGCTCTGAACAATTTGATTTTCATTCAAATGGAGTTTTTAAAAAAAAATCTTTCAAAATGATAAGCACTTGTATAAAATTTCACTGTGCCAAACACACCAACTGGGAACCATTTTACTGTATTAACCCACAGTTAAGATAAATGTAATCGCTGGAACTGGAAGAGCATGCAAATCAGTGGAATGATTATTCTATTCTAATATCACATTCATAAATTTGACAAATCAACTATATTCTTTTAGAGTGTTGGGACTTGCATGATGTGAGACACAAACATTTTACCGCAGATTCCATGAAAATCTTGTTCAGACATGTTCCGGCTCATGCGATCTTTGAATTCTTGAAAGAGATTAACATTTTTCATCGGATCTGTGATTTTACAGTGGAAAGATTTTTAACAAAATTTCGGGTGGGTTTTTAGAAGATGTATTTTAGAGTTGTGTCAACGAATGACTTGTGAGTTGATTTTAACGCGGTGACAGCCCTGATATGGCCCTTTGCAGTCAGCTGGGCTATGAGCAACATTACCTTGCATATCAACTGTCTATATTGCAAAATTGACCATGAAGCACGGATTTGTTGAATTTGTTCTCAAGACCAGATGATTTTGTAAGCTGGAGTCCAGCATGCATGCCAGCTTAAAAAAAATTGTATTTTAAAGATGAAGAAACAAATGATAAACAGTTTTCTGATGAATAAACAAAATGGTTCTAGAATAAGTAGAATTTTAAATACTGAACAGCTCTGAGTACATCTGACTCTTTCTACATAACCACAATGCCGATAGTGATAATGATATGACTGAAAATAGGAAATGGAGATCTGTATGTGTACATGCTGGATGTCAACACTACCTGCAATTCCACAGAATGTTGAAAATGTGCTCATCTTTTATAGCATCAGAAGGCAAAATATCCAGTTATCAACTATCAGTATCACATTTTTCGGTGCTCTCTCTCTCTCTCTCTCTCTCTCTCTCTCTCTCTCTCTCTGTAGATGTAAGACAGATACTGAGATAGATAGAAATGTAACGTGTGTGTTTGTGTGGTCATGTTTGTGTGTGTTGTTAAATGACAATTAAACCTAGCTTTTTTCTTTCCTCATTTAACAAAATAAACAAAAGTAAAAACCCAATAACAACAATGTGCATGCACACACACACACAACACACACACACACACACACACACACACACACACACACACACATGTATAAAGATCACTTGAAAGTTTTTACGGATGGTTCAGTACTAGATGATCGTAACACTGGCGCAGCTTTTATCATACCAACCTTAAAAGTGGAGAAATTGTATCATCTTGGGAAAAACTTGTCGATTTTCACCGCAGAACTAGTAGCAATTCTAATGTCTCTAAAGTATATTCTAAATTCTTCCACTAAAAATTGTCAACTTCTACTTTGTAGTGATTCTAGATCAGCGCTTTCTGCTTTACTATCTCCAAATTCAAAGATTCGTAATGAGATAATTACGGAAATAAATTACGTAACTCATCTTCTATCAATGAAGAGAGTCAATATTACTTTTTGTTGGGTGCCCTCTCACTGCGGCATTTCATCCAATGAGAGAGTTGACCAAGCTGCTCGAAGAGCAGCTCGCAACATTGAAGACACAACTTCATTCAGTATAGATTTGGATTTGTCAGAATGTTATGCACTGATAAATAAAGCATCAAACGACAGATTTAAACATTTATTGAAAAACACAGATTGTCTATATTATAAAAAGTGTGTTAAACCAAGCCCTGATATTAACCCTAAAACACAATTTAGAAAAATCCAAACTCCAGTCTCCAGAGACGTAGAAAGCTTAATTCATCGCATGCGATTAAATTCACCTCGTACTAAATACTGCAAAAATGTCTCATGTATGTGTGGGGAACCTCTCAGTGTAAGTCATCTGTTATTGGACTGTGCAAGAACAAAAATAGTAGTGCAAAAGGAAGGTGCTGAAATTTTATCTGATGGATCGACTTCACTGAACTTGCCTTACATGTTGAATAACTACTTTTTCATGTGTTTAATTTGTAAACATTTATTACAAAGCCCAGTTGGAATATTCCTTTGAATTATAACTTAAATTCTATCAGAGAATTTTTTTTCCCCCAACACATTTGAACAAACACATGCTCAACTTAATCAAATTCAATCATTTGTATGATGCCGCTTACAAATAAGATACAACATAAGATTGCATTAGATACACTCTTTAACTCCTCAACTATACGCTTAATTGAAGTGTCCAAAACTGGAAAAATATGACCACGTCAACACTGGAAAATGTGCTGAAATGAAGACACCATTCAAAGGACTGCTTCCAACTTCACCAGATACACCTCTAGTGCAGAGACACTATTGAAGAACAGAAAACTAGTTCCATTGGACACGGTGAAATAACTGTATAATTTCTTTGAAAACTGTGGCACTCTGAAAATCATATCATAAACTTACCTATTAACACACACACACACACACACACACACACACACACACACACATATACATACATGCACACATGTACACACACACACACACACACACACACACACACACACACACACATAGGCCCTTACACACATACACACACACATACACACAATATCTCTCTCTCTGTCTCTCTCTCTCACATACACACACAATCACTCACTCACACACACACACACACACCACACACACACACACACACACACACACACCACACACTCACAAATGATTGCACGCACCCATACTACTTTCATCATACACCCTATCACTACAAACTGTCTGAAATCACTTTATGTGGGAAGACGTTAAGCGGAAGAACAACAACAACACACACACACACACGCAAAAACAACAACAATAACAACTTACCCATCGACCAACCAACCAAACAAACTAAAATCAGATTGTTCTGACCACACATTTCATAGATTTCAAATTTTAAACAAAACGTGCTGCTTATGGTGAATAATCTGATAACATGGCTTCTGACAAATGATAATAATCATGATAACAAAAATGATAATAATGATATATAACACTAATATTAATAATAACCAGCTGCAAGTGTCAGCTCATAACCAAATGAAAGAATCCCTCAGGTTAATTCCCTCTGTGAGAGAGTGTGTGCGTGCGTGTGTGCATGCGTGCGTGCGTGCGTGTGTGTGTGCACGTGTGTGTGTGTGTGTGTGTGTGTGTGTGTGTGTGTGTGTGTGTGTGTGTGTGTGTGTGTGTGACTGCTTCTTAAAATCATTTATAATGTAGTCTAAGTATATTTTTCAACCTAATCTGATTCTTTTATGTAAAGATTTTTTAAAAGTTGTCTGAAAACTTAAATTACGCGCATGATTTCAGCTGATTATATCACAACATACTCCACTCACACCTCAAGTCTTCCCGGGATAAAATTGCCTGCATCGAAATCCGGTTTCTTAACTCGCACGCAAAGCTTTCACGCCAGCACTCCCTGGCAACTCACCTATTTGGTAAACCACTGTGTCCCCACCCTCTATCACCTCTATAAAGAAACTGGCTTCCCAGTCCCTCTGGGACCAAATAATCAACCCCTGCTAATCTATACGTAGGGAAATGGGAAGTTGGAAACACCTGAAGTGTTATCATTTTCACTATTTCCTTCATACCACACAGAGTCAATAGTAATTAGTATGCAACAAATGCTATTTAAAGCATTAGAACAGTTGCCATACACAAAACTCCTCTAGCCTTGCTAGTGGTTCCGGACCTGCAGAATAATGTAAACCAAAACCTTTATGAAGGAAAGATCCAGCCTAGTCATGGGCCCCCAAGGTGTGGGGGCAGGAAGAGATGTAGGTGGAGGAGGAGGAGGGGGTGAGAGGGGCGTGATCTTTGGGATCACAATATTGACCAGATTTGTCAAGCTAGAGACTGAAACAGTGTCAGTAAGCTAGCAAACTGCTGTCTTTGTGTTGTTAAAGATCTGTATCCCGTGCTGACCTACACGTAGTTTAGCAAGAAAGATGTCAAAACATTACATAATACAGAAGTAAGATTCATTAATTATCATCACTTTAGCATGCCCATTGACTAACTGATATACGCGATCTCTCTACAAGTATCTAAACTCAACAACATAGTATTAATTGGGATCAAAACATCTGTACAGTTTAATACCGAACGACATTCATCATGTTTTGCACAGATCTTTCAAATCACTGAATAACAGGCACCTTTTCATTACAAGAAAAGATCAGCAAAGCAAGTGATCACCAACAAATATCTAAGTCTAAATACCTGGTTTAATCAGAAGCAGCTGAGCTACTCAAGATCAACCCCAAATGGCAGAACAGTTTTCCATGACTGAATGAGTGAACAACTCGGCCATTTTTCATCCAGAGCTACTCAATGCACATTACTGAACAGGTTTGTCAGTCTCAGAACCAAGACAGCTCAGATGCTTTCCTGAGGATTTCTCATACTGAACCAAATATGCACAATTTTTTTTTTTTAAATACTATCAGCAGAATGTGAAGTTCAACCAAAATTTAACAAACCTGTAAAGACTCCAGTCCAGTAAGGCTTAATGAAACAAAGTTCTGATAATGTATGTAAGTTGTAACTCAATAACTTTGAACTGTAAGGCATTCATTTTTAACAGATTTTGTTAATGAACTAAAATGATAGCCTGAATATTTTTAATCATTTTGCTTTGTAACTCAATCTTCCTTTACAAGAAGTAAGACTTCATGTAAAGATCTATTCTAATGACTTCAGAAGTCACCTTACTTTTGAGACAACCCTTTGCCTCCATCAACTTCATAAAATATTACAAGAGAGTGGGGAAAGGGAAATAGCTATGTCAGGTGCCAATCCCTGTGTTGATAGACCAAAAGCTGGAAACTCTGAGATGATGACAGTTACTATAGACAGGCACCTGACAGTGATGAAGATGTCAGGAAAGGTAACTGATGTAATTTTAGAGAGCTTATGTTGCTTTTCAATCAGTTTCTGTGGTACATCATGAGTACATCTGCAACCCTGTAGCAAAAGGAAAGCAAAAACACTTCCTGATCTTTCCACCAACATCATGTGATCACTTCATTTGCTAAACGTTCTTCACTGCCACTACAGAGTGTTAGCCTGCTGTTTGTTTAGCCAGTTGTTAACACTGGCAAGTACCGTGGTACCTAGCAGTTCTGCATGTGGTACTGCAAGAGGCTTTGGGCCAGTGATGGCTAAAGATTTGTCATAATGGAAAATGTGCAATGCTATCTGTTTTGCTGCCAGATGAAACTAAAAATTAAGGGTTGTAACTAACTTGTAAAATTGCTTGTTTTCTGTGAATACTGTACACCCCATTACCAACTCAAATGTGCTGCCAACTGTGTTCAAGCCAACTATGATCACTGTTTCAACGGAAACCTGAGTTCCCAAAGACTATTGACATTGTCACTTCACCTGAACCCAGAACAGAAATCACATGGGTCATCACTGAGCGTCTAATTCATTTCAAAGTTACAATTCAGTCCAATGTCCCCACTTTGTTTAAGAAAATGTAAGTTCTTAAGTCCGGTGCATTGCTTGGCTAATGCCTTTTTTGTTTTGTTTTGTTTTGTCCTGCATGATCTCCATTGGCATTGTATGTCTGGATCTGGCTGGATCTGGCTGGATTTGGATCTGGATCTGGTTGCATACGTCGCTAAACCAACTTGATTTTACACAACAGAAGGCAGGGAGAGCGCAAAAAAAAAAAAAAAAAAAAAAAAAAAAATCTTTTTCTTTTAAGGACTAGCTAGGTGTAGAGCTGCCGGATTGCTACTACTTTTCACTTTGCACATACCTGGGGCAAGCCTGTACATTCCCGGCCCTGACCCTACAGAAGGTAGTGCCAAGCCCCCCCAAATGTGTAGCTATTTCAGTATTTGTGATTATGACTATGTTAAGAATAAACAGCATATCATTTATTTTACACTTCACTGATCCTTTAAAGATCTCATCAATACAACTAAGCTGTTCCCAGTTTCATACAATGTAATCAATGGTATGAAAGATTGGATATTTACCTAGATATAACATAGCTTTTGTTTACTTATTGAAGTTAAATTCTATCTGATTTTCCAAACCAATTTTTTTTTTTTTATTCATATCAACTGCCGGCCAATACTATAACAATTACATTTCAAACATGCATTTGGAAAAAAAAAGATAGCAAACTCATCACAAGCAGTAAGGGGATCACGTTTTATTAGCTAATTTTCTTCTTGATCTTTTTTTTTTTTTTTTTAATTCTTTCAGAGAAAATAACCAGTAAATAGCCTGCATCTGCTCTTTTGTGACAGTCACAAATTTCTGCCATTCATTACATCAACATGCATGTCAGTCTTGAATATAGAATCACAATTTCCTTAAATTCCTTGTCTGGTGAACTGAATGTGGGGCATTTTATCTGAAGCTTAAGTCATCATGTTCAATACATCAGCTTACATACTGAAAAATACATCAAGATTAATATATTGAAAATTCTTTTCTGTAAAAGTGATGTCCAACATTTTACCAAGATACTTGATTGATCTAAATATAATACATTTTCATTTTCAATTTCATAGCTCCTGTAAGTATCACAAATTGGTATCAGTTTCAGTTTCAGTTTCATCAAGGAGGCGTCACTGCATGCGGACTAGTCCATACGCTACACCACATCCACTAAGTTTTGAGACCACACGATGCATGATTTGAAGCTGATGGATAAATATAATTAACAACAAAGATGAGACAATTGAAGAAGACTAATGGGTCTCGTGGCTACGACTCAGCGGATGTCTGACCTACGCATTAGCCAACGCGTTGGTCAGACCTTGAGTGCCTATCTACCATGTTTTTGTGTGTATGTGTGTATGTGTGTGTGTGTGTGTGTGTGTGTGTGTGTGTGTGTGTAGTTGATGTACACGTGTGTGTATGATGTGTGGGCATGGGCCCATGTGTGTGCGTGGGCACATGTGTGTGTGTGTGTGTGTGTGTGTGTGTGTGTGTGTGTGTGGTGTGTGTGTGTGTGTGTTCGTTCGTTCGTTCGTTCTGTTTTTACGTCTTTTCACCATAGCATAAGTGATATTAGACCAAAGTGTGCGTGAGTGAGTGCATTCTGTCTGTGAGTGTGTATGAGTGTGTGAGAGTGTTTATGTGTGAGGTAATGAAAACTGTGAACACTGCATTAACAGTAAAGAGGAAAAGTTAAAGATACATATATAACAAATAAAATGCAAAATACAGAAATGTGTTGTGTGTGTGTGGTGGGGGGGGGGGGGGGGGGGGGGATGTGACCCTCACCACTAATCTACATTGGAAGAAAAAAAAAAAAAATCTGTGTGTGTGTGTGTGTGTGCATGTATGTGTGTGCACGCAGGCATGTGTGTGCGTTTGTGTGTGTGTGTGTGTGTGTGTGTGTGTGTGTGTGTGTGTGTGTGTGTGTGTGTGTGTGTGCCTGCATGTATGCATGCATGTGTGTGCGTGTGCAGAAGTGCGTGTGCATGTGTGTGTGTGTGTGTGTGTGTGTGTGTGTGTGTGTGTGTGTGTGTGTGTGTGTAATTTGTGGGTTTGTGTGAGCACATGTATCTGCATATAGGCTATATATGTACATATCTGTTAGCTCTTACCCACACACGTGTGCATGTGCACGTCCACACCGACACAAGCGCGCACTCACACGCATACACATAAGCGCACAAATGCACACACACACACACACACACACACGCACATGCGCACACCCCCACATACAAAGACACACACATACACACAGATATGTACACATATCTATAGCCTATATGCAGATCTATGTGTGCTCACACAATTGGTATCAGTCACAAAAATAATTTTGCAAATAACTGTTTATAGATAACATTTTACAAGGTCCTTATTCTTAAAACAACAACAAGAACAAAAATCTCAGCTTCAGCACTTACCCCTGGCTATCTTGAATGATTTCCTGTTTATAGCGACCATCTGGGCTTTCACCAGTTGGCGTCAGTTTCTCCCACGTCAAGGTGTCCAGGTCCAACCGATACAGATCCCCAATTGCCTCATTGTAGAACCCCACAGCTCCACCAAATGAGTATAGGTAGTGGTCATGAAATATGATACTCTGCCCATACCCTCTTGGGGGTGTATTCACGTCATCGTTTGGTTCATCCTGTGGATAAACTTCCCAATGTCTACCTTGGATGGAGACCTCACTGCCACTGGTACTTGATTCCCCACCAGACGTTGTGGCGACTGAAGAATGACCACAACCTGATACACTTGACAGTTTGTGTTTTTTCTCCAAATCACATACAAATAGCTTGTTGCCACTTCTCTGGCCAAAAGGGTAGGAAGTTCCACCGAATACGAACAGTTTGGATCTGTGCATCAACAAGCATGATGAGGCGCAAGTGTTTGGACAGCCTGTTGATTCGATCTTTAACCATTTTTCTGTCGCGAAGTTGAACTTCCACAATTCGTCCAAAACGGCGGGCTGGCCTTGATTCAGTACTCGTCCTCCCGGATTGTAACCGCCGAAAACGTAGAGATTAGAATCATCTGCCACCATAGAATGCCCACTTCTTCCCGCTGGTTCTTCATCCACCAGAATCTTCGATCCTGTGCGTGGGTAGATCAATTCGAACCCGCACGATGTCGAGTCTTCGTGTAAGTTCTCTTCTGACGGCATCACGATGTTGGAATTGTAAATCAACACAACGATTAATTCAACTTAGGTCTGATGATGACAGCACTGAAGTTTCGCGTCAAAGAATCGAGTGAAACATTTTATCGGTTTTGTTGTCACAGCTGTTGATTTGATAGTGATCTCCCTTGATAAGCTTCTTGGCCAAAGTGCCCAGTTAAAGCGACAGGTATCAGGTATGGCCCCTAAGCCTCGCGGCTTATTATGGGCTTCCTGACTTTCTTCCAATCGTTGGCAAATGTGGACTATTTTGTGCACCAATGTGTGCTTGAAAAAATTTGTCTATTTTGTCTTTGAAATCATCCAATCTGGTACTCAGGACTATATTATCGCTAAGCCTATTCCAGTCTTGAAAGACACTTCTAGAGAAATGATACTTTCTGCAATCTTTTATTCCATTTAATTTTTTTGACTTTAAGGTGTGTCCACGTGTTCTGTTTCCTTTATTAAAGGTCACTAATTCATTTATGTCAATATTGTCCTTTCCCTTGATAAGTCTGTACATCTGAATCAGGTCCCCCCCCCCCCCCCCCCCCCCCCCCCCCCTCTTCGTCGGTAGCTTTCACTTTCGGTAATGTGTGTGTGTGTGTGTGTGTGTGCGCGCGCGCGCGCGTCACTTTCGGTAATGTGTGTGTGTGTGTGTGTGCGCGCGCGCGCGCGACGCGCATATGCACGCTCGCTTATGTGTCTATGAGTGTGTGTGTGTGTGTGTGTGTGTGTGTGTGTGTGTGTGTGTGTTCTGCCTGACCCGGTAAGAACCTTTCCGTGCTGTCTGCTGCTGGTTCTGTCCAAAAGGGAAGCAAAACCTGGAGTAAACCTTTTTTCGTTTAAGCATTTTTAAGAAGTTTAAATCCTAACTTTCCTCCCAGATCTTGTAATGGTTATAGCTTCAACTTTACTGTTATGTTGTTAACGTCAAGGGTGTCATACAGACACAACAGTTCGAATCGCTGGTTCATATTGCATGATCTACACGTAGCCACCATTTTTAATGGTGTTTACAATTTATTTACCCCAACAGTACAATCAGGTGTATCTTTCATGCGATGTGAATATGAGTGCAGACACATAAACGCGCATGAGCGTGCGCGCGCGCGCGCACGCACGCACGCACACACACACACACACACACACACACACACAACACACAACACACATAAGCGAGCGTGCATATGCGCGTCGCGCGCGGCGCGCGCGCACACACACACACACACACACACACACACACACACACACACACACACACACACACAATAGTACCGAAAGTGAGCGTATTAGGCCTATATGGCTGTCCAAAACTTAACACCTTTCAGCCAGTAGACAGGAACGAGAACCCGGGCTACTCCACGATATCCAAGACAACTGAACACAATGGCGACGTCGAACGACTCCGCTATCGTGACTAGACATGCTTCTCAGTGCAAACACCAATGCATTGCAGCGATCATGTTTTAGAGTAAATGAAAAGACAGAACAGTCGCTGTCTCTATGTCTGTCTGTCTGCCTATCTGTCTATTTATCTGTCTGTCTATCCATCTATCTATCTATTTATCTATCTAGGCCTATCTGTCGGTCTGATTTGTCTGTCTGCCTGTCTGTCTCTCTCTCTCTGTCTGTCTATCTGTCTGCCTGTCTATCTCTCTACCTATCTATCTCTACCTATCTACTTATCTATGTATCTGTTTATCTATCTATCTATCTATCTATCTATCTATCTATCTATCTATCT
>CM065741.1:6929708-6934708 GCA_033310375.1 Conus canariensis
GTCTGTGGATGAAAGTCACTATGAAAAGAAAAACCCCATTAAGATCCTTAAATTACATAAAGATCAAATATCAACATGAATTAAACAAAATCAGTAGTTTCTTACATGAAAATGGATTGATACTGTCGACCGAAAAAACAAATCTAATGCTTTTTAACTCTGGATATGACCCAGAGAAACTTCCACAATTTACCCTGAATGGGTCGGTCTTACAATACGTCAAATCTGTTAAATTCCTAGGAGTGTATTTAACATCAAAACTGTCATGGAGCCAACATATTCAATATATTTTGAATAAAGCAAGAAAAAGTTTAAACTATCTAAAGATCATAAGCAAACAAAAATGGGGACAAGATAAAGAGAGCTTAACACTCCTATCTTCTGCTCTTGTGCGGTCTAGATTGATTTATGCTCAAGAAGTCTTCTTCAGTGCTCCACAGCATTTACTTAATAAGTTACAAAGTGTAGACTGCAAAGCATATAAACTTGCTCTTGGAGTTCCCACACATACATGTAACATTGGGACGTATAATGAAATTGGAATCTTACCTTTGAACGAGTTTCGAAAAATGTCCTCCTCTAAATTTGTTTTAAAGAACCTTTCACAGAAAAGTTTCTGTACAAATGAAGTATCTCTCAATTCAGAGACAGATTTTGCTAAAAGAGCAAAATACATAAAATCAACTAAATCTATTCAGTCATACACATCTACTCTTCTTAAAAAAAACCAACATTAACCAAAGTGAAATAGCTGTCAATTCGTCTTTTTCACCCATTCCCAAATGGAAACAAACCAAAGCAAATTATGACACAAACTATACTGAACTGAACAAAAACGACCCTCCATATCTTTTAAAATATTATGTAAATTCTCATTTGGAAAATCAATATAAGGATCATCTTCAAATTTTTACAGATGGCTCAGTGTTAGATGACCATAGAGCAGGAGCAGCTTTTATAATACCAAAATTAAAAGTAGAGAAATTATATCATCTTGGCATACACTTGTCAATTTTTACTGCAGAATTAGTTGCTATTTTAATGTCCCTAAAGTATGTTTTGAATTCTTCCATACAAAATTGTCCACTTTTACTGTGCAGTGACTCAAAGTCAGCTCTTTCTGCCTTACAGTCTTTAAATCCAAAGATTCGTTGTAAGACAATTACAGAAATCAATTACGTGACACATCTCCTATCGATGAAAAGAATAAATGTGACGTTCTGCTGGGTGCCCTCACATTGTGGAATCTCAACAAATGAGAAAGTTGATCAAGCTGCCCGGAGAGCAGCTCGAAATATTGAAGACACGACTGCACTGAACATTCCGTTAGATCTATCAGAATGTTATACTTTGATTAATGAAGCATCCTTTAACAGTTTCAAAAAGTTATTGAGGGACACAGATAGTCAATATTTTCACAATTGTATACAACCAAATCCTGACATTCACCCCAAGACTAAATTAGACAAATTCAAAAGTCCGATGTCTAGACAGGTAGTAACCTTAATTCATAGGATGCGTTTGAATTCACTTCGAACCAAATACAGCAAAAATGTTAAGTGCATATGTGGGGAAATTCTTAGTGTAAGTCACCTATTACTAGACTGTCCAATAGCAAAGAATACAGTGCACAAGGCTGGTACAAATATTTCACATGACAGATCGACACCACTGACATTACCTAAAATGTTAAATAATTATGCTTTTCTTTGTTCGTTATGCCCACATTTATTACGCAGTCCAGTAGGAATTTATCTTTAACTTTCAACAACCCCTCACTTGTTTAAAGAGAGAAAAAAAAAAACCGCGCGCGCACACACACACACACACACACACACACACACACACACACACACACAAGCGCGCACGCACACACACTCACACACACACACTCGCGCGCGCGCACGCACGCGCACGCACACACACACACACACACACACACACACACACACACACACACACACACACATAAATACACACATACACACGTACACACACACACACACACACACACACATACGTACGCGCGCGCGCGCGCGCGCGCGCGCACGCACACACACACACACACACACACACACACACACACACACACACACACACACACACACACACACACGCGCGCACATCATTACACAATATGTCTGCAATCACGTTAAGTGGGAAGACGTTAAATTGAAGAACAACTGACTGATTAACTGACTGACTGACTGACTGATTAAAACGATTTTCTCTATCAAGATTAACTTTGTGTTGCTCGCTTTCTGCTCTTCCCCAAACCCACCTCACCCCCACTCCTCCACCTCCCTACCCTCCCCCTCCC
This sequence comes from Conus canariensis, assembly GCA_033310375.1. NCBI lineage: Eukaryota > Metazoa > Mollusca > Gastropoda > Neogastropoda > Conidae > Conus > Conus canariensis. The sequence continues at coordinate 6,932,029 of CM065741.1, forward strand.
GCAGCTCCCTCCCCCTCACGCACACACACACACACACACTTCCCCCTAATGTCCACACTTTTGCAATGCGATCGCGCAATACACCATGAAAACGCGTCAGTAGCCACTGTCACTTAGTGCAGCTCTCTCCTATACCTACCAACCTCTTGAGGAGGGTAGGTATGTTATCCCAGGCCCCTATCCTACCTAGCCTCCTTGGATCCGCTTCCTAATCATCGACCAGACCTAATCAGTGATTGATACATTCAACAGCCAGGGCCTTATACAGCGGAGATAGCGAACCGTGACACCGAGGGACACTATCTGTCGTCTGTTGTGGAGGAGTTCGATTAAAAGATACTCTTCTGGCGTGGAGATAGCAAGAGCCGTTTCACCGATCGGCACGATCACTCCTCTTGTGAAGGAATTCGAATGAAAGATACTGCTATGTGCCATGTAAAGGTGGTGTTTGAGAGTCATGTTTCTACGTCAGATTGATCCATGTGGGCTGATTTTCATTCTTTCTTTTGTTTTCGTTCTTTCTTTCTTCCATTCCTCGCGTTCTTTCTTTCGTCTTCATCGTTCTTCCCGTGGTTCGCCTCTTACTTTTCTGTCTTTAAATATTCACACTTGCAGTCATTAGATAATCATCGATTCTAGGTAATTGACCAGGGTAATGATTGACAGACCTGAAGCAAGAACGCCGAAGTTGTATACACCCAACTCAGCGTTGACCTACATTAGAATAGTCTGCTGTCTTTGTCCCAGAGAGAGAGAGAGAGAGAGAGAGCGAAAGAGAGAGAGAATGCTGGTAACCCACCCTACACCACTCCTCCCCCATCCACCCACCCCCCGAAGACAACAAAAGCAAACAAAAATGGTAACACACTATAAAGTAAGCTTAATACCCGCAAAACATTGAGTAATGTTTCAAATATACACAGGCAAGCGCTATTGCATTGTTCTTAGCACTTTGTATTGTGCCTGAAAATTCGATTTTCCTTCTCTCTCTCTCTCTCTCTCTCTCTCTCTCTCTCTCTCTCTCTCTCTCTCTTTTGAATAGGCACATCAAAGCACATGCGAAGTGGTTCCAATTAGCTACATGAATATGAAGGGAACGGAACTCTTTGGGGATGAAGGCACAAAGATGGGGTCAAGGACGATTTCTTAAGCCTGGTATCTAAGGTCAGGTTGAGGCTCATGTATTCCGTCAGGTATTCACAAGTTGTGAATGATGTCATCGGTATTCGTTTTTTTTTTTGTTTTTTCTTTTTCTTTTTTTTTTCCCTTTAAAAACAAATAAATAAAGAACAAGCGCGTGGTTGTTTGGGGGTTAAAATGTAATGGCTGATACCACACACACACACACACACACACACACACACACACACACACATTCATATTCATACACACACACACACACACACACACACACACACACACACACACACACAGGGGGGGTGTAGGCCAGGTTGAACCAGATCACCCCGGACCTGCACCTATCAAAGGGTAAGTGGTTCCTTGATTCCTAGTGGCGATGGCTGGTAGAGGTACAAGCATTGTCCAACAAAAGTGGTTGGTGGTGATGACCTTGAAGCCATTGGCTCAACAGTGTCAGTCGGTTTATCGCTGTAAATGACAAGGATAAACAGACCAGCGGCCACCCCGTGTGGTCAATCCAGGAATTGTATCAAGGATTTTTTTTTTTTTTTTGTAACAGGATGTACTAGAAACGTGTACTGATCGACACCACCGTCTGTCGAAGTCATCGTCGGTATCATCAGGTTCATGGGGACCATCTTTAGATGAACGTGGTCATCCTCACCACCCAGGGAGTAACCGCGCTCACATCACGATGGTTCAATGGCTGAGCCGTTGTTGTGGTCAGTAGTGAGATTGATCACTGAAACACACAAGAAGTTTACCGAAAACAAGCCAACACACACACACACACACACACACACACACACACACACACACACGCATACACGCACGCTCGCACGCGCGCGCGCGCGCACACACACACACACACACACGCACGCATACACACACACACACGCACACACGCACGCACGCACTCACGCACACTCAAACAAGCCGCAAAATATTGCATTTTTTTAACGCATAATACAAAAATAAACTTTGTAGAAATATATATTCGTCAGACATTTCAAACAACAAACATGAAAAATGTACAGAACAATTCTCCCCACATAGCAGTCAGCATCAGTCTATTTTGTGTTTTGTTTTGAGTCAGTGTTACCCTGCACCTTGCTTGTGTATATTCATTTGTAGTTGGGCTTTTTGTCAGTAGTGTTATCGCAATGATGAGCGCGAATAAGCTGTTAGACGCATTTGTAAATGTACTTGCACAACATCCTCCCACCTCCCCCTCCCACACACGTGTATGTGTGTGTATGTGTGTGTGTGTGTGTGTGTGTGTGTGTGTGTGTGTGTGTGTGCTCACACCCACTCACAGACTACACTCGTGAATGCATGTGCTCGATCACACACACACACACACACACACACACACACACACACACACACACACACACACACACACACACACTTCCTCTTCTCTAACCCCCCTCCCCCACCCTCCACCTCCATGTCTCCTCATCCCCCCCCCCCCCCACCACCCCTCACCCCCACCCCCTGCTTCATTAGATTTCCCAGTCGTCACCTTAGGCAATCCTGT
>CM065741.1:6939708-6942208 GCA_033310375.1 Conus canariensis
TTTCTCCATCCCTCTTTCACTCCCCCTTTCCCTCTTCCCACTCCTCCCCTTTCAACGTCGTTTTTTTTTTTTTTTTTCTGGCATGAGTCACTTCTTGAGTTTGAGAGAGCCTTTTTTCTTCTTCTTTTTTTTCTTCTCCTTTATCAGTTGTTTTCAGACTGAAAGATCGATAACGCTGCACGTCAACATTCGATACGCGATAACCCGACTGATGTTGCGCATTGTTCTAACGTCTAGAGAGACAAGGGCAATGGATAACAGAGAGAGAGAGAGAGAGAGGAGAAGAGAGGATGCAAGTCCGCATAACTTAGCTTGCATGCATGCACACACGTACACATTCTGTTATACACAAAGAAACGCGCGTGCGTGCAAAGCCCATGCATGCATGCGTACACAGAGAGAGAGAGAGAGGGAGTATTTTTTTTTTTTTTTTGCATCAAGACCGAAGTTCCATTTAAAGGAATGTGAAGAAGGAATGCATTCTTTAAACAAATTATTGGGGGGGAAAAAAAAGGAAAAAAAAAAAAAAAAAAAAAAAAACCAAGTTGAAGGTTAACGAATTCCATGGCGTAATCAGGGCACGGGGTAACGGATGGCGGAGCCTGTCACTCTCCTTCCGCCGCTGCAGCCTTCCCCGACGTGAATCAGACCTTCATTTCTTGCTGGGCGGACAGCGAGGGTTGTCGAGCCCACGACTCACGACTGATTAGAGGTCATAAAAACAAAACTTCAGGCCCCCAAAACAAACATTAACCGTGAGACCACAGGTCCCCCAATAAGGCAAAGAAAAAAAAAAAAAAGAAAGAAAAGAAATCTAGACAGTATAAACATGATTCCTTAATTTTCCTTTCTTCTTCTTCTTCTTCTTCTTCTTCGTCGTCGTCGTCGTCGTCGTCGTCGTCTCGTCGTCGTCGTCGTCGACGTCGTCGTCGTCGTCGTCGTCTTCGTTTTCTTCTTCTTCTTCTTCTTCTTCTTCTTCTTCTTCTTCTTCTTCTTCTTCTTCTTCTCCTACCATACCTCCGGGAGGAGTCACTGGGCACCACAATGAAGAATTGACCACTCAGTGCCTTCAGCCCTGTCGGCTGGGTGTCATAGTCTGGGTCTCTGTCAGTGTCATAGTCTGGGTCTCTGTCAGCCCTGTCGGCTGGGTGTCATAGTCTGGGTCTCTGTCAGTGTCATAGTCTGGGTCTCTGTCAGCCCTGTCGGCTGGGTGTCATAGTCTGGGTCTCTGTCAGCCCTGTGGGCTGAGTGTCATAGTCTGGGTCTCTGTCAGTGTCATAGTCTGGGTCTCTGTCAGCCCTGTCGGCTGGGTGTCATAGTCTGGGTCTCTGTCAGCCTGTGGGCTGAGTGTCATAGTCTGGGTCTCTGTCAGTGTCATAGTCTGGATCTCTGTCAGCCATGTCGGCTGGGTGTCATAGTCTGGATCTCTGTCAGTGTCATAGTCTGGGTCTCTGTCAGCCCTGTCGGCTGGGTGTCATAGTCTGGATCTCTGTCAGCCATGTCGGCTGGGTGTCATAGTCTGGATCTCTGTCGCCCTGTCAGCTGGGTGTCATAGTTGGGTCTCTGTCAGCCCTGTCGGCTGGGTGTTCATAGTCTGGGTCTCTGTCAGTGTCATAGTCTGGTCTCTGTCAGTGTCATAGTCTGGGTCTCTGTCAGTGTCCATAGTCTGGGTCTCTGTCAGCCCTGTCGGCTGGGTGTCATAGTCTGGGTCTCTGTCAATGTTTTCCATGTCCATTCTGCAGTGTTGGTCAGTCCACCGGTTTGTTTGTTTTTTCGTTTTCTTTCCACCCCTCCCACCCCCGACAGTTCCCTGGAGGATCGTTATAGGAAGGCCATTGGATCGTGTTACAAGGCACGCCAAAGTGGTTTTCTTTCCTACCTACTGTAAGCAGATCATGAGGGCCGATGTGTTGCTTGATGGTCTGACGCACTTTTTCATCGGTGATAACATCAGTATGTCCGATGGTCAGTTTGCGGTAAAATCTTACTTCTATGACTTGGATTCTTCTTCCAGATCCTGGGTGGGGGGGGTGGGGGGGGGGGGGGGGGGGGGGGGGGGTCGTGAATATACACAGCAAGATGGAAAATGCACAGTGCACACAAAAGCTTGAGCTTGTGTTTCAAGAGATGCTCTTGTTCTTCTATGCATGTTACAGACCTGCACAATGTACGGGCAATCTTTATTCGGCTGAGGTGGCTCAGCAGTCGGCAGTGGCCGGTTCTCCGTCTGAAGAGCATTGTTTGCTGTTATCTCTGGAGCTGATGGATTGGATCAACACCACTGCCTGCACCCAGCTTTCTCTTCACTGGTTTTGGTATTGGTTGTGGATGACAGGCGTCAGTGCCAGTCTTGGCATTATTGTCACCCTGAACGATGCGGACGTCGATTCTCGCCACTCGTATTGATGTCCGATAGAAACTGAACATAGAATTCTTCATCTGGTAATCGTCACAATCACATATCAGCACTATCGTGATGCTGAATGGTTTTACTTGCAAG
>CM065741.1:6952208-6954708 GCA_033310375.1 Conus canariensis
CAAGTCTCTTTGGCCCGTGTTTTCTTTTTCCATTGCCAAAGACCCCCTCAGAGTTTCTGCGTCCACGTGTGCATGATACTATGCAAGGGTGTGTTTGTGGATGTGGGAGAATGGAATTCCGACTGCCTTATATACTAATCAGGGGACGTTGCTGTATTTCTGGTACACTGAAACATTTAGTAGCTGAACGTAATCAGAAATTCTTTCCATTTTCACACCAGCTGTGTCGCCACAGTTCTCTTGTCTGTATTAAAGAGCCAGTGGATTTTGAAGCGAAGACCCAGGATCAGAGACTAGGTTATTTAAAATTTGTCTTTTGTTTTTCATCTCTGCGATTTCCTTTCTGACCATTAGCTGTAACCAGTCTTTCCCAATCTCTACAACGATTCAGTCTGACTTTCCAGAACCTCCCCAGTCTCAGGCCTTCCCAGCCAGCTCCAGCAAGCCCCCGTCTACTTCTTCACCCCCGGCCCAAACCCCGGACCTCGCCGACGACGACGACAACGATGCTGGTGACAAGTACGCTGCCCTGGCTCGCCTGGACTCGGCTTTCAGCGCTGGCCCTGCCCACGTCCACGCCACCGCCATCAACTGGGGGTCCTCCCAGCCCGCTAAAGAGGAGTCCGAGGAGACCCCGGGTAGTGCGGCAGAGCCTCAGGCCAGTGGGGTCGGCCATCAGATGTATGGCAGAAGTGGGGGAGTCAACAGGAACGGGGGAGCAGGCTCGGCAGGTAAAGAGTGCCTATCATTAGGTTCCTTGTTGTTTATCTTACAGGTGACGAAACTTTCAGGTGCTATGCTAAACAAGAACAACAACGACAGAAACAACAACAACTCAGAACGTAACATTCACAAAAACTGTCCACTTTTCTTTTCGTCTCTTTGTCTTTGTTTAAAACGGTCAGATTTCAGATATAACTTGAGAAGAAAACTTGCCTCTTTTCCTGCTGGCTTTAAATCTGAGATCTGCATTGTCCTCAAGTGAAAGTATAAGATGATTGACATTATGTCGGTTATAGGCATTAAGTTTGAGCTTTTGCAACGGTTAAGCGCAGCGCTCATCTGAGAGAGGGAGACAGAGCAGAGACAGAGACCAGAGAGAGAGAGATTTATGATTAAATTGTGTTTATTTGTTACGGATTTATTTTTTCTAATATAGTTTTCTCATTATACTGCTAACATTTAGCAGCTCAAAGACACCCCCGACATCTCCATTTCTGTTTTAAACATTAAAAAAAAGTTACTATCATTGAATTTTCCTCTCACTGAAGGAACTCACACAAGCATACGCTTTTCTTGGTCTGTTCTTCAGGAAATGTAGCTGGAGTGACCTCCTCTTCCCCTCCACGATCCATCGTGGCGGCCCAACCGCAGATGTACAGTGCCTCTGCGCAACCCGTGGTGTACGGCGCCCAGGTGACGGTGAACAACGCTGGGTACATTGCCCCCGCCGCCCCGTACAACAACATCCCTGGCACTCCCCACCCCGGGTACGTCCCTACCCACGTCAACAGCAACGCTTTCGTCTACCACCAGCACCCCGCTCAGTACAGCAACCCCTTCTCCACTGTCGTCACCACTGCGGGGTTCCCAGGGGTCCCCGCTTACCCTGTCATGACCCCACCACAAGTGTTTCCGGGTCAAGGGTCAGTGTGGGGTCATGCAGGCAACCCCGTTGCACAGACCTCTCCCTCCACCAATCCTTTCATTGCAGGTGCGCAGTTGCCGGGTCAGTTACAAAGCCAGGTTCCCATGTGTCTGTCGTAATGGCGATATTCAGTTTGGACTTGTTCTTTGTCTTGAAATACTTTTCTCTTTTTTTTTTTCGGGTAATTTGTGTTTGAACTTTTGTCGGATTGAGATAAATGGATGGGAGGCTTTTTTTTCTTTTTTTTTTTTTTTTTTTAATTTCGAGCAGAGGGGCATACTGACGTTGTCCTGCCAAAGTTACTGTTGAATCTTCAGGTTGTCTGCTTACTGGAAACTCGTGATTTGGATGGCGAATGCTTGAATGGTGTCGATGGTATGTTGGTTGTTGAGGGCATGCGAGTGCACATGCCTGCATAGACTCTGCAAAATATATGGATCGTTGCTATAATGTTGGTGGAATATTGGTGTGTGTGTGTGTGTGTGTGTGTGTGTGTGCGCGCGCGCGCATGGATTTTCTTTTTTTTGTACGAAAAAAAGTGGAGCAAAAGAGAAACTGGAAGAAAAACATTTCATGCCAACATGTGTGTTTGTGTTACTGTTTAGCAAAAACAAAATACTCTGAATCAATATGGGTAGTTTCTTATCAGTGAACCATTGTCATTTCATCCCCTCCTTTATTTCTTGTTGGTTATAGACCTTCTTATTTTGCCTAGCTGAGATTTTTGAACGATGTGTTTTTACGCTAACATAAATACTCAGTGCATGCTGGTTAACATGAAATATTGACAAGACATTTCTAAGACATAAATGAATCATCCTTCAGAATCAAATTGCTGAGTATTATTGAGTT
>CM065741.1:6964708-6967208 GCA_033310375.1 Conus canariensis
TTCTCTGTTTTGTTTGTTTTCCTTTTATTGTTGTTGTTATTTGGGTTGTGTTTATGTGATTACATTCCCCATTTTCTTTGCTTTCATTGCAGTGAAACATATTCTTTAAGAGTGTTGGGACTTACATGATGTGAGACATATTCTTTAAGAGTGTTGGGACTTACATGATGTGAGACATAAACACTTTACAGCAGACTCCATGAAAACCTTGTTCAGAGATGTCCCACCTGATGTGACCTTAACATTTCTGAAACAGATTAGTATTTTGCATCTGATCTAGGATTTTATAGAAGAAAGATTTTTAACGAAGTTTCCGGTATGTTTTTAGAAGGTGTATTTTAAAGGGTCGTGTGAATGTTTTCTTTTTTTTTTTTAAATGACTTCTGAGTTGACTTTAACGTGATGACAGCCCTGATATGGCCCTTTGCGGTTGGCTGGGCTAAAAGCAACATTACCTTACCTTACCTCATGGAGATTATCATCAGGATGTTGGTCTCAACTCCCATAAACACAATCACAATCAGACTCGCTGGTCTCAAATCCAGCATCTCACAAAGAGTAAACACAGGCCTTCATGGATCACCCATTAAGGTGGATCCTGCATTGCTGTGACTCACTTGGGTGTGTTTACACCTGCCTTTTTCTGATTTTGGCATAAGCAGGGCTCTGTCAAGTAATTTTCTCTGTTGACTTCTTCTTCTTCTGCGTACGCAGACTGATACTCCTGCGGACACCCCCTGTGTAGAAAGGCAAGGATTAATCCCATCTACCCAACAAAGGGAGTGGAGTTTTGTGTGTATGACCGTTTTTTATCCTGCCATTAAGGCAGCCATACACCAACTTCAGGGAAGGTGCATGCTATGTGTAACGTGTCATCCATACCAATGGCCAAACTGGCCTTCTCTTCCGAAAGTTGGTGATGGGATTTGACGTGTGTGCAAGATGTTATGCGTGTGTTCACACACGGAACCTTGGTTTATAGTCTCATTCGAAGGACTGTATGGGAAATGGAGTCAGAACCAATGTTAACTCCGAGGGAAAAATCCCCCTGTACCAAAACGGCCTGGCAGAGATTCGAACCCGCAACCCCAGGATCACCAAGATTACGAGTCTGGCGCTCTACCACTGAGCTTCGGGCTTCCGGGTTGTTTGCTGCTCCAGATTGAATGAGCTTCCTGGTCTGCAACCACTTCTCTTCAACAGGCCCCATGACTCAGCTGCCAGTGTAGATCAGACCGGCATGGATCAGAGGGAAATCAGAACTGAGGGCATGAAAAGAGCAGGGCATGACTCGGCTGTCAGTGTAGATCAGACCGGCATGGATCAGAGGGAGATCAGAACTGAGGGCATGACTCAGCTGTCAGTGTAGATCAGACCGGCATGGATCAGAGGGAGATCAGAACTGAGGGAATGACTCAGCTGTCAGTGTAGATCAGACCGGCATGGGTCAGAGGGAGATCAGAACTGAGGGCATGACTCAGCTGTCAGTGTAGATCAGACCGGCATGGATCAGAGGGAAATCAGAACTGAGGGCATGACTCAGCTGTCAGTGTAGATCAGACCGGCATGGATCAGAGGGAAATCAGAACTGAGGGCATGACTCAGCTGCCAGTGTAGATCAGACCGGCATGGATCAGAGGGAGATCAGAACTGAGGGCATGACTCAGCTGCCAGTGTAGATCAGACCGGCATGGGTCAGAGGGAGATCAGAACTGAGGGCATGAAAAGAGCAGGCCCCATGACTCAGCTGTCAGTGTAGATCAGACCGGCATGGGTCAGAGGGAGATCAGAACTGAGGGCATGACTCAGCTGTCAGTGTAGATCAGACCGGCATGGGTCAGAGGGAGATCAGAACTGAGGGCATGACTCAGCTGTCAGTGTAGATCAGACCGGCATGGATCAGAGGGAGATCAGAACTGAGGGCATGAAAAGAGCAGGGCATGACTCAGCTGTCAGTGTAGATCAGACCGGCATGGATCAGAGGGAGATCAGAACTGAGGGCATGAAAAGAGCAGGCCCCATGACTCAGCTGTCAGTGTAGATCAGACCGGCATGGATCAGAGGGAGATCAGAACTGAGGGCATGAAAAGAGCAGGCCCCATGACTCAGCTGTCAGTGTAGATCAGACCGGCATGGATCAGAGGGAGATCAGAACTGAGGGCATGAAAAGAGCAGGCCCCATGACTCAGCTGTCAGTGTAGATCAGACCGGCATGGATCAGAGGGAGATCAGAACTGAGGGCATGACTCAGCTGTCAGTGTAGATCAGACCGGCATGGATCAGAGGGAGATCAGAACTGAGGGCATGACTCAGCTGCCAGTGTAGATCAGACCGGCATGGGTCAGAGGGAGATCAGAACTGAGGGCATGAAAAGAGCAGGCCCCATGACTCAGCTGTCAGTGTAGATCAGACCGGCATGGATCAGAGGGAGATCAGAACTGAGGGAATGACTCAGCTGTCAGTGTAGATCAGACCGGCATGGATCAGAGGGAGATCAGAA
>CM065741.1:6977208-7004708 GCA_033310375.1 Conus canariensis
GTAAAGAGCTTCAAATGTACAAAATATGATTAAGGAGAAAAAGAACTTCAAATTTACAAAATATGATTAAGGAGAAAAAGAGCTTCAGATTTACAAAATATTACCAAGGAGAAAAAGAACTTCCAATTTACAAAATATTATCGAGGACAAAAAGAGCTTCAAATTGACAAAATATCATGAAGGAGAAAAAGAGCTTCAAATTGACAAAATATCATGAAGGACAAAAAGAGCTTCAGATTGACAAAATATCATGAAGGACAAAAAGAGCTTCAGATTGACAAAATATCATGAAGGAGAAAAAGAGCTTCAAATTGACAAAATATCATGAAGGACAAAAAGAGCTTCAAATTGACAAAATATCATGAAGGAGAAAAAGAGCTTCAAATTGACAAAATATCATGAAGGACAAAAAGAGCTTCAAATTGACAAAATATCATGAAGGAGAAAAAGAGCTTCAGATTTACAAAATATGATTAAGGACAAAAAGAGCTTCAAATTGACAAAATATCATGAAGGAGAAGGGAGCGGAGAGGCTACAAAGATCTGGTCTCTGTCCAATCAGTTCTGGCATGACGATGGACCTAGCGGCAGTGAGGAGCGCAGTCTGCGGTGACCAGCTGGACCTTCTACTGGTTCAGCACGAGCACAGAGACCCCCACCCCATTCTGGTGTCGGCCGTCAAAATGGCGGCGGAGAAGGGCTGTCCAGTCCTGCAGATGGCAGCACTGAAGAGCAAGCTGTGCGGCGTCGTTCGGAACAGTCACCTGCTGGCTGTAGGGTTCAAGGTGGGTGGTCTGTAGAGTGGAATGCTCTCAACTGTTTTTTCTTTTTGTTTCAACACCCATCTTGCGCCACTTTGGATGAGTGATTGCTGGATTATTTTCATTGTCATGAGTGGTGTGTATCTTGCCTGAAGAAAACCTAAGAGGTCGAAACACGCTGTGTTTTGTCTTGTGATTTGTTTGTCTACGGTTTTTGGCGGAGCCTTATAAATACTTTAAAAAATTTGTTCAGATTTCCGCCTGCAGTCGCCTCACTTTGCAATGAGATCTGTTTATGTTTGTAAAATTGTTGTTTGTGGAAGTGTGCGGTTAGCACATTTTGAGTCTTTGTTAACCCTCTTCTTCCCATCGCGCCCGCCAGTGTCTGGTAAAGGTCAGCGTGGCTGTTTACACAGTGCCCGCAATCGCCCAGTAAAACATGTGGCATCAATGGGCGCCGCCATGTTTCTCGTAGAAAAGGAAGTCTCGCATGAACGTGACTTTGTTTTTCCTTTAGCGATTCACTTCCATTTGCAAAAAACCGCCAAGTCGATACGTGCCGTAGTTCTCGAGTTAGGAATTTTTAAAGTTTTGTGGTCGAAATGCTGTTTTTCACCATGGCTAACCTTGATTTCTGCCGTTCTATCATAGGATTTAGTGATGAAGATACTGTGATTTGTAGGATTTACGGCATAAGACTTAGTGAAAGTGTTGGGTAATGAAGCTTAGAGTGACCTAGATTTCGACTGGGATGAGGTTCCAGATATGATGAACAACGATTCAGAAGAAAGTTTTGAAGAAGATTTTTTTCCCCCTGAGTAAATGGCTTAAGTGACATTCTTCAAACTTATGATATAGCTACATGTGTATTCGTAGGAACTTTTGAAATTATTTTCATTATTTTCTTTCCTTTATTAAAAAAAATTGGGTAACCATGTTCAAATCACGGAGTTACTTCTCTTGCCGTAGGTTTTTGGCCTAAGTAAGCGCAGGTAAGTGCATACAGAAGAGGTTTATGGAGCATTGTGCAATATAACTGTTATTACTCTTATTGATATAGTTATTTTTGTAGCATGACAACTGGTGGGGGCTCCATTGCAGATGCCTATGTCTTCCCAGGGATCTTTACAATATCTTCCTGATGAACAGCGGCTTAGTGGGGCTGTAATCTCTGCAGTCCCCTCTTTCGTCAGGCAGGATGGTTCTTCCTCCCTTCGGTGGATTTATGCTTTTCTTTTTTTTAAGGGTGGTTTCAGCTGAAAAATGAACTACCAAAAAAAAAAAGAAATCTGAGAAAGCTGCGTCAGAGTGAAGGCGATGTCCTTGAGAAGTCTGGTATGAATGGTGAAAACAGTAGAGTATGGTATGGTGGAAGTCCTTGAGAAGTCTGGTATGAACGTTGAAAACAGTAGAGTATGGTATGGTGGAAGTCCTTGAGAAGTCTGGTATGAACGGTGAAAACAGTAGAGTATGGTATGGTGGAAGTCCTTGAGAAGTCTGGTATGAACGGTGAAAACAGTAGAGCATGGTCTGGTGGAAGTCCTGAATGGTGAAAACAGTATAGTATGGTATAGTGGAAGTCCTGAATGGTGAAAACAGTAGAGTATGGTATAGTGGAAGTCCTTGAGAAGTCTGGTATGAATGGTGAAAACAGTATAGTATGGTATAGTGGAAGTCCTTGAGAAGTCTGGTATGAACGGTGAAAACAGTAGAGTATGGTCTAGTGGAAGACCTTGAGAAGTCTGGTATGAACGGTGAAAACAGTAGAGTATGGTCTAGTGGAAGACCTTGAGAAGTCTGGTATGAATGGTGAAAACAGTATAGTATGGTGTAGTGGAAGTGTCCTCTCCCCCCCCTCCTCCCCTTCCTCCTGTCCCTCCACCCTTGCCTCTAGCTTTTCACCAGTTTGTGCTGTCTTTCCACTGGTCTCATGTCTGGTCATCCATCCAGGAATCCTTCTGATGTTCCACCTCTGTTGTTAACCTGTTGAATGGTCTAACACAGGAAATCATAATCAGATGGGTGACTGTACAAGGCAAACTTACAGTGCTTGATACTTTCAAGGTGTCGGTGAAAGTGTCCACTTGCAACCTAACAGTCTTTTGTGTCGTAGGTGACGTGGATAATCCCTCAGAAGCATTCATGTTGAAACCCTGGGTTTAGGGGGAGAGGGGGTTTGGGGTGGGAGGCTTAACCCTCATGCATTTGCATTTTCCAACCCAACACTGCTCACAGTATTTGTATTTTCTGAGAAATCAGTAGAATGCGTTCAGTTCACAACCATAGTCTGTGTGAATGAATCGTTTCCCACACCCCATACTACTGCCAAGATGTCACTAGACACCTCTCAGAGATGCCCATTTATTTTGGCCAGCCTTGACTTTAAAACAAGGCCGCAGTGTGTGAGGGAAAGTAACGCAGCATGTGCAGCCGGTTGTGGCCATAACGAACACCAGGGAGACAAACAGAGAGGCTGGATACAGGCGAAACAAATGCAAGAGGGATAAGATTGTCAGTGTTTGGATCTGGCATCCTATTGGCCTTCACAACAAGGGATGGCCATCACCATTGACTTTCACAGAGTTTTGTCTGTGCTGGAGAGCTGATCGACCTGGTTTTCCTGACTACATGGTAAACCTATAGTCTGGTTGAACCTCTTCTGGACCTTCCATGTTGCTGCTGACATGATGACCATATGGTATCCATACATTTCATTTTCAATGTTGTGCACGCGACTGTTTCATTATGTTATACATAACTGGATTTTGCAGAATGTTTTCTTGACCACCAGACTCAGAAAGCATCTTCCTGTCTGAAATCATGACAGTGGGACCTCTCAATTGACTAGTTCTTCTGGAACATTAATTTTTTTTGCCAATAAGGAGGGGAGTGTAAGGGTATCAGGGCTGTTACCATGTCCAGATGGATTTTGTACATGCCTCTTCAAAAAACAAAACAAAACAAAAAAAACACTCCCTCTCACCAAACCAGTCCATTCCAAATAAGCCAAAATATTGTAAAATCAGGCAAATTTTCCATGAAATCTAGGTCAGATGTGAAATATTGAATTTCTTTTAGAAACCCTAAAAAAATCACTTCTGGTAAAACATCTCTGCGCATGGTCATCTCACAGTCTATTGTAAAGTGCCTGTTAACCATATTCCTTGAGGATGAGTAACGAATGAGGGAAAACTGGTTGTGTGAAAGCAGCAAGTCAAGGCAGATAACTTGTAGTTTTGATGTCTCCTGCTGCACATCGGGTCCTGGGTAAAGAGCTGCTGGCTTGTGTCAAACTCATAGCTGTGCATGTGTGGCAGTGAAAGGGTTAAAGGTTCCTTACAGGGATTTGATAAAATCGCTTTGAAACTTGTGTTTGGAGTCCTTTTAGTCATAATCACAGTTGTTCATAACTTCATGGTTTTGTTTTTATCCTTGACGGCATTCGGCAGCACAGGTCCAGACAGAACGCACTCATGCACTGAAAAGCTCAGCTAAAGTGAGGGAAGTTTTAGGTGCAAGTTGCCACCATGATGTAGTCTGGACTGACAGGAAATGATGTGCCTGATGTGTGCCATTGGTGAAGTAGATGCAGGAGTGCAAATCAACTCTGAACTGTGCTCACCTCAGCACTGCAATCGCAGCAGACGGCTGCAGGTGAAGTGAACTGTTTATTTCATCAAACAGCAATTACAGCTTCGTTTTAGCTCCCAAACGTAAAATACGTCACTTGACAATTCGGCAAAAATTGTCTTACACCTTTGCATAGCAGGCAAACAGGTTGGCTGAAAAACATTTTTCGTTCTTTTTTTTAACAGATTTGTATCCTTCCAGGTTTAGTGATACATGTTTGAATGAACTCATCATAATACAACCAGCTTTGATCTTCAGATGAAAACCAGGGAATTCTGAACAGTTTGAAGTTAACTTTAGCTAAATGTACACATTCATTACGCAACGCTTTGGCCATATGTTACCAATTCAACTGTTCAGTTCAGTTTCATCAAGGAGGCCTAGTCCATATACGCTACACCACATCCGTTAAGTTTTGAGACCACACTACGCATGATTTGAAGCTGATGGATAAATGAATTAACAACAAAGATGAGACAATTGAAGAAGAGGGTCTCGTGGCTACGACTCAGTGGATGTCTGACCTATGCATTAGCCCAATGGGCTGGTCAGACCCTGAGTGCCTACCTACCATGTTTTTGGTTTTTTTTTAATGTGTGTGTAGTGAATGTACACGTGTATGTATGACGTGCGGGCATGGGCCCATGTGTGTGCGTGGGCGCATATGTGTGTGTGTGTGTGTGTGCGTGTACGTGTGTGTGCATGCAGGCATGTCTGCGCGTGTGTGTGTGTGTGTGTGTGTGTGTGTGTGCACACATGTGTGTGTGTGTATGTGTGTGTGTGTGTGTGTGTGCACACGTGTGTGTGTGTATGTGTGTGTGTGTGCCTGCATGTATTGCGTCTGTGTGTGTGTGTGTGTGCACACGTGTGTGTGTGTATGTGTGTGTGTGTGCACACGTGTGTGTATGTATGTGTGTGTGTGTGCACACGTGTGTGTGTGTATGTGTGTGTGTGTGCCTGCATGTATTGCACGTGTGTGTGTGTATGTGTGTGTGTGTGTGCACACGTGTGTGTGTGTATGTGTGTGTGTGTGTGCCTGCATGTATTGCGCGTGTGCGTGCGTGTGTGTGTGTGCACGTGTGTGTGTGCGTGTGTGTGTGTGTGTGTGCACATGTGTGTGTGTGTATGTGTGTGTGTGTGCCTGCATGTATTGCGCGTGTGTGCGTGTGTGTGTGTGTGCACATGTGTGTGTGTGTGTGTGTGTGCCTGCATGTATTGTGCGTGTGTGTGCGTGTGCAGAAGTGCGTTGCATGAAGTAATCAAAGCTTACAATCTGTTCATTATTCAAAGTTTATCATGTTTACTGTGAAAATGTTCAGTAGATTCAGTGCTTACTTGTACATTTTTGTGATTTTCCAAATAATGTCACTGAATTCTAAAGAACAAAAAGTGTGAAAGGGGCGTATGTTTGGCATACAATATTTTACTGGCCATTGGGAAATGCAGTGGGAAGAAGAGACGATTTTTCCCTCAAAGTAATGTTCCCTTCATTCTGTGAAGACATTTTATGTGGGAGCCTTCACTTAACCACAAGTCTGAGTGTCTATCAGAATGGAAAAAGCCAGCGTTTTGTCAGTTTGTTTGAGAAAAGAGAGAGAGAGAGAGACCTTTGACCAGTCTCATTTTTTCATATAAGGGAAAGAACTGTGTAAAGTTGAATCGTCATTCTAAGGGCTTGTGTAGTTTCCCTTGCATGGAAGCTTGCGTGTACGAAAAGAAAACTAGCTTCCTGCTGAACTTCTACGTTTGGCACACCTTAGTTTGTTGGTGGAGTGCTGAACATTTGGTAGACTGCAATGGAGTTATAGCTCCTCTAAAGGAAGCACTGTGTTCTCTACGCCTTTTGTTTGCCTGTGTGCTAGCTGATGAGAGCTCCATGTATGTTTTGTGTGTGTGTGTGTGTGTGTGTTGTGTGTGTGTGTGTGTGTGTGTGTGTGTGTTGTGTGTGTTTTTGTCTGTGTGTGTGTGTGTTTCAATACCTTGTTCATCATGACATTTGTTTTCTCATTGTAATGTTTTCCTTTTTGTGTTCAGAAAAGTCAAGACAGACCAATCAAGCCGCCAGAGAAGTTCCGACAGTTTGTCACCATGGCTTCCCAATACATCCCTTCACACCTGGGTTCTTCAGCAAGCAGCCAACCCAAGGAAAGTTCATCCAGGGAAGAAAAGAGCACAGAACCCACTTCAAAAGAGAAGAGATGGAAACAGAAGCCCCCTTCTCCTGTCTACGATGTGTCCAGTCTCTATGTGTACAAAAAAGACAATCAGAATTTGAATTCGGGAACGGAAACTCAGAAAAAGGCAGACAGCACGAGTGAGACATACATCTCCTTGTCGTCAGAGCCTACGATTCAGTACTTGGGAGTCAAGTCCATGAACGTCAAGACCTCTCTGTCTGACATCGCCTTTGTTGATTCGAAGGGCATCCGTAAACAGCGTCTGACCACAGAAAAACCTGTTGAAACTGAAGAGCCAGACGTGCCCACACAGACCACAGAGTTTGAGGTGATGGGTATGGACTCTGTCGATGCTCCAGCAGTTTCCAAGTCATTCTACCACGAGCCAAGAGCAAAGAAACCCAAGGCAAACTTGAAACGCAAACTGGACCAGAGTGCCGGGCATGGGGAGTTTGTGTCCTTCAAGATTCGTCCCACTAACATTCAGGTCAGCGTGCCCAACCCCAACAAGAAAAAACATAAGAAGTTTAAGAAAAAGTGATAAATTAACAACAACAACAACAACAAATGTAATATAGGTTAGGGATGAAAAGAATATATATATATATTTTCAGTTACAATTTTTCCTTTCATGACTGCACAGACTGTTATTCAATTTATCTGTGCTAGAACACTTTCAACTTAGGTGGTGGTCGAACAACCTAACAAGCATCTATCAAAGAATCTTTATAAAGATAAATGAGAAGTATGATAACTGAGTTCCAGTTGAAATACAGCCAACCACACATTGCCTTGGGAAAAAAAGCAGACACTGGGTACAAGAAATGCATGCTGAGAATGATTTATTTTCTTCAAAGCATGCAAAGTCTTGAGGACTTCCCGTTCAAGACGATTCCAAACAAGAGATGTTTTCATCTGTGTTGGCTGGTTAGTCGTATCTGCCATGGAGGTGATGTTGACACAACATTTTCACATGTGTCAGTCAGCTGTTTTTTTCCATCAAGAGGCGAGGTTTTCACCTGTGTGGGTTGGCCGATTATTTCTACTAAGGAAGTGATGTTTTCACCTGTGTGGGTTGGCTGGGTTGGCCGATTATTTCTACTAAGGAAGTGATGTTTTCACCTGTGTGGGTTGGCTGGGTTGGCCGATTATTTCTACTAAGGAAGTGATGTTTTCACCTGTGTGGGTTGGCTGGGTTGGCCGATTATTTCTACTAAGGAAGTGATGTTTTCACCTGTGTGGGTTGGCTGGGTTGGCCGATTATTTCTACTAAGGAAGTAATGTTTTCACCTGCGTCATAAGTTGGTTACTTCCACCAAGGAGGCGGCATCTTCACGTGTCATGTAGCCGATTGTTTCCACCATGGCAATGTTTTTACCCGTGTGGGTTGGCTGGTTATTTCCATCAAGAAAGTGATGTTTTTACTCTGTGTGTGTGTGTGTGTTTGAGAGACAGAGAGAGCGAGCGAGAGTACTCAAGCACTAGTGAACCCTCTAACAAACTTGGTGATAAAGTGGACTGGGCCAAGAGATGAATCCATTAAATTTTGGTGGGGATGTTCTTTCCATCTTGGTATGGATCTAGAGCAAAGGGTAGTGTGTGTGTGTTAAAGTGGACTGGGCCAAGAGATGAATCCATTAAATTTTGGTGGGGATGTTCTTTCCATGTTGGTATGGATCTAGAGCAAAGGGTAGTGTGTGTGTGTTAAAGTGGACTGGGCCAAGAGATGAATCCATTAAATTTCGGTGGGGATGTTCTTTCCATGTTGGTATGGATCTAGAGCAAAGGGCAGACCCAAGTCATTGTAGCGAGGCAGAGGTCCTTGCTCTCCTCAGTGCCTTTCCAGCTGGTAACAATTTCTGCTCTACCACCAGCACCGCCTCTTAAGAGTACTTGGCTCACTCTCATGTGAAGAGCCCTTTACTAGAGAAAGTTATCTTCTGTCTGGATTGTACGGCCTGTCTTTCCGATATTTTTAACCATGGTATTTTGAGTCGGACTGCTGAATCGATAGTTGAAATAGATAAAGTGAACTGTATTAGCATGCATTCATTTTCTGTTGACAAGGAACAGTTTGCAGAAGTTTACAAGATGAGTTGATCAAATTATCCAGTTTGTATTCAAACACACAAACACATACCTCCACATCCCACCCTTGGAATGAACGGATCGTCAGATTTACCTCAGTTTAGATGAAAACCATGAACCACTGCTGGGTAATAATATCTAACTGCAAAAAAAAAATGCAAGTTTGGATTGTTGAGGAAAATTACTGACAAGCTCAAATGTTCACGCACGCACGCACGCACACACACACACACACACACACACACACACACAGCTATGGCATGCACTCGCATAGCAAGGTAGGAGGCACTCGCCCTAAAACAGCATTCTAACAATGCCAGAACTATGGTGTGCACACCTGGTGTTTCAATGAACGGCTTTATTGGTCCCTTCACAGGCCTGTACCAGCACAGGCTAAGCACTGAATACAACACTGGCCCCGCTTCCAATAAAATGGGTATAATTAATGTAGGTGTAAAAGTAAGTCGCCGAGGACACGCTCACACTGAAAAAACAAATCGGATGTATAAGCAGATAGATAACAGGAGGAATACGTTAAAGATGGATTTACAAGAGCATACATGTATGTTTCTACATATGTATATTGTATGCTTTTATATAATACAAAATATTTTTTTCCCTTGTTTCTTACTGACACACGTACACACACACACACACATGTGTGCACACACACACAAATAAAGTGAGAATCCCACACACAGTCTGACACATTTCATACACTTGTGAGGCGACTTCGACACAATGTCAGCCCCAATACGCTCCTTGGCAGTCGGCTCGGCTATATTCAAGCAACATTACCTTACTTTACACTTTACCCCTCAACATACATACCGAGATTTTAAACAGACCATATGAAAATACATTAGCAACTACCTGTACAGCTGAAATAACTGACCAAAAACAAAATCAGCAGCAATCTGTCACTGACACGGAAGCCCAGAATATAATCATGCAAACACACATTTCTTTACAAAAAAAAAAAAAAAAAAGAAAAAAAGAGAATGATCACAAAACCTGTCTGAAAAGACCCCTCCACAGAAAGTGACAGTCCAGCAAAACAGTCTTTCGGGTTTCCCCCCTTCTTGAATGTTTTGTGTAGCCCCCCCCCCCCCACCACCGACTATTCACGTTTCAAACATCAAGTTTAAAGTGTATCCTCGTCATTTTAACTCCCAGTCCAAATGTACCCTCATCAAATGCCATGATGATAAAAACAGTGAAATATGTGGAGCAGGGTATCTGTCATGGACAGAGAGGAAGGAAAGAGAGGTGTCCAGGAGGACAGAGCTGGAAAGCAGGGAAGGACAAATAAATCAAATTTACACAATGTACATCCAAATTTCAAAACAACATGTATACATGTGTATACCTACAGTTAGACACCAGGTATAAACTTGGTTTTAGAAGGGAAACAGGTTTCCTCCCCCTTCTCCCCCGGTGGAGAACATGCTACAGGCCCTAACTCGCCGAATGTGTAAGTGACAGGACTCTGAAATGTTTCATGATACAACAAGCCTTTCAACAGTGAAAGATCCATCATGAAAAGGTTGCAAGCCTCTCTGGACATGTGACAGAGTTCTGTCTTTTCCTCCCATCCTGTGACGTAAGAGGAACTGAAGATAGGATTCCATTTGCTGGCTGATGAGGGAGGGATCTCTTCCCCTGTGGCGGGGGGGGGGGGGGGGGGGGGGGGGGGGGGGGCTCTGAAGCCGGTTACATACAGCATTCTTTGAAACGAAATTCAAAACTTTTCACAACCTTGAATCTCCTGGTAGAGAGGCGTGATCATTGAGGGAGCCTGCCTGAAAACTGTGGAAAAGTAGATTTTGCTGCTCGTCAGTGACCAACGGTTTTTTTTTTTTTTTTTTTTTCTTCATGATTGATTTTATGAATTTGTAACAGGTTATGAGAGAACTGTCATAGGAAGATGATTGCCTTTATGCAGCTGCTAGGGCTGTGGGCTGGGGGGTCCTGGGTTTGAATCCCATTAGTCTTTACTTGTGAAGAGTTTTCAACCCTGGTCAGCTCCATACCAGCATTGCGGGGGCTTTAGGCTGTGAGGGCTACTAAAATTTCCTGACCAACACTGCAGGTGTCTGTATCTCTTGGGCCTGGTTGACACAGGGACAGATCAAGAAAGAAAGCACAGAGTACAGCAATGTTGTCTTTGATAGAACGGAATTCATAGCATCATCTTCATGATAGAGAAAAACATTCCCAGAAAATGAAAGGGAGTTAATGAGGCATTCAGACCATAGATGAACAAAAATTACAAACTTTTTAAAGATTCTTCCTTCACTTCTTTAATGTCTGCTTCACTTTTGTTCTCCCACCTGTCTATCCTTGAAATGTCAAAACCTGTGTCTTTGAAGGGAACTTGAATTTATATTGTTGGAATCCTGGAAGTCATCCAATTTGATTCCATTAACAAAAATAAAAATCAGTAGACTTGGCCACGTCAACTTCTATCATACATCTAACATGTACTCTCATCAATATTAATAATTCAAAAAAAAAAGGTTCAGTACTCTGCTTCTGAACCCAAATCCACAATTAACATGTGAACATGAACACATGCATTAGGAATCAATACAACATTGTGAACATCAACACATGCATCAGAAATCAATACAAGTTACGATGCATGTTGGATTATTGTTTGGGGTAATATGAATGGTTACAAACATCAAGGAGAAACATCTAAAGGCTGTAAATATTGGGAAAACAAAGCCAGTTCTATGAGACATGATGAACCCAGGTAAAATCAACATCAGTGAGACAACTGGATGGACAGACTAAATTAACAAATTAATGACCAAATGCACACAGTACCGGGCCAATCTGCAAAAGATTCTTGGAGAAGATTGGTTGTTGTTTTTTAAGTCAGTCAAAAATCTTCAAATTCAAAGTCTGAAGTGAACAGAATCAGCATGACAAATCTCTCTTCCCAAAACACCGATACAAAAGCAGGCTTTTTTTTGGTTTAAACTTTGGTTTTCTAAAACAGCAGGGCGGAGGGAAGTCTGAAGTTCTGGGAAAGAAGAAGCTTGAGATTCCCGTCATCTTCTTCCCTGACTACCCATCATCATGCTCACAACACTGCAGCAAACTCATGGTGGCCTACAGCCCAACTCAAAATGGCTGACAGGGGCTGGAACTAGAGTAGATTTTAGCCTTCTTCTGTTTGGGAAAGCTGAAATTATTTTTAGTGAAAAAAAAAAAAAAAAAAAGAAACATACCTGGAGACTGTTACTAGGAATTTATGTTTTCAGCTTGAGAACCGGAAGCATTTCAACCAGAAACTGCCAACAAATGTGAATCCTGTCACTGTTTTATGCATACTGAAGGTTGTTAGGAATTTATCATTTCCACTGGCACACTGGAAACATTTCAACCAGAAACTGACTGTAAAAGTGATTCCTGTTACTGTTTTATATAGATTGTAGACTTGTTAGAAATTTATCATTTCAGCTGCTAAACTGGAACCATTTCAATTAGAAACTGACAGTAAATGTGAATCCTGTTACTGTTCTAGATATAATCTGTAGACTGTTCTTAAGAATTTATCATTTAAGCTGCTAAACTGGAACCATTTCAATTAGAAACTGACAGTAAATGTGAATCCTGTTACTGTTCTAGATATAATCTGTAGACTGTTCTTAAGAATTTATCATTTAAGCTGCTAAACTGGAAACATTTCAACCAGAAACTGCCTGTGAATGTGAATCTTATGGCTGCTTAACGCATAGCAAACTGGAAACATTTCAACCAGAAACCGACTGTAAATGTGAATCCTGTTACTGTTTTATACACACTGTAGACTGTTGTTAGGAATTTATCATTTCAGCTGGTAAACTGGAACTTATTTCAGCCAGATACTGAAACTGGTAAACTGGAAGCATTTCAACCAGAAATTGAGCGAAAACGTGAATCCTATGGCCGTTAAAGGCATAGCACATTCACAAATATTCAACAGTT
Organism: Conus canariensis; assembly: GCA_033310375.1. Lineage (NCBI taxonomy): Eukaryota > Metazoa > Mollusca > Gastropoda > Neogastropoda > Conidae > Conus > Conus canariensis. The sequence continues at coordinate 6,989,843 of CM065741.1, forward strand.
GGAACAGACGAATCCCTGTGTCTCTGGTGTAAGTGTCGGTGTTGTTATAACCACGCGGGCTCCACAAGGATCCTGGATCCTTTCAGACCTGTGACCACATGGAGGCAGACAACAAAGGCAGCTAACTGCAACACGTACATCAGTTACTAACTTAACTGCCACACAAGTGATGCCCCTTGGGCATACAAAACTACGCTGGGCTGTGGGTGCCACCCAAATTCCTTCACTTGCCACTTGGCAAAGTTGATGCTGAAATGATGCCACTGCTCATACTGGTCTTCAGAGATGAAATGGGTTATGATCACTATTCTTCACAAGGAATCACATGTACACAAATAGACTTTCAAAAATAATGCAACTGACAGAATAACTATCCCAAATTGCCGAAACTGAGAATGGTCGTTTTGAGAGGAAGATGAGATCAGCAGTTCTGAACAAGCCAGACATGTTGAAATGTTACAGCAACAACCTCGATGGAACAAAAGTCTGTTTTCTACTGTTTCTCCTCTTCACAGCATTGTGGTAAATGCCTTCAGACCGCAAATATATCCACGATTCAAGGGTTGCGGGAAAAGACAGGGAAACGAATGCATTTCAGACACAATTTTCATGCATGATTTCACAGATATCTGACTGATGTCTTCAATAAACCCAAATCAAAACTTAAGCATTAGAGATCAGAGACAATGCCTCAAACTGAAAGGTTTTGAAAATCGACAGCAAGTCTAAAGGGTCAACAGAATATCCCCAAACTGTGTCAAAAATATATCTGCCATTTCCATGCCTTTGCTGTCGGAGACTGTGCAGTATATTTTCACATGAAGTATTTTTCAAACACCCATGCAAAACAAGAGATTCCTGTGAATATCTTTCCATACAGTACCTGCTACCCATTTTTAAGGCACTATAAGCCATAAGCAAGTATCTCAAAGATAGATTCTAAGTTGACATGCATGTGCACCATGCCTGCATATATGGTACACAAGAACGCACACACACACCTACAATGTCAATGAACAGATCTGCAAATATACAAGCTCCACATGCACGTTTTTACATACAGAGTGACACACAAAACAATTATCAAATAATGTACATAATCAAAATACATTAAACCTTCAAAACTGACCAGCCGCCGTGGCGAAGTGGTCAGCGCCGCGGACTCCCGGCTGGGAGGTCGTGGGTTCGAATCCCATCAGAAGTCATGTGGGTTTTTCTGCCCCGACCGGCTCCTACCCAGAGTTGAGTTGCTGCGGACTCAGTTGGGAAGACTGGGACCACACAGTCGAGTTTCATCCACTTAATGGATGCGTTTCTGAGAGTGTTGCTCAAATTTCCTGACCAACACTGCAGGTGCCTGTATCTCTCGGGCCTGGTTGACGCTGGGATATATTATGAAAGGAAGCGTAGAGTACAGCCCTGTCATGTAGTCTCAGACCGAAATGGAAATCCGTAGCATCATCTTAATCATCCTCATTCTCATCGATCAGCACTAAAAAAAATGTCTCAAATTCTGTGGCCCTTCATGCCCTGCTCTCATGGTGACCTCAGTTTCGATGTCCTCTCCATGTCTGTGGCCTTGGTTTGGTTCCGTCGGGGTCACCGGTATCGGCGAGTCCATGGGAGCTGTTGTTGGACGGACGTGGTGGCGCCCTCTGGAGGGAGAGCTCACTCACACCGGCTCCGCGACTAAGCAATTATTGTCGTCAGTAGGGGGCTTAGTAGGTGGTGTCCTGCGTATGTTAGATCAGAACAGGCGCCACTGAACACCACGAAGTGACTCGGCAGCAGTGCAGTGTCTCCTCCGGTGGGTTGCCTCTTGGCGACTTGACATTGACTGCTCCCTGTGGATTGCCGGTGCCGGGGCTGCGGCGGGGCCGACCGGGCTGTGGCTGTGGACGGGGTGTCGGAATGAGCGGCGTGGGTGCACTGCCTCTGAGGTGGCGCAGAGGTTGGGACAGCAAAAAAAAAAAAAAAAAAAAAAAAAAAAAACTTCAAAACTGCAGAAGACCATGGACAAACTATCAGCCATTCTGCAACAGGAAGCGCCAGAAATTATTCTTTTTGTTAAAAACTGGTCCAGTTTTAAGACTATAACATAGAGTGAGAGACAGAGACGGAAAACAACTCCGAATGTTTCTTCTGTTGTTTTTTTTTTGAACAATCTATCTGTTTTCCTTCAAAGAAAAGCAGGAGTAAGTAAAAACCAAACAAAACGAGGTAACAGAAAAGATTACATATTCAGCACATTTTTCTTTCCACAAGGTAGAAGCATTGGAAAAGTGAAGTCTCACAGAAATATCTTAACATGTTTTTATGTTTTAAATGAGAGATGTTCTCATCTCGTCATCCAACGCCAACAGGAAAATCTTAACATGTTTAAATGTTTTAAATGAGAGATGTTCTCATCTCGTCATCCAACGCCAACAGGAAAATCTTAACATGTTTAAATGTTTTAAATGAGAGATGTTCTCATCTCGTCATCCAACGCCAACAGGAAAATCTTAACATGTTTAAATGTTTTAAATGAGAGATGTTCTCATCTCGTCATCCAACGCCAACAGGAAAATCTTAACATGTTTAAATGTTTTAAATGAGAGATGTTCTCATCTCGTCATCCAACGCCAACAGGAAAATAAACTTCAAAAACCTTACAGTTCACTTTTCCACTTAACAAATATGATTAATCAGCTTCAGCAGAGTGAACCAAGTATTTCATTACACAGGGAAAATGTTGATTTCCCAGTCAGTGACAGAGCTTGAAAGACTACACATCAAATCATGTTGTTTATCACTTGGCTAACCTTGAAAGCTGTGTGCCAGCTGACTTGAAAGACCAGATTTAACAGGGAAAAAAAGTTTGATAAATACTGTTAAAAACTGTCATGTTGACAAAAGGCAAAACATATCAGCCACTATGCCATTAAGTAGACAGGCATCACAAGCACGCAACTTCAACATTTAAAATTCAACATTTAAAATTTGCTTTGCGTCAGAGGCAAAAAATCAATATCACACTGACCAAATGCACTAGAGTACAATTAACATGAACTTTGTTCAAAAGCAAAATTATTATCACACTTAATAGAATGCAGTGGAGTATACTCAATAAGAATTTCAAGGGACAACAGAAATGGGTTGGTCTTTAGCCATGACTATGCTTGGTAAACAAGTCTCAGAAAGTGAGTAAGAGTTGGCTTAATGCGAGAAAGCTGACATGGCAAGAGAAATAACGGTATGCGCTCACCTGACCCATTTTTGACAACTGTGTCCACAATAACACGAAACCAGGTTTTAAAACAGCAGCTGATATGTCTCAGCAGAACTGAAAGACAATCACTACAATGATAGTTTCACAACAACTACACGTCTGTTACTCAATGATTGAGCAGCCTGTACAACTAAACTGCTTGACTCAGGTGTGCTGGTGTGTTACCATGGTGGTAGAGTTCACAACAACTACACGTCTATTACTCAATGATTGAGCAGCCTGTACAACTTAACTGCTTGACTCTGGTCTGCTTACCATGGTTGTAGAGTTCGAGTGACAGTAATTATGACTTATAATATATGACATCTGCTCTTTCCATATTTTCAAGAAAAGTTCTTTTCCTAACATTGTGAATGAACCTAGTTGACCATTTGCATGGTTCTGAAAGCCCATAGCGAGATCGTGGAGAACCTAGAAATAAAGCTTTGAAAGCCAACAACCAATCACACAATGCCACAGAGCCATTGTCAACAGAACCAGTAAAAAGTGGAGAGAAAAAAAAAAAAACTGCCATTATTGCATATGACTGCTGTTAAATTCAGTTTTGTGTCATTGGTACAGCCAGCCAATGAAAGACCTTTTCTGGGCTGTAAACAACTGCGGGGAGGGGGGGGGGGGGGGGGGGGGGGGGGAGAGCAAGCCCCAGTCCTGAAAAAGAAACGGAGAACAAAGACTATATGTATCTCTGTACACATTAATCAATAACATGGCAACTAAACTGTTGACATCCTTTAGACAAAGCTGAGACTCAAGTCTTGAGTTGAGACCACCAGTTGAAATTCCCAGGAAACAAGCTGTGATTTAAATGAGAACTTTCTCTTTCATCTTTGTGTCAAACAGGTTGCTGACACGAATATTTTACTTGTACAGAGCTGAAAAAAAAAATGAACTCATTGCAAACAAAAACACTCATGCATAACTTGTGTTAACAATGGAATTTTGAAAGGAGGAAAATGAAGGCTTTCAGTCAGAATTGCAGAATTTGTTTGCAGGGTATTGTTAATCAAGAATATGATAAGTGAAATCCACTGCAAACTCTTCAATCGATTTGTTTCTTAAAAGCAAAACCAGTATCATATTCATAGCTTTGACGGCCATATTGTTTTGTCCTAAAGGCTGAACCAAATTCACAGTCACAGCATCGATGGTTCAGTCACTTAATTACAACACTACACCATCATCACACAAACAGCCTATGTGGTTCTCTTGCTTTTTTTTCTTAACAAAGACAAGACCAAAATTACATTATCAATTCATGGCTAATTTGTTTCAAAGACAAAACCAACATGACACTAAAAGCTTCTAAGGTTAATTTTCTCGAAGACATACCACAATGAAAAGTTTATACAGTTAATCTGCTCTGTTTCAAAAGCAACGTCGACAGCTCATACTGTATCACAACTTTGTTTCAAACGTACACCCAATATCACACACACAAAAAAAAAACGCATTCTTAAAACCAATATTCATCATGAATGCACCGAGACATGTTCCTAAAACATGTAAGCAGAACCTCAAAACCAAGGCAGGAAAAACTGAACGACTGACCAAGGTTTCTCAAATGAGGCTTTCGCCATTCTGTCTTCCACGTTCATCCAACCATTCCCCAAGAAGTTAACCCTTTAGCTGTTTACCTCCACTCTGTCTTCCACGTCCACCCAACCATTCCCCAAGGAGTTAACCCTTTAGCTGTTTACCCCCACTCATTCACACATAGCCACAAAGAGACGGTCACATACCTATATGACATTTAGCCACACAGAGACTGTCAAATACCTAGATACGATATTGTTCAGACTTTTGTTCCCTTTCCACTTCAGCGTCACTTGGTCAAGAGAATGTTAAAGCCACACAGCAGTGGGTACACACAGTGAGACTGACGACAACACAGTCTCTTAGGCGCTACATTACAGCAAGCCAGAGAATCAACACTCAAGAAGCAACTGAAACCTCACACAACCCAATACTTCAGAAAAAGAAAAGAAAAAAGGATGAATTAAAATCAACGCATCAACGATTGGTTATTCATGGCCAAATCAAGTTAAAAGTACACAAACAGAAAAACAAACAAAAAAACAGTAAAAGGTAACGAAATAAAAGGCAGGGGGGAAGGGGAGACTACAAAGATTGACATCAATAGTACCAAAGGCAGAATTACTTGATGTCAAAGCACAACAAGGAACTCAATGTATTCTCTACACCATCACTTTCTTTGTGTCATTGTTTCTCAAATGAAGCACTTTACTAATGGTCTTGGGATTTTTTCTTTTTTTTTTTTTTTTTTTTGCACCCCCCACCCCGCCCCTCAAACAAACAAATTAATTTTCTGTTCTACTGATTTCCACAACTTTTTCTAAAATACACTGAAATCTGTTACAAAAATTACCACTACATGCAGCTTCTTTACTGAAACTGTTTACTTTTTAAAATAAGAGTCCTTCCGTCTTCTCAGCTTTAATGATTTTAGCACTCTTCACGCTTGAAAAATACATTCACATGTTGTAACAATGTGGTGTGAAAAAAAATCTTGAAATCTCAATACATCTTTACTAGAATTCATTCTGACAACAAAAAAAGTATTTTGCAGAAGGTATTTTGCAAGTTCTACTCCAAACCCTTCACGTTGGTAAGCATGTGTGTGTGCATGTGTGCATATCCACTCTATAAGCCTAAATGCGCATGCATTTGTAACAAAATGTTTTATAGAGATATTCAAATGCTTTATAATTCAACACAATTCCCTTCAGTTGAAAAAAAAAATAGTGGGGAGAGGGCAGGTATGGGTTAACGTCAACAGGTGACAAAGGCAAAAAAGAAAAAAAAAAAAAACAAGAAAAAGAAAACGAAAGGAATCAGATGAGTCCTTTAGCATTGCTAAACAAGCAATTCGAAATCTGCACACAGGCCGGTCTATGCGAAGCTTTCTGTCTGCAACAGGATGAAGCCAAAGCCAACATCTTGTAGACTGAAAATATCATTTGATCTGCACAAGTGCAGTCAAAAATTTGAAGATATGAATACATTTCTTTGCTCATCAAATTTTCTACAAGATGTCCTGTCAGAATAAACTTTCTTCTTGCTCCAGATAAGCTGTTCTTGTGGCCAGACACTGGACTGGCCACTATTTCAAAATCAATTGTCATGACTGGTAAAAAGGACTGTAATTGGCTGAAAAAAGTCATTCCATCTCTTGGGGACATGGTTAGCTGTGTTCTGAAGCAGAAAAGTCGAAACAGACGCCCCAAGCTCTTTAAAACTTGCGGCCATGACCATATAACAATCTGTTGGCCAGAAGGCGTGACCGTCCTCTCCAGCCGGCCGTGCTGCTAGAGTGGCTTGTGTAGCAATGCCTGGAAACTAGCTTCACCACTGCACACTTGGCTCACTACCAGGACCAGAAAAAGGAGGACTGGAATTTGTACCTGGATCACTTCTGGATAACATGGGATGGAATGTGTACAATTACCTGAAGACAGACAAGCATATGCACCGCTCATGACACAGAAATCAACTGATGATACTTCCAATGATGTTTCAACCTGACAGAAATAAACTGATGATACTGCCAATGATGTTTCAATCAATCAAAATGGAGTGAGAGTTTCCTAAAAACTGAGGATGCATCTTGTCTGTCATTAACACAAAAATGAAAAATGAACACTGCTTTTTTTCCCATTAATTTGCCCCCTACAAACAGTTACTTTTCAACTTGTATTCACCTATCTTTTAGCCAAAAGCTGACTGCCAAAGACATGAAGTACTATCAACACATACCTCAGACACTGAGTTTTTTTCTTTTGAATCCAAATAATCTCAGTGACTAGGTAAAAAGGATAGTATATGAGGAATGGTATCTCACAGTGCATACATCACTACATGAGGAATGGTACCTTACAGTGCGTACATCACTACATGAGGACTGGAACTGCACATACATCACACATATATTACCCTATTCTTTTACTTCCAGTGATCAGAAAATGGCAGAATTTGAGACAACTTTTCATGCTTCAGACTGTATCGCTTCTCATGGTTGTTAATACTTATAAGGTCTTTAAACTACTAAAATCTTCAAACATCTGAATATGTGAATAATACTTATAAAATTATGATGCAGCTTTTTGCTCTTCCTTTACAGGAATTATATTTATCAAGATAATTAACCCTGCACATCCATTAACGAGATCTTTTAACGAATATGTTGACTATTATATTGATGACCACAACACATACATAACAACAAAAGCTCTCCCATTTCAACTGAAAAAGAACAGAGATCAATAAAAATTCACTTAACCCTGTCTAAATGCACAGCTAACATTCCAAAGTTAATTTTGAAAGAGCAGATGTTTCCATGTCTTTCTCTTTTGAAAGAACAGAACCATTACTGGCACGATCTCTGCATGATTTCTTTTTAGTGCTAAAAAAACCCCACAAAGATAACCATTAGTACTCTTAGAACACCCCTCCCAAAATAATATTTACAACAGTGCTTCCTCTTCTTCTTGTTCAATGGACAGTCTCAAGGGATGGCAAGGCAAAGCATAACATGCCAGAATGGCTAACGCTGAAGTTGACATTACACTACCTTCAGATAGTGCCCGTTTCCCCCAACAGAAGATTCTAGGTCGCTGGTTTATTGTCAGGAAAATTCCTGTCCCCTACCCGTTTAAATTAACAGAAAAATACATACATAATAAGGACCTGGAGCCCATTGCTGTTTGTGTATATCAGCATGCAGCAAGGGGGCAGAAGGAGGAGTACAACAAGAGTTACAAACAGTCATCGCTAATACGTCAAAGTGTTGGACTTCAAATGCTAAGATAACACACTATCATTTCACTCCACAGGGTGAAATTATCATTCAAAAATTTGATGTGTGTGTGTGTGTGTGTGTGTGTGTGTGTGTATGAGTGTGTTTTCATGGCTTGTTTACTTTGCTGTATTCTTTTCATGTTCACCGTGTTTGCTACATTTTTGCAAAACTTGAGCACAGAGCAGGATGAAATTGTGTGGGTAGATAAGATTGCACCAACCTGCTGTCTAACCGTCACCTCAGTCATATATGTCATACTATCAGCAATACATTGTCTACCAAATATTAGTATTTCAGCAAACATATATATACAAGATGTGTGTGCAAGTGTAGAGGGCAGCTGGAAGGGAACAGGGGGCTGGATGTGGGACACCTGGCATTCCAAAGGGTTAATCAAGCATAAAGCGACGCCATCAGAAAAGCTTCTCTACCTGCATGTCCAAGCTTAGGGGAAAAGACCAAGTCTACCTGTACTTTTCCTTTGTCACTGGCCCACTTTTACTGTATGAAAAGTGCAACAGTTTTCTGGGGGCTGTGCCAATATATCCACCACTGTTGTGGTCTGATATGTGATAGTAAAGTCCATGTAATTTTATCATCACAAATACTTAATGGGTCACAGAAAGGCTACTAGACATGTATGTCTTTTCATCTAGTTTGTAAGAGTAAAACAAAAATTATTCTTGAATGGCTTTTACGTCAATTCTACATTCATTTCTCAATCAGCTAGTCTTTGTGACAAAAGCAATCAAAATTAAAAATTGTTACAAATAGGTGCATGTGTTCACACACACACACTCATCACACAACACACACACAGTCTTTTTCCCCCAAGCCAATCTACAGAAGCAGTAACACCACACAACTCCCACCTGTCACATTCACAGACCCTTAGCTCACCACCACCACCACCTCCCCCATCATATCCCCTCCCCGCCACCTCTCTCCCCCACCCCAAGTCTCCTCCGCTCTCTCACAAATCACTAACGTTTGAATCCAGATCCTCCTCACTGTCGCAAGACTCCACTTCCAAAGCCGTTTCCTCCTCCTCCTCCGTCAAGCTGTCCAGCGGGGGAGTGATCTCCGACACATCCGGAGACACCTTGCCGTCTGTCTCCTCCGATGGTCTCTCCAGCGTCAGAGTTGCCTCGGTTGGGCTTGGCTGACCCCCAGGTGACTTGCGAACTGGAAGACTGGAGGCGCGGGGGAATCTGTGTGCGTTTGCCAGGGGTGGGGGACGTCCTGGACCCATTGACGACCTTGTTGGCGCCCTCGCTGTTGTTGCTGATGATGGAGGCGGTGGCTGTTGTGGTGTATGACGTGGCCCGCTGGAAGGCCAGGATGCAGTGGAGGTTGCCTCCCTTCTTCTTGGCGTTGCGCTCCATGACGCCTTTCCATTCGCGGCGGATGTCCATGTGCTGCGGGCTCTGGCAGTTGAGGTCGGTGACAATGTCCTCCCATCTGCGGACACAGCCAATTCATCAATCATGATGGCTGACCACTGATACTTCGTAGCAATTTTCAGTGATTTAAAAGTTCAGTGCATCTACGAAAGTAAGGATTACTTATCATTCCCATGGAAACGATTAAAACAAAACAAAACAAAACAAAAAGGGGGGGACAAAAACCATGAGCTGGTTCCTTTCTCACCAAAGCATGTACTGACTGAATGCACTTTTCCCTTGTGAAGATGTGCCAGAGTTAAAAGAACAGGGATATTCAGAATAGTCTGAGGCATTTACATTTCAATAAACCAAATATTTGACTGTTATGCAGTTACAATTTAATAGACAAAACATCAGTTATGTATCACAAAATGCATGCACATTATAAAGGTAGCCCTCTCACTACCGTATATACTTGTATGGATAGACATCCATTTGCACATGAGTATGTGCACACTCTCTTGCACACACAGATATAGGAAGACATTAAACAGATATTCATGACAAGGAGAACAAACAGATGTTGCTTGGAAACATGAAATACACACACACACACATACACACAGAGAACAGTATCACCCTCCCCCCCCTCAAAAAAATAATTCATAAAAGCCACAAGGGCCGAGAGATGTAGCAGTATGGGAGTTTGTTCTGAACAGTGTTTACAGTACCACTACCAAGATGGCAGATTACAACATAGTAGAAAAATGGAGTTAAAAAAAGAACAAAGTGTTCAAGACTTTCCAGCACAAAAACAGGTGAATTCGGCCATCACAGCAAAACTGATGATGACAGTACAAAAACGGAAGAAAAACAGGAGCGCAGACACAGAAATAAGACAAAAGGAAATTATGAGCACTGGTTTTTCAGAAAGCAGGGAGTTAAATGTACGGAAAGAGCTGCCGGTATCCAAAAATTGCAATGGCCACAGACACACACACACACACACACACACACACACACACACACACAGGGTCACCTTTTACAATGTATGGAGGCACACACACACACAACACAAATACACACACACACACACACACACATGCACACACACACACACACACACACAGTATCACCTTTTACAATGTATGGAGACACACACACACATGCACGCTCACACAGACACACTCACACACAGAGTGTCACTTTTTACAATGTATAGAGGCACGCACACACACACACACACACACAGAGTCACCTTTTACAGTGTATGGAGGCGCACACACAAACTCACACACACAACACACACACCTACACACAGACACACACACACTGACACACACACACACTACACACACACACAACACACACACACACACACACACACAACACACACACACACACACACACACACACAGTGTCACCTTTTACAGTGGATGGAGGGATGACGACGGCTGGGCTCTCCAATCAGGATCCATGTCTGCACTTCATGCTGCTGCAAGGCTCCACTGCAACATTTCGCACGCTTGCTGTGGGGCTGCTGTGAGTGGTATGTTTGTGTATGTGGCATGTTTGTGTATGTGTTTGTGTGTACATAAACTCCTGCTCTGTCCTGTCATTTTGCAAAGCACAACAGCCAGAAAAACAACAACAAACAAACAAAAAAAAATTTAAAAAAACACGCACACTTAGAACTTGCCAGAAAAAAAAAACAAAACAAACAAAAAAAGAAACACACACACACACACACACACACACACACACACACACACACACTCACACACACACACTAAGATTAAACACAAAAAACAGACAAAAAAAAAAGAAACCCAGCTACACCCTGCTTGTATTCTTAATCAAAGCTATTTACGAATGTAATACACGAAGATCATCTTCACGTTTTTCATTTTTTCTTTTCCTTTTTTTTCTTCTAAATTTTCTCTTTTTTTTCTTTACAGTCGGATCTTTTAAGCCCTCTCATCTGCATCCTTCCCACGCTGCTCATTCCGCATCCCCATACACAGCCACACGCAGGCCCATCCTGTCACATCATCAGCACAGGCAGTCCACAGGCAGCAGTCTGTTCAGGTCACCCTGAAGACACCCCCAGAGGAAACACCGCTGCTGCCTGAACTTGACCTGTGCCTGTGCGTGTGTGTGTCCAACACACTCAAGACACTGCCTTTCAAGCTGCCTGACAATGAACGAATGGATGCAAACTGGTTTGACAGAGCGTTCCCCTCCTTTCGGCGCCACCATGTCCATGCAAGGACAGTTCCCATCAAACTAGCGACGCTGAAGTGTTTGACCTGTGTCACCTCAGCTATGGATGCAGGGGGGAGATCAGACCTGAGATCACACCAACAGCTGGGCATGTACAGACAGAGAGAGACAGGAAGGCAAACTCAACAACAGCTGGGCATGTACAGAGAGAGAGAGACAGGAAGGCAAACTGAACAACAACTGGGCATGAACAGACAGAGAGAGACAGGAAGGCAAACTCAACAACAGCTGGGCATGTACAGAAAGAGAGAGACAGGAAGGCAAACTGAACAACAACTGGGCATGAACAGACAGAGAGAGACAGGAAGGCAAACTCAACAACAGCTGGGCATGTACAGAAAGAGAGAGACAGGAAGGCAAACTGAACAACAACTGGGCATGAACAGACAGAGAGAGACAGGAAGGCAAACTCAACAACAGCTGGGCATGTACAGAAAGAGAGAGACAGGAAGGCAAACTCAACAACAGCTGGGCATGTACAGAAGAGAGAGACAGGAAGGCAAACTCAACAACAGCTGGCATGTACAGAAAGACAGAGACAGGAAGGCAAACTCAAACGGCTTTCAGATACCATCAATTTCTTGTGGTCTATCAATGACAGGTCGGTACCTACTTTCCATGATGTGTCTAAGGTCAACCAGGTCTGATCAGATAACAACACCTGCAGGGGTGGTTGAAGACATCTGGACCCTATCTTCCAGAGAGTCCTAAGGCATCAGGAGTATTACAGTTAACGTATGTTCTACCTGCCATTGAGCAAGGTCAAGAACACTAACTTTCCAGAAGTATAGCCATCAGGGTATTACAGTTAACTTATTCTACTCGGGCCATTGAAGCCAACAGGCCAACAGAACACAACTCTGGCCAGAAGCCAGACAGGCCAACAGAACACAACTCTGGCCAGAAGCCAGACAGGCCAACAGAATACAACTCTGGCCTGAAGCCAGACAGGGCCGAACAATCCCTCTGATCAGATGTGTACACACAGCCGTCCAGTCTACCACCCGTAAGGCTGACCACTGCACATCAGTGGCTGGTCACTGCATTCTGTATGGAAAACTGACTGAAGAAATCAAATGTTCTCATCCTCATGAAACAACCATTTCATGCAGCTTCTAATGTAAAAAAAAAAAAAATGATAGAAAGCAGTACTAACCATAGGGACTCTTCTTTCTATTTCAATCCTGCACAGCCAAGTGGGGAGCCTGCACAAACTTTGAACTGACCAGTACTTCTCAATATTTCATCAGTTCAAATGACCAAATTCTGACAAAAAATATTGGCCTCCAGTATTGCATACCAATTTAACTCTTGTTTGAACCAGACGCTGGCGGTGACGAAGTGGACCACTGAGTTCAGAGCATTTTGCTTTTACCCAGAGCTCTGACCGGGCTGAAGGTTTTCATGGACCATAATTATGCAATAAACCAAGTCTGTCGTACCTCAGTTAACACTGACAAAAGGGATCACTGTCCGCATACTCCTACTGACCAGTAAGCCTGGGTACAGTGCATGGGGACGTCCTCAAAGCCGATGGGACAGAAGTAGTGGTTCTGGCAGTGGTAGATGAACGTCGTCGCCTTGTCCTGCATCCCGTCTTTCAGCCGGCACAGCGCGTCCTCCGCCGTCACCCCCGCTGTCTTGTTCTTCCCCTGCGGCTTGTACATGTAGTAGCAGCGACCTTTCACCCCAAAGTGCTCGTTCAGCTGTCGAAACCATCTGAGGAAAAGAAAAAGATAATTTAAGACTCATTTTGTATGCACACGCCAGCCAAAAGTGTTCTTTTAACTGGTCTAATCTCATTAAGTTCTCTAGCAACAAATTCTCAGTACACAATGCTGTTGCATCCATCTCACTTGGCCTTTTTTTTCAGCTTAGATAAGAGCTATTTTTTAAATTGCAAGCAGAAAATTTCTAAAAGGAAGGGAGACAATTCACACTGAAAGAGCCTCCAGCTCCCCAAAGAGAGAAGCCATCTGGTCAGCATGATTCCTCACTGACCACAATACTGACCACTAAGGTCACAGACCTGACAGACTGAAAGATACAAATCATCAAATGGACGCATTTGTCAGAAAGGTGTGTGTGTGTGTGTGTGTGTGTGTGTGTGTGTGTGTGTGTGTGTGTGTGTGTGTAAAATGTTAACATCACTGACACACAGCAAACAAGAAAACATTCCCCAGGAACCAGTTCCCTTCGTGTCCAGAAACATGCTGATGCTATACACAACAACAAGAACAGAAAGAAGACGAAGACACCAAACAGCAGGAGGAGTGGGAGAAGAAGAAAAGGAAAGTGATGAAGAAGACAACAAAGATGGAAAAGAAGCAGAAGAAGACGAAGAAGAACATGAACAAAAAAAAAGATGAAGAAGCAGCAGTAGGAGAATCCAGGGAGAACTTCACTGACTTCAGCAGAGTGATGTTGCCCGTGAAGGGGCCAAAGCGGATGTCCTCGAAGGGCATCTCAAAGCCCAGGATGTGCAGCGCATGCTCCTGGGTCAGAGGTTTCAGACTGCAACACCCGCAATGAAAAATATGCTACACCTTAGCAGACACAAATGACCACACACACTAACAATGAAAAACATGCTACACCCTAACAGACACAAATGACCACACACACTAACAATGAAAAATATGCTACACCCTAACAGACACCAATGACCACACACCTGCAATGAAAAACAGGCTACACCTTAACAGACACCAATGACCACACAACATCCGCAATGAAAAACAGGCTACACCATAACAGACACCAATGACCACACAACATCCGCAATGAAAAACATGCTACACCATAACAGACACCAATGACCACACAACATCCGCAATGAAAAACAGGCTACACCCTAACAGACACCAATGACCACACAACATCCGCAATGAAAAACATGCTACACCTTAACAGACACCAATGACCAACACACCTGCAATGAAAAACATGCTACACCCTAACAGACACAATGACCACACACCTGCAATGAAAAACATGCTACACCTTAACAGACACAAATGACCACACACCTGCAATGAAAAACATGCTACACCTTAACAGACACCAATGACCACACACCTGCAATGAAAAACATGCTACACCCTAACAGAC
>CM065741.1:7009708-7034708 GCA_033310375.1 Conus canariensis
CTGCCCACGCCCACATGATATCGTTCGGGATTCATTCTGCAACATTTCAGTCTCCCCATTAAAAAAAATGACCGCCTAATCCCCCCTGTTTTTAAACAAAATTTTGACGTTCTTGATTTTTTTTTTCCCCCACTAAATTTGGGATTTCCGGAATAACTTCTAACTTACGGAAATTCCAGAAAAATTTGGGAGGGCTGGCAGTTATACCCTTGGCTAAAAAAAAAAAAAAAAAAAAAAAAAGTAAAGGCCACGCTGCGGGTGTTGGCCATTTTGTTTGATTTTTTGCCTCCTGTCTACTCACCCATGCATCTTCTTTTTTGTGAAAATACCAGCTTTTTCCAAATTTCATTTACTGACATGGTGTGCAATCCAAAAATCTAGGATCTTGGGGTGGTATGAGGTATGACAGACGTGATCTGATGATGGTGTGTATCATCATGATTTTGCCTACTAACATACTCAGTCTGTGCTTTGTCATCACTTTTTTTTTTTTGACTCGTGTCTAAACAGAAAGGGACCTATGTAATTACACAGTTTTGACTGCATATGTGGGTATGTATGTGTGGCATGTGTGTTGTGTGTGTGTGTGTGTTGTGTGTGTGTGTGTTGTTTGTTTGTGTGCACATGTGCAGACGCACATATGTAGGTGTAACATCAGAATTTTCTCAGGATAATACTAGCACAACCGGGTAGAACAATAAATATTAAGATGTTTCAAGCTATCAGTCAAGGAAACAAACTGAAACCAAAGTTTTTGACATAACTGGATCTCTGGGATGAACTTTTGTCCTAAAACACACCCAAAAATCATGCATGCCATGATGACTTTGTCTAAAAACACTGATTGATGAACTTTTGTCCTAAAACACACCCAAAAATCATGCAGGTGGCCATTTATGAACTTTGTCTAAACACAAAAATCTCAGGTGGCCATTGCATCACCTGGCCGAGACAGAAAATCTAAAAAGAGGCCAGAGCACTTCAGACAGCAGCTGTTAAATGGAGAAGACATGGACAAAAGAAGAGATGAAGGGAAGGCGGTTGAGTATATACGTGGAGTGAGAGGGGGCGAAGAGGTAAGGTAAGGTAATGTTGCTTATAGCCCAGCTGACTGCAAAGGGCCGTCACCACATTAAAATCAACCTCACAAGTCATCAAAAAAAAAAAAAAAAAAAACTTTCACACATCTCTTTAAAATACATCTTCTAAAAACATACCAGAAACTTTGTTGAAAATCTTTCTTCCATAAAATCTTAGATCAGATGAAAAATGTTAATCTCCTTCAGAAACTAAAAGATCACGTCAGGTGGGACATCTCTGAACAAAGTTTTCATGGAGTCTGCTGTAAAATGTTTGTGTCTTACATCATGCAAGTCCCAACTCTCTAAAAGAATATGTTTCACTGTCAGTGGTACATGACATGGAATGTACCACGGAGCTTCTTCACTCTTTAATAGGTATGAATGAGTAAAATTCGAATAGCCGGCTTACAGCCGGCGTTGAACCGTTTCTTCTTTGTGACCACCTGAGGTGGATGAGAGGAACTCTTTTCAGTTTGGACAGATCTGAAAGAGTTTGTTATCCATCTGTGTATTCCAATCCTCCTGCCAGAGGTCTCTGACATAATCATTAACTTGGGTTTTTGGTCTGTGTAGGGGATAGATATATGTTAGTGAGGAAGTAGAGGGAGAGGGAAGTGAAGGCAGAGATCCTGCCTAATCATACAACAGCTCAAGCAGGGTTCATACAGGAAATGCAACTCAAAACTCCAGTTTTTTTCCAGACTTTTTCCAGGCCAAGACCTGCAAATTTTCAGTGCCACTTTCAAGACTTTGTTCATAATGCAATGTCTTAAAGTGATGTTTATACACACAAACGCACAAGAGACGAAATATCACGTTTGAGAGCACGGAATAATTTTTTTCTGCATTATGAACGCTAAATGATGCTGAAAATTAAAGCAGTCATGCATAATATCAAGCAATTGTGTTTGATTCTTCGATTTCCAGGCCATAGTGCAATTTTCCAGACTTTTCCAGGGCCTGGAAAATGGACTTCAAATCTCCTGACTTTTCCTGACTTTTTAAGACCCATCTGAACCCTGCAAATCAAACTAAATAGGAAGGGTTGAGTGATGGTGCCCTAAGGCTCTGAGGAAATCACTATCACAACATATCATCAGAGTGCAACATACACATTCTGTGCTTTTCTTCAGTTACATTAATTTATTAAACCGACCACTGCAATAATGATAACGGTCTAAATGGAAATGTGAACATGGCCACTGGGACAGTTGCTATTTTCCTTTAGATCACCCCTGAAATCTGACATGCTTCAAGTGCAACTCGATGTTGGTCATCAAGCTGTTGGAACTGTATCTAAATGCCCCTCACCTTCCCCACACACTTTGTGCCCTATATTCATCACATGTGAGTCACATGGGCAAATTTCCTCTCTTCTTTTCTCTCCTTGTACATGACACGATCCTGAACATCATGACATCCACTGTGAATGTCACATACCAAAAGCATTCTGTGCTCACAAACACTGACGCCCATTCCCCCTCCCCTGCTCCCCATCCTTACCCTCCCTGACCCCTTTCCCGTCCTCCCGCTCATGCCCAATCTCCCCACCACACCTCCCCCAAAATGATCAGTAAGAATTTTCAGCAAGCGAGCGTGAGAAAAAGCACCAAGAACATCATAGAACAGGAACAAAACCGTTAAGTGAAAGACATGACTTCTAAAAATGAAAGGCAGAGTGAGACCCACAGATACACACACATGCATACACACACACTCACAAGTTCAATATACACACACATGCATACACACACACTCACAAGTTCAATATCTCACGACTGGGCTCCTAGGATTTTTCAAATACGTTTTTATACAGGTTATCTTTCATTGAAAGAAGCAAAGCTTAATATATGCAGTTTAAAGACAAACTATTCATTTCAGCCAAATGTATGCACATTTTCCCACTTTCTGATAACAAATACTATTTCTTTTAGAAATCTAATTGTGAAACATTGCTTTCTTTTATTTCATAAATCATCTTTTTAGAAGGTTAATATTTTTTCGAATAAGAATATGATGGGATCTATGAGAAAAAATAGTAGGCTGCTGAAATAAGTGAAGATTACACACACACACACACACACACACACACACACACACACACACACACACACACACTCCACACACCACACACACACGCATACCAGCCTTGGTGATAACTGGTGAACCCTCCTTTCTCCTCACACACACACACACACACACACACACACACACACACACACAAGCAGCATGGCAATTTTTTTTTAAATGTCTAGGAAAGCAAACTTGAGCACTTATGCAACGACTAGAAAATAAAAATTTCCTTTTTACGATCTTTAAAACTGGAAAATAAAAAACTTTTTGCCTTTTTTTCCCCATCTAAACTAACCATTCTTCTCTCAAGAGCTTTTTTCCTTCCCTTGGAGCTTCATCCCTTAGAGCTTTCTTTCTTCCCTTGAGGCTTTCTTTCTTCCCCTGTGAACTAACTTCATCCCCTTAGAGCTTTCTTTCTTCCCTTGATGGCTTTCTTCTTCCCCTGTGAACTAACTTTCATCCCCTTAGAGCTTTCTTTCTTCCCTTGATGGCTTTCTTTCTTCCCCTGTGAACTAACTTTCATCCCCTTAGAGCTTTCTTTCTTCCCTTGATGGCTTTCTTTCTTCCCCTGTGAACTAACTTTCATCCCCTTAGAGCTTTCTTTCTTCCCTTGACCTGGCTTTCTTTCTTCCCTGTGAACTAACTTTCATCCCCTTAGAGCTTTCTTTCTTCCCTTGACGGGCTTTCTTCCCCTGTGAACTAACTTTCATCCCCTTAGAGCTTTCTTTCTTCCTCTGAGAACTGTCTTTCTTCCCTACCAGCTTCCCCCTCCCTTTCCTTTGATGTTTCATCTCCTTTCAATGACCAGCCTCAAGCTTCCATCAGGTACAGACAGATACTTGCTCAACAAACAACCACATAAAATGGAATGAAGATTATAATGTGACAACCATAATCATACACCATGATGATGATAAAGAACACCTGTTGGGTGCATGATAACCTAGCATAAACCACAACTAATTTGATGTACAGCTAACACATAATACAAAAGAGTACAGATGTGTCTATACGATAATATCCATGAAAAAAAGAAAACAACATCTGTTCAGTGTATGATAACCTAGTATGAACTACAACTAATTTGATGTACAGCTAACACATAATACAAAAGAGTACAGATGTGTCTATACGATAATATCCATGAAAAAAAAAAAATGTTGGGTGCACAATATCCTAACATACATTACTTCAAAGTGCCTTATAACTAACACAGCATGCAAAACATACAGACGTGCACTCTCCAATAACACCGCCTGATATACATATACAAAACCCATATATATCTTGACAATATACATAATAAACATATCCATTCACATACATGTTATGCTTTTGTGAATGGATTTGTGGCTTAGATCTCGGCGCCAGACTCAATCAATCACTAAAGTAAGAAAGGAGTGAAGCAAACAGTTGGAACAAAAGAATCGCCTTTAGTTCATGGACGCTCACTGGCACCCCATGACTTTTACTCCTAGCAAACAGATTCAGACTCAGTCTGGCTTCCGCCCCACCCCACCCCACTCAACTGCTTTACACTTGTGCACCGACAAAACGTTCATGCAAGCAAGACTGATGCCAGCAAGTCTCGTCCTTTTTTTTTTTCGCCACGTCTTACTCTCAAACTTTGTGAAAGTGACAACAACAGTTACTTACTCTGACACCACGTTCTATCAGGAGTTGCGTGCATGGAAACACAGTCACACCGACCATAATTCATTTGCCTAGCAACTTTAGGTTGAAGCAACATCACAATAACGGACACACACACACACACACACACACACAACACACACACACACACACACACACACACACATACACACAAAAGAAGGAGAAAGAGAGAGACAGAATGACGAAATGAAAACGCCCATCTCCATAATGCTAAAGCAGGAGTGTGGATTCCCCGTTTCCCCTGGTCACATCTCTAGTCTAACACATCACCTTCTCGCTCAAGCATGGTGACACAGGCAAGTGAGAAAACTGATTGTGAAATGCAAAACCTGTCCCCGCGCAAGAAAACAAATGGCCGATTTTTTTTTCCCCCGACCAAAAAAAAAAAAAAAAAAAGCTTTAAAATCAAGAGAACGACAACTTTGAGAAAATTTGTGGATAGGCATAACAGACAAAAGGGTAAACTGATGCCCCAAGAAGACAGGGAGGGGAGGGAGAACAGGGGGGATGGAAGTAAAAAAAGGAGAGGGGGATTGTCAGAAGGTGAAAAAAAAAAATGACCCGAAAGTCCAAAAGGAAATTATGCTCCAGAATAAGGTCATCTCAATTTCAAAGACTATTATGGTAACGACCAATCATGGTAATGACTAATTATGGAAATGACCAATCATGGTAATGACTAATTATGGAAATGACCAATCATGGTAATGACTAATTATGGAAATGACCAATCAAAAACCTTTGTCTCTCTGTGAAACAGAAGAATTAAACTACTGCACAAAAACTGATGACCTGACCCTGTGACACTGACGTTCTGGTTGTAAGAATTGTGTCCCTTTGTCCCCAAACTGTTTTTCCACCCTAACACTAAATCGAGAAAACCATGACAAGTAAGTTAACGTGTTCTTCCAGCATTCAATTATTCAGCCTCAATATTCTTCCTCCATTTCCAAGGTCAGGTTAGACTCTGCTGTCTCTTTTTTCTTTTCTTCGACATGTTCAATGCAAACAAACAAACAAAAAAAAAAGATTACCATTACAAGAATTGGAAACCAATGTCAAAATGTACTAAAATATTTCTGTCATGTTCAAGCATCTAACAATAAAAATGAAAACAAATCATAACAGTTTCCCATTTTGTTATGATGGATACTTAACACACACACACACACACACACACACACACACACACTCGGACCACTGGCAAAGTCAGAACATTAACAATTTACTGTCTACGGTATTCACATTTTTCTCTCGTGTCTTCTTTTCATTCAAACATTTGTGTCAGTCAGCAGGCTTTCCTACATATCAGATTATCTCCCTGCCTGCTGCTCAGGTTGCCATACTTTGTTTTTCATTCACTGTGTACATTTGTGCCTGCACTCCTGACATGGAGTATGACTAACACCAGCACTGCAAGAGTGGGCCACTTCTATCATTAAGAAGATCAAGACACAAGCAGGTCAGGGGCTCCCCTGAATGTGTGTCGATGTGTGACCGACACAAAGAAAATTACAACAACAACAACAAAAGGCTGACGCACTGAAATTTTAATCACACAGCAAAATCCGCAGCTCGATATAAACTTCAAACTTCAATGCAGGTTTCTTCACAGCTCCTGTCCAGATGCTGCTCTCTTTAGCACTTTTCAGAACAGGAAAAAATTACAAACAAATTAAGCGACAGTCTTAGCCCAAACTGATACCTAAGTTAATTTCTTAACTACCAAGCAATTTTTTTTCTCCACTTTTGACAAGTGCTTTATATTTCCAAATGCCTTATACACATTCCAGAGCCCAGCTCTGATGAACAGTTTGTACTCAGTACTTGAAGTCTTTGTCAGGGTCAACCTCCGCTCAACACAAATCACCATATGTTCACATCAGTCCAGTTCACAGACTACACCATGCCCTCAGCTGTGGTCACATTTACATGCTCTAGAGGTCAAGCATACAACTGCAGTTTTGAATGCAGTGAAATTACAAAGTTTTCGATTCCATGGACCTTATTCTATGGATGACAGATTCTTCTTAGAAACTGAAGGAGGTGACCTATATTCTAAAGCATCCAATGGTCAAAAGTTGTGCACATCCTCAATCCTCTGCCATCTCCCCAACAACTTTGCGGACAAGCGACTCTATTTCTACCCTCAGAAACTGTGGAGTGGAGCTAGCACTACTTATTTATGTTGCAATTAGACATACAGATGCTTCTTGAAAACGATTACACAAGGTACCCTGATGCCTAAAACACGTTGCAATTAGACATACAAATGCTTCTTAAAAATGATTACACAAGGTACCCTGACATCTAAAACACGTTGCAATTAGACATACAAATGCTTCTTAAAAATGATTACACAAGGTACCCTGGTGTCTAAAACATATATTAACCTGTGGGAAAACCTCACTAACTACAGCGCCATGCCTGGGTCTTGTCAACATTCTGCCTATTTTCCTCCGTTTACTTCATCATTCCTATTGCAAAAGTAAAGGAAAAAAACCATCTCCTATATCATGCTGCAATCTAAAAACAAATCATCAAATCAAAAATACATTCTCAATTTCCATTTGTATGTTCAGCTTGGATATCACTCTTAATTATGCCAATTAGTCCATCCAGCAATTCATTCTATCCCTTCCCCTATCATCCCTCAATATCCTTTACAACTGGAAACCCTTGTGTTGACAAAGGGACACAACACACTCTTACAACCTCAAGCCTTTTGTGGATGATGTGCCTTACCGATGGCGATCATTGGGGTCCATCGCTCCGAAAATGGAAGGACTAAGGGAGGCAACAATCACATAAGACAAGTCAAAGAAGAAGGAAAACATGATGGAAAGAAAGAAAACCATTTGGTTCACTTGACAGGACTGATGGACACTGTGCGTACAATGTACGACAAACTATAACACACAAGATACCACAAACACTGACTTACATGACATTATGTAGGAAAACAATGAGCAAATAACATATAATACAGAGAAGACAAAAAAAAAGACAAATAAGATACTACTACACAGAAAAAACATCGTCTGAATGACACACGAGACACTGGACAAATCAATGACATACAAAATGCCAGAGAGAACAACAACATAAAAGTTGCTACAGAGAAACAGGATGACATATAAGACACTAAAGAGAACAAGTAATGGTATATGAGACACTACAGAAACAGGATGACATATAAGACACTAAAGAGAACAAATAATGGTATATGAGACACTGCAGAAACAGGATGACATATAAGACACTAAAGAGAACAAATAATGGTATATGAGACACTGCAGAAACAGGATGACATATAAGACACTAAAGAGAACAAATAATGGTATATGAGACACTGCAGAAACAGGATGACATATAAGACACTAAAGAGAACAAATAATGGTATATGAGACACTGCAGAAACAGGATGACATATAAGACACTAAAGAGAACAAGTAATGGTATATGAGACACTACAGAAACAGGATGACATATAAGACACTAAAGAGAACAAGTAATGGTATATGAGACACTACAGAAACAGTCGTATATAAGATAGTTTGAAAACCAAGTATACTACACACAAGATAATAAAGACAAACAATGGAAGCTAAGGATCTTTAAAAAAATTGAAACAACACAACACAACTGAGACAGAAGGAACAATAGCATACATGGTTTTACAGATGACAGAAACAACAACATACAAGTTACTACAGAGACAAATATGACAGAAGGAATGACATACAACTATTACTATAGAGACAAATAGCGACAGAAAAAAAAAATGACACACACGATACTACCAAGACAAACAGAATGATACACAAGATACTACCAAGACAAACAAAATGATACACAAGATACTACCAAGACAAACAAAATGACACACACGATACTACCAAGACAAACAGAATGACATACAAGATACTACCAGGACAAACAAAATGACACACAAGATACTACCAAGACACACAGACTGACATACAAGATACTACCAAGACAAACAAAATGACACACAAGATACTACCAAGACACACAGACTGACACACAAGATACTACCAAGACAAACAGAATGACACACAAGATACTACCAAGACAAACAAAATGACACACAAGATACT
Source organism: Conus canariensis (assembly GCA_033310375.1). Lineage (NCBI taxonomy): Eukaryota > Metazoa > Mollusca > Gastropoda > Neogastropoda > Conidae > Conus > Conus canariensis. The sequence continues at coordinate 7,018,659 of CM065741.1, forward strand.
ACCAAGACAAACAAAATGACAAACAATATACTACCAAGACAAACAAAATTACGCACAAGATACCACCAAGACAAACGGTTACAGAAACAAAAATGACATTTACACGCAAGCAGTGCTAGAACAACAATACGCACCACATACTATACCTAGACACAAAATCACAAACATTAAGGTACCATGGAAACGAACAGTGACAAGCAAAATGCTAACAGGGACAGCAACATGTAAGATCTAACCTACACAGCGAAGCCCAAGACACCACAAATATAAACAGTGACATACAAGATACTATAGAGACAAGAAATGAGAAACAAGACACTATAAAGATAATCCGTGACATGCAAGACACTACAGAGAATGTGACATACATGATATCACAAAACAGTGGCACACACTAGACACTACAGAGACAGACAGTGACAATGACATGCAAGACACTACAGAGAATGTGACATACATGATATCACAAAACAGTGGCACACACTAGACACTACAGAGACAGACAGTGACAATGACATGCAAGACACTACACAGACAGAATGTGACAGACATGATATCACAAAACAGTGGCACACACTAGACACTACAGAGACAGACAGTGACAATGACATGCAAGACACTACACAGACAGAATGTGACATACATGATATCACAAAACAGTGGCACACACTAGACACTACAGAGACAGACAGTGACAATGACATGCAAGACACTACACAGACAGAATGTGACAGACATGATATCACAAAACAGTGGCACACACTAGACACTACAGAGACAGACAGTGACAATGACATGCAAGACACTACACAGACAGAATGTGACAGACATGATATCACAAAACAGTGGCACACACTAGACACTACAGAGACAGACAGTGACAATGACATGCAAGACACTACACAGACAGAATGTGACATACATGATATCACAAAACAGTGGCACACACTAGACACTACAGAGACAGACAGTGACAATGACATGCAAGACACTACACAGACAGAACGTGACATACAAGACCCAACAATGACACAACAAAAGGTACTATGGAGACAGTGACATACAAGATTCTAGTGAAAACAAATCGTGTGACTACAGAGATAAGCAATGACATACAAGAGAATAAAGAGAATAGACAATGAAAGGCAAAACACCACAGAGATAAACAGGACATACAAGATACTACAGAGACATGCAGTGACATACAAGATACTACAGAGCTTGAACGGTGACATACAAGATACCACAGAGATAAACAGGGACATACAAGATACCACAGAGATAAACAGGGACATACAAGATACCACAGAGATAAACAGGGACATACAAGATACCACAGAGATAAACAGGGACATACAAGATACCACAGAGATAAACAGTGACATACAAGATACCACAGAGATAAACAGTGACATACAAGATACCACAGAGATAAACAGTGACATACAAGATACTACAAAGCTTGAACGGTGACATACAAGATGTTATACTGACAAACTGTGCATGCATGACACTGCAACCTGTGGCAAACAAGAAACTTCAAACACAGTGACAAACAAGAACTAGACAGACAAACGATAGCAAGCAAGACACCACACACTGACATGCAAGATACTAAAGAAAACAATAGCATGCAAAAACGCTACAGAAACAGAACGATGCAAGGTAGTATACAGACATAAACATTAAAATATCTACAGAGATAAACAGTGATATAAACCTAAACAGACACAAATCGTGACATACAACATACTGCACAAAATGTCACACAAAATGTTACAAAGAGTGGTATACACGATACTAAACACGACAGACACAATAACAAAACACAGCAGTGATTAAAGAAGACATTGGCATACACGATACTCCAATTTGGAAAAAAAAAAAAAAAGAACGACAACACACAAGACGATACAGACAGCAACAGACAGAGAAAAATGATGCACAAGTCACTGCACAGGAAAACAGACAGCAATAATCATAACATACACAACATCCAAAACTGTGACAGAACCAACAATGACATCAAAAAAGAAAACACTTAAACGACAAACGGCAACAGGAACAATGACATTAAACAAACAAAAAAATATAAACAACAATGACATACAAGACACTAAAGTGAAACAGTGAGAGGGACAATAACATGCAACTAAACACTAAGGAAACAAACAGTTACAAAAAAAACCATTGACATGAACATTAAAACAGTGACAGAAGGAATGATAAACATTAAAAAACAAAACAAACAAAAAAACTACAAAGGCAGTGACAGAGAGAACAAAGACATTACAGAGACAGGGACAGAAAGAACAATGACACATCAGACTCTGCAGTGACAGAAGTATCAATGATAATTAGAATATGACAGAGGCAGAAAAGACAGACACGTCAGTCACTCGCATGATATTTCTGCACTGTACCACCATCCTCTTCATCAACTGAACACAAGCATTCCCAACAGGTGACAATCCTCTCATCCAAATATAAACAGGTTCATATGAACACAACCACCTCAAATTCATGACACATGTATGATACCTGCCTGTGTGTTTGTGTGTGAACTCAGGGCTTATGTAATAATAGTAAAACAAACGTTAACTGGGCAAACTCAACAGAGCAATACACACTCAACAGTGTTTTGCTAAAGGAGCCCAGAGGCATGAACATCAGACCAATGGAAGACATATAATTATGGATTCAGCAGATGAAGTAGATGAGCAAGACTGAATCATGTGAGTGCAAGTTTGGGGGGGGGGGGGGGGAGTTGAAGGTTTGGGGAGAGGGGGGCTGGTACGCACATCAGACGGACAGAGACAGAGGGAGACAGAGTGACTGACAGAGATAAAGAGATTTTGAACGAACTGGTATGCAATGGAGCAACCCAATTAAAAGCACATACTTCCGTGAGTACACACACACACACACACACACACACACACACACACACACACACAACACACAGAGTTACAGACACACACACATGCACATGCACACACAAATATACAGCAATGAAGTAGCAATTAAAGCACATACTTTTGCAGAAGCGCATGCACATGCAGACACACATGCACACACATACCCCCACACACATGCGCGCGCATGCGCACGCGCACACACACACACACACACACACACACACAATGAAATACCAGATATATAACATGAGCTGTCAGGTGTGTGTTTGAGTGTGCAGGTGCAGGGAGCTGAGGGCAAAGGGAGAGACTCAGGGGCTGGGTAGAAGGGAAGGGGTAATGAACTGGGGGAGAGGGGAAGGGGAGAGGAGGCTGGGGGCCTTGGTGTGACAGGACATGTTAAACAGTTGGTGTGAGTTTTCAAGAGAATAAGACTAGTGTCTGAACGTTGATCTTATCTGTTTTGCGATCCGAACTCAGCAGAGACCAATGCTCATATATATATATTATATATATATATATATATATATATATATCTTCATGAATATAATCAATTAACAAAAAACTTGAACAGGCAAACAACACAAAAAAAACACTAATTCTTAATTTGTCCCTTAGAGGAAAAAATATCAATTCATCACTAACCACATCACATCAAGTTATGTTACAACTTCTCAGGTCAGCAAAACTTCACAAGACACAACAACGGCCCAAAAAACAAATCAGAAACACAGGTCAGTACAGACAGTTTACTGGTAACTGATCTGGTTCCCCAAAACTTTGTGAAACACAAGTTGTCAACCCATTCATGCCCCATTTCGGTCATCAACACACCGAAAATAAACCCAAGATGTCCACCTACCAGCGCTTCAAGTCCAAGACTTTACGCTGCATCACGCCTTCCAAGGTGATGATGGGGTCGACGACGGACGACGACGACGACAAAGACAGCGACATCGTGTCGTCGGCACAGGTGGCTGAGGAGGAGGAGGGAGAGGTGGAAGGGGCCTGGTCCCCCCAGTAGGTGGGGAGGCCGGCTGTTCATGTGGACAGAGCATCAGGGGGTCAGTGCTGGTAAGGTCTATCCAAAATGTCATTTGGATTTTGTTGGCCGGTTCTGACACTGACTGTATAACAATTCATCTTAACTTTCTTTGAATGTATTTTTTCTTCTTTTTGTCTTTTTATTTTGTTTTACTTTTCTTGTCTTTTAATCTAGCTTATACATCCATCTCAACTTAATTTAACATGGGAAAAAGAGAGAGAGAGAGAGAGAGAGAGAGACGGAGAGAGAGAGAGAGAGAGAGACGGAGAGAGATCAAGACAGAGAGAGAGAGAGAGAGAGAGAGAGAAATGAGAGAGAGAGAGAGAGAGAGGGGGGGGGGGGGCAAAGAAAGACACATACAGACACACAGAGAAACAAATAGACAAATCAACAAAACTAATGCTACAAAAGCTGAGACTTGCATGCACAGATGTCATTAAAAAAAAAATTTTTTTAAGGAAATTTCAGTGTGGCAATTCTAATAACAAAATACCTTATAATGATAAAAAAATAAATAAATAAAATAAATTCAGTAAAGGACATGGAGCCAAGATTCTTCTTAACAGACACATGAAAACCATTTCATACAAATTCTATGGTCTTGGTTATTCCAAACCCTTCACAGCTTCAACTTATTCAGAGGTTGGATGAATATCGAAATGCAACAGCTGCCTGCTTGCACGAAGACTGAAACTGAACTTCCCTTAAAAAAAAAGGTGGGGGGGGTTAACACCCTGAAAAAGGCTCAACACACCACACAGATGTGTACAAAAGGAATTTTTAACACCGTACGAACAACTAGCAGGACTAATGCATCAGGATGTGTTCTTAAGTATGTCAGAATCTTGCAGTGCAATAGTAATGACACGGATGGAAAAAGAAGATGTAACAGCAACGATGACAAAGAATTGCAGATATGTCTTGTACGCAAGTGTACAGTACACTGTCACACTCTCATACATACACACACACACTCACACATACATGCACACACACACACACATACACACAGATACAAATGGTATACAATTACACACACACACACATATACAAATGGTATACAATTACACACACATATGCACACACACATACAAATGGTATACAATTACACACACATATGCACACACACACACACACGCACACAAGCACGCACACACACACACACACACACACACACACACACACACACACACACACTACATACATTTTTGCATGCATACCTTGATAGGACTCAACACTACATACTGAAAAAGTGAAAGTGGTATTTACATATGTAAACATAACCTAATTTTATCACAATATAAGTTATCATAAGGGAAAGATGTGAGTGTCTCAAAATTTTCTTTGTTCCATAAAAATCCCATTTTTCTGAGGTGCTGCCCCCAGAACAGAAATGTGTATGACTGGACTCATCAGCACTTCATTTTGACTTCAAAACCTGAAGATTTGAAACCTTCAGAGGATTCCATACAATTAACACAAAGAAGTCTTCACTATGGGTAGGGAAACAAGAGCACCACACACACACACTTTCTCTCTCTTTCACTCTCTCACATACACACATTCAGTAACATCACACACACACACATACACACACACACACACACACACGCACACACACACGCGCACAGACACACACACACACACACACACACACACTAATACACTTTATCTTTCCCTCTCTTACAAAGTTACATACACGCATTCAGTGACTTCGCACGCACACACACACACACACACACACACACACTCTCTCTCTCTCTCTCTCTCTCATGCACACACGCACACTTTTGCTCTCTCCCCCTCTCTCACATACAAACACTCAGCAACTTCACACACACACACACACACACACACACACACACACACACACACACACACACACACACTCATGCACACACACACACTTTTGCTCTCTCCCCTCTCTCACATACAAACACTCAGCAACTTCACACACACACACACACACACACACACACACACAGGGCACTGTCTCCCTGTCAATAAAACCAGACACCAGAAGGGCTCTTAGCTGTTGTGGAGGGACACTTCTAGTACAAAGGGACCTGTGCACCACCTTGAAATATATCGATTCCATCTTCAAACCATCACTCTTCCCCACCCCACTACACCCTCCTCCCCACATGTAGGCTCTAATCCTCTGCCCTGCTGCTTTCCCATTCCTCCCACACTCCCACCCCCCGCCCCAACACCTCCATCCTCCCCTCTCACCTCCCGAAAGAACCGAGATTCACAAAGGATGAGAGGGCATTCACTCAACAGTTTTTGAGGTTTCCTTCTTTTTTTTTTTTTTGTAATTTCTTTTTTAGCAATAACTACGCAAGAGTACTGAAATTTCTCAAATGATTTTTTTTTTTCTTCTGGATACATACATTTCATTTAGATTTGTTTCAGTAAACTTTTCCATTCATAACAAATAATATGCTTTTACATGTGATAAATTAAAAAAGAAAAAAAGAAAAACAAACTTTCTGATCGCCAGTGATCGGAAATCAAGGGAAAGAACTGCAGGGTATACATGCATCGTTTCAGTGCAGGCTGTTGGTTACTGATCACTCTAAAGCTTCCTTCTTAGCCCAGCGTTACCATGTTCTGCGTGAGGATGACCCTCAACCAGCTGAAGAGAAGAGACACCGAGGCAGAGCTGAAGAAGAAGGGACTCAACTGAACAGCGGCAACGACACTAAGAGCCGCGTGCACTGAAGAGCTGTCGTTGGTGCTCTATATGCTCCCTTAAAGGAAAAGGCCCATATAAGCAAGTATGCGTTCTTGAGTACACAAGAAAAGGGCGAAGCCACTGATCCGGTGTAAACATGCTGTGATATGATCTCAGTAACATTCTGAAGCGAACCAGGGGAGTGCACTGCAGCGACTCATGCACTTGGTCACGCACAGTCGTTGGAGGTGGAGACAACTGGTGAAGTGTTCATCATTTCAGTGCACTTCCCCGAAGATGGAGTATGGCTGCCTTAATGGCGGGATAAAAAACGGTCATACACACAAAACTCCACTGCCTGTTTATACAGGCAGTGTCCGCCAGGAGTATCAGCCTGCGTACGCAGAAAGAAAGAAATTTCAGTGCACCCATAGCCTTGGGAAACTCCAGGACCCGGGACGGTGACTGACAGTGTGATGTAGTCACAAGTCTGATATCCTGAGCCTAGGATTGTCTTGTTCTCTCTCTCTCTCTCTTTTCTTCCTAACCCAGCTGGAGCTCAGCTCAATGCTGGCAAGATTTTTGCCTATGCAACCATTTTGAATCCCAAGATTAAACAAGCTATAACCCCTCTTGGGGAAGGATTTCTTAACGCGATACTTGGAGTGCATGGGCTTTATTTTTGTATCACCCATCCCACCAGAAAACTGTGGCATACTCTTCTCCAAAACATGAAAGAGGATGTCAACACCATAGCTACAAACCTTCTACAGTCAACTAGTGACAAATGTCAACAACATAGCTGTAAACCTTCTACAGTCAACTAGTGACAGATGTCAACACCATGGCTGCAAACCTTCTACAGTCAACTAGTGACAAATGTCAACACCATTGCTGCAAACCTTCTACAGTCAACTAGTGACAGATGTCAACACCATGGCTGCAAACCTTCTACAGTCAACTAGTGACAAATGTCAACACCATGGCTGCAAACCTTCTACAGTCAACTAGTGACAAATGTCAACACCATGGCTGCAAACCTTCTACAGTCAACTAGTGACAAATGTCAACACCATGGCTGCAAACCTTCTACAGTCCACTAGTGACAAATGTCAAACCATAGCTGCAAACCTTCTACAGTCCACAAGTGACAAATGTCAAACCATAGCTGCAAACCTTCTACAGTCAACTAGTGACAAATGTTAAACCATAGCTGCAAACCTTCTACAGTCAACTAGTGACAAATGTCAGCACCATGGCTGTAAACCTTCTACAGTCAACTAGTGACAGATGTCAACACCATGGCTGCAAACCTTCTACAGTCCACTAGTGACAAATGTCAACACCATAGCTGTAAACCTTCTACAGTCAACTAGTGACAGATGTCAACACCATGGCTGCAAACCTTCTACAGTCAACTAGTGACAAATGTCAACACCATTGCTGCAAACCTTCTACAGTCAACTAGTGACAAATGTCAACACCATGGCTGCAAACCTTCTACAGTCAACTAGTGACAAATGTCAACACCATGGCTGCAAACCTTCTACAGTCAACTAGTGACAAATGTCAACACCATGGCTGCAAACCTTCTACAGTCCACTAGTGACAAATGTCAACACCATGGCTGCAAACCTTCTACAGTCCACTAGTGACAAATGTCAAACCATAGCTGCAAACCTTCTACAGTCCACAAGTGACAAATGTCAAACCATAGCTGCAAACCTTCTACAGTCAACTAGTGACAAATGTTAAACCATAGCTGCAAACCTTCTACAGTCAACTAGTGACAAATGTCAACACCATGGCTGCAAACCTTCTACAGTCAACTAGTGACAGATGTCAAAACCATGGCTGCAAACCTTCTACAGTCCACTAGTGACAGATGTCAACACCATGGCTGCAAACCTTCTACAGTCCACTAGTGACAGATGTCAACACCATGGCTGCAAACCTTCTACAGTCAACTAGAGACAGATGTCAACACCATAGCTGCAAACCTTCTACAGTCAACTAGCAACAAATGTCAACACCATAGCTGCAAACCTTCTACAGTCAACTAGCGACAAATGTCAACACCATAGCTGCAAACCTTCTACAGTCAACTAGTGACAGATGTCAACACCATAGCTGTAAACCTTCTACAGTCAGCTAGTGACAGATGTCAACAACATAGCTGCAAACCGTCTACAGTCAGCTAGTGACAGATGTCAACACCATGGCTGCAAACCTTCTGCAGTCAACTAGTGACAGATGTCAACACCATAGCTGCAAACCTTCTACAGTCAACAATCTGGAACCAGGGGATAAAGATTGTGGGTTGAGTGAAGAGGGGGCAGTTCAGCTGTTGATTGACAAGAATTTCTGATCCCCTTTACATTTTAGTCAATAAATGTGGGGTTTAAAAAGAAAATGCATTTTCCCCTACACACAATTGCCAACATTCACACAACATCATTTAAGCTTCTTTTGTCAATACTTTATCATCCCTATTCAAAAACAACCCCCCAAACTTGTTACTTTTAATCACAACTCTGATATTCTGATTTTTTTTTTCCAGCTACATTTGGGATTTGGGAAATAACTCCTATATCAGGGTAATTCTAGGTCACATCATCTGAATCGAGTTCACTCAGTCAGCAACAGCATCGCTGAGAAAGACGGCCGGATGACTGTCAAAACCTACGAGTGAGTAGCGCATTTTCTTTTGTTGGGAGACCAGGTCTGATTCTAGGTAGCAGGGTAAGTCTAGAAAAATTGGGGATGCTTGGCTGCTAAGGTCAACAGGGGCAAGAGCTGCTGACTTACCAGTACCTACTGATGCTTATCTAGTTTAGCTTAATTATTTAGTTCAACTTTCTAAAGGAACATAACTCCAAATGAATGCTGCTTATGATACCAAACCGCCTCGCAGAGATGCCGATACAGAGCACATAGAACAAACAAGGTTATGGGCATGTAACTATTTCATTATGGGAACAAGAGTTATTCTACTTGTTCAATATCATTTCATCATGGGAACAAGAGTTATTCTACTATCATTTCATCATGGGAACAAGAGTTATTCTACTTGTTCAGTATCATTTCATCATGGGAACAAGAGTTATTCTACTATCATTTCATCATGGGAGCAAGAGTTATTGTACTTGTTCAGTATCATTTCATCATGGGAGCAAGAGTTATTGTACTTGTTCAGTATCATTTCATCATGGGAACAAGAGTTATTGTACTTGTTCAGTATCATTTCATCATGGGAACAAGAGTTATTCTACTTGTTCAGTATCATTTCATCATGGGAGCAAGAGTCATTCTACTTGTTCAGTATCATTTCATCATGGGAACAAGAGTTATTGTACTTGTTCAGTATCATTTCATCATGGGAGCAAGAGTTATTCTACTTGTTCAGTATCATTTCATCATGGGAACAAGAGTTATTGTACTTGTTCAGAATCATTTCATCATGGGAACAAGAGTTATTGTACTTGTTCAGTATCATTTCATCATGGGAACAAGAGTTATTCTACTTGTTCAGTATCATTTCATCATGGGAACAAGAGTTATTCTACTTGTTCAGTATCATTTCATCATGGGAACAAGAGTTACTCTGTTCTTTGGGAAGTCTTCTTGATTGTTCTGTGCTGCTCAGTGTCAGCATTTCTGCTGGGCAATTTGATATCGTCAGCAGCATTGTAATTATTTCATCATGGTAGCGAGGGTTACTATACTTGTTCATTTTTTACTGAGACCTCTAGGAAACAATTCAATACATGTTCTTATCCTTCTTATGACATCCTCGACATGTTCTTTAGCTTTAAAGTGTACGATACTCCCCTTTCGATGTGATCTATAACACCTATCTAAACGCTTGTGTCTCTGTAGGCAAGCGATGTCCTTTAAAGGCGGTGACTTTCATTGACAGCGAATGAATGAAGGCCCAATCTGCCTCAAGCTGCTAATAGCAGGTTGTTCACAGAAGCACTAGAGGTACTGAGACATCCGTACAATAATGGACGTGATTCAGTGAGATTACTGAGGTCTACAGTCTGTACTGCATGAACAATCTAAATCACCACCACTCTGGATAATAATGTGGAACATGATTTCCACAAAACAAGACAGACCCCTGTCCTATCAATGTCACAGATCATAAAGCAGCATTTGATTTGAATATTACCATTTTTTTTTTTTTTCCAAAGGAGGCATCATATTCTTTTTTAAACTTCATCTGTCTACTTGAGAAAAAGAAAACCTGCTGGAACTATCTGCTTGTCTTGCATGCTTCGCCCATTGAATTCTATAGAAGTTATACCTCTAACATGGTCTTTTCTTGACCATTCGTGAGTTGTGCTACTCTAAACACATAATGCAAATGGTTTATATTAATAAAATATTCTGTAGGTCTCAGTCTTCAGTTTTGCTTTACAGAATTAACATTACATTACAATCTACAAATTCTTTTCTCAATTTTTCCAGTATGTTCTTTAAAATCATCGACTAATGACTTATGAAGAGAATAACAATGTTGTAAGATTTTTTTTTTTTTTTTTTTTTTTTGCTGTCCCAACCTCTGCGCCACTTCAGAGGCAGTGCACCCACGCCGCTCATTCCGACACCCCGTCCACAGCCACAGCCTGGTCGGCCCCACCGCAGCCCCGGCACCAGCAATCCACAGGGAGCAGTCAATGTCAAGTCGTCAAGAGGCAACCCACCGGAGGAGACACTGCACTGCTGCCAAGTCACTTCGGTGGTGTTCAGTGGCGCCTGTTTTGATCTAACATACGCAGGACACCACCTACTAAGCCCCCTACTGACGACAATAATTGCTTAGTCGCGGAGCCGGCGTGAGTGAGCTCTCCCTCCAGAGGGCGCCGCCACGTCCGTCCAGCAAACAGCCCCCATGGACTCGCCGATACTGGTGACCCCGACGGAACCAAACCAAGACCACAGACGTGGAGAGGACATCGAAATTGAGGTCACCATGAGAGCAGGGCATGAAGGGCCACAGAATTTGAGACATTTTTTTTTATGCTGATCGATGAGAATGAGGATGATTAAGATGATGCTACGGATTTCCATTTCGGTCTGAGACTACATGACAGGGCTGTACTCTACGCTTCCTTTCATAATATATCCCGGCGTCAACCAGGCCCGAGAGATACAGGCACCTGCAGTGTTGGTCAGGAAATTTGAGCAACACTCTCAGAAACACATCCATTAAGTGGATGAAACTCGACTGTGTGGTCCCAGTCTTCCCAACTGAGTCCGCAGCAACTCAACTCTGGGTAGGAGCCGGTCGGGGCAGAAAAACCCACATGACTTCTGATGGGATTCGAACCCACGACCTCCCAGCCGGGAGTCCGCGACGCTAACCACTTCGCCACGGCGGCTGGTAATGTTGTAAGATTAACTAGCAGCTTGGATACAGACTAACTTTTTTTTCACCAATCAACTGAGCAATCTTAATGCCAATCAACACTGAACCTACTGATCATGATGGTGGCGACAGCGGTATTTTAAAGACATTCTTGCAATGGAATCAAACTGATCTTACTGACGACAACCATACACCTATCCATCCCACTTCGCAACTGTCCTGAATCTCCCCTCCGCCATCATCCACAACACTATCTGCAAATGTCTGCTCCCCACCCTGAAACCATCCACCCCCCTTGCTATCGTTGTCCACTCTCCAACATGCAGTCAACAACTCCCCACCCTGTAACCATCCACCCCCCTTGCTATCGTTGTCCACTCTCCAACATGCAGTCAACAACTCCCCACCCTGTAACCATCCACCCCCCTTGCTATCGTTGTCCACTCTCCAACATGCAGTCAACAACTCCCCACTCTGCAGTCATCTAATACCCACTCTACAATCATACTCTTTCTACCCTGCGGTCGGTCATTCATTCCCTGTTCTGCAACCATCCACTCGTTGTTCTGTCGTCACCTCCTCCCCACTCTGCGCTTATCCACTCCCCATTCTGATCACCCACTTCCCCACACCCTCTCTCCTCACTCTGCAATCATCCACTCTCAATCGTTTCTCCTGTTCCCCACTCTACAGCCATGCCCATCCTCCCTTCCCCACACTGTTTAACACTACCTCCTCTCCTGCTCCCCACTCTACAGCCATGCCCATCCTCCCTTCCCCACACTGTTTTAACACTACCTCCTCATCCTGCTAAGCCATGCCATCTCCTCAACTGTTTTCTCCCTGTGTCCCCACTCTACAGCCATGCCCATCCTCCCTTCCCCACACTGTTTTAACACTACCTCCTCTCCTGCTCCCCACTCTACAGCCATGCCCATCCTCCCTTCCCCACACTGTTTTTAACCACTACTCTCCTTCTCCTGCTCCCCACTCTACAGCCATGCCCATCCTCCCTTCCCCACACTGTTTTAACACTACCTCCTCACTCTGCAATCATCCACTCTCAATCGTTCTCCTGCTCCCCACTCTAGCAGCCATGCCATCCTCCCTTCCCCACACTGTTTTAACACTACCTCCTCACTCTGCAATCACCCACTCTCAATCGTTCTCCTGCTCCCCACTCTGCAGCCATGCACATCCTCCCTTCCCCACACTGCTTTGACACTACCTCCTCTCCTGCTCCCCACTCTACAGCCATGCCCATCCTCCCTTCCCCACACTGCTTTAACACTAACCCCCTCTCCTGCTCCCCACTCTAAACCAGCCATGCACATCCCTCCCTTCCCCCTACACCTGCCTTTAGTAACACTACCTCCTCTCCTGTTCCCCACTCTACAGCCATGCACATCCTCCCTTCCCCACACTGCTTTAACACTACCTCCTCACTCTGCAATCATCCACTCTCTCCATTCTTCAATCATTCCTCCTGTTCCCCACTCTACACCGTTCTAACACTACCTCCTCACTCTGCAATCATCCACTCTCTCCATTCTGCAATCATTTCTCCTGCTCCCCACTCTACACCGTTCTAACACTACCTCCTCACTCTGCAATCATCCACTCTCTCCATTCTTCAATCATTTCTCCTGCTCCCCACTCTACACCGTTCTAACACTACCTCCTCACTCTGCAATCATCCACTCTCTCCATTCTTCAATCATTCCTCCTGCTCCCCACTCTACAGCCATCCATATCGTCCCTCCCCCACACTGTTCCAACACTGCCTCCTCACTCTGCAATCATCCACTTGTAACACTGCAATCATCCACCATCAACTCCACCATCATCCATTCCCCTCCCTGTCCCATCCCTGCAATCATGCATAAACCACTCTGCAATCGTGTATTCCCCCTCTCTGCAATCATGCATTCCCCTCTCTGCAATCATGCATTCCCCTCTCTGCAATCATATATTTCCCCCTCTCTGCAATCATGTATTCCCCCTCTCTGCAATCATGCATTCCCCTCTCTGCAATCATGCATTCCCCTCTCTGCAATCATGCATTCCCCACTCTGCAATTGTGCATTCCCCAGTCTGCAATCGTCCACCCTCCACTCCACAATCGTCCATTCACCTCTTTTCTTCTTGGCCCTCTTGGCGCGGCCAGAGATGTCCGAAATATTCACTTCCCATGCCATCTGGTTCTCCTCCTTCTGTGCAGCGTCGACATGATCCTTGGACACGCCCACACTTTCCGAGGTCACGTGGATCCCGTTCATGACATGACTTTCCGACGACATCACCGGCACTCTGGACCGTCCTGGTGAGCTCTGCCTCCCGCTTCCAGAAGAACTTCGCTGATACGTGGGAATGCCAGACCGTGTCGGGGACTTGGACGTTTGTCTCCTGGGGATTTCGGATGACCTGCTGCTGCTGCTGCTGACCCTTTCCTCTTGAACGTATTGAGGAGAGTCAGCGAAAACGACAGTTTTACCTTCGCCAACCTTCCTGCGAGTCTCTGACGACACATCAAGACAGTTCTGTCGAGGGGAGTCGAGGTGGTTGGTTTTGACACCCTCCTCGTCAGCGATGTGGTCGCCCTCACTCTCCATGGACAGAATCTCCTTCTCCAGCATGGCGAGAGTCGCCTCCTCCTCCTCACTCAGCCCTTTGCTGCCGGCTGTGGGAGAGTGGCGCGTCTTGACCGCTGATTCGGGGGAGATGAGCTGGGACGATTCGGTGGTGCTGTGCTCCTGTTTGGTGAACTTGGTGACTGCTGGGCCAACCGGGCTGCCACGGACATCTGGACATAAACAGTGGTACTGGTGGTGAAATGATTTAAAACCTGTCCATTTCAGCCAAGCCACTCACACAGGGCTGTTTCAGAGGCGTTATCACACACAGACAATCAGCCTAGGCCAAGTCCAAACTCTGAAATGAAAACGGAATATCCTGGGGGAAAAGAGACAAGCAGCTACCACAATTTATAACATCTTACTACATAACTACTAATCGATAGGTATTCTCCAAGCAAGCTGTGATGAAAACAAAACAAAACAGCCACCCCATTTTGTTTTGGAAAAAAAAACCCGAGAAAATTAAACCAATCAACATCACAAAAATACGTCAAAAAGCCTAAAGGACTATACAGCAGCACGAACAGCTAACGTCCACGTTAAGACAGTCGAAACACAAATGTACATGCAGAACAGGCTGCAAAGTAACTCTTTCATAATACACACTAAGTGTACATGCAGAACAGGCTGCAAAGTAACTCTTTCATAATACACACTAAGTGAACATGCAGAACAGGCTGCAAAGTAACTCTTTCATAATACACACTAAGTGTACATGCAGAACAGGCTGCAAAGTAACTCTTTCATAATACACACTAAGTGAACATGCAGAACAGGCTGCAAAGTAACTCTTCCATAATACACACTAAGTGTACATGCAGAACAGGCTGCAAAGTAACTCTTTCATAATACACACTAAGTGTACATGCAGAACAGGCTGCAAAGTAACTCTTTCATAATACACACTAAGTGTACATGCAGAACAGGCTGCAAAGTAACTCTTTCATAATACACACTAAGTGTACATGCAGAACAGGCTGCAAAGTAACTCTTTCATAATACACACTAAGTGTACATGCAGAACAGGCTGCAAAGTAATTCATAATACACACTAAGTGTACATGCAGAACAGGCTGCAAAGTAACTCTTTCATAATACACACTAAGTGTACATGCAGAACAGGCTGCAAAGTAACTCTTTCATAATACACACTAAGTGAACATGCAGAACAGGCTGCAAAGTAACTCTTTCATAATACACACTAAGTGTATACGAAGTGAACTGCTGAGAGATATATTGTCTTCAGACGTCAGTAATAACAGAGATAAGAATGCGCTAAACAATGCATCTCAGATGGCAGTCCACAGCACAAAGGCAAAGCAAGTCAATGACACAAGTGGAGGACTATGGAGAGAGCAGATCAATGACACAAGTGGAGGAGTATGGAGAGAACAGATCAATGA
>CM065741.1:7042208-7044708 GCA_033310375.1 Conus canariensis
GGTGGTCCAGCAACTCCTCTACATTGGACACCAGACTGCTCACCATCTCCGGATCCACCGCCATGTGCCCATCCCCATCCCCTGACCCCTTCCTCTGGGCTGAGGGGTCACACTGAGAGTCTGGTTTTGGCGGGGAGAGGTCGTCATCGGAGGCGGTGTTGTAGTCGTCGTCAGAATCGACTTCATCGATGATGTACGGTCGGACGGCCTGGTTGCCCATGGTGGTGTTCAAATGCCTTCAGGTGGTCACTGGAGAAGAAGCAAGCAAGGCCTGTGAGCATGTTCCACTAGCTTTGTGTCCAGGTAGCCTTGAATAGCATGAACCAGAAGGTCCTAAAAGCAGCACAAGACATTAAGATGCAACGATAGCCTACAGGAAAATGAACTCGCTTAATCAAGAAGCAAGAGAATTTTGTAGTTCTGATTGTGATCTCAAAGAGAGCAGCGTTCTTTTTTTGTTTTTTGTTTCTGTTTTGTTTCCCTTTCCGCGACATCTTAAGAGGTGGCACCCTGTTCAGAATCAAGTGAAGTTCGGATGTGTAATTCGACATCTTAAGAGGTGGCACCCTCTTCAGAATCAAGTGAAGTTCCGATGTGCAATTCGACATCTTAAGAGGTGGCACCCTCTTCAGAATCAAGTGAAGTTCCGATGTGCAATTCGACATCTTAAGAGGTGGCACCCTCTTCAGAATCAAGTGAAGTTCCGATGTGCAATTCGACATCTTAAGAGGTGGCACCCTCTTCAGAATCAAGTGAAGTTCCGATGTGCAATTCGACATCTTAAGAGGTGGCACCCTCTTCAGAATCAAGTGAAGTTCCGATGTGCAATTCGACATCGTAAGAGGTGGCACCCTCTTCAGAATCAAGTGAAGTTCCGATGTGCAATTCGACATCTTAAGAGGTGGCACCCTCTTCAGAATCAAGTGAAGTTCCGATGTGCAATTCGACATCTTAAGAGGTGGCACCCTCTTCAGAATCAAGTGAAGTTCCGATGTGTAATTCCAATCTAAAAAAAAGGGTTCTTTATTGTCCCCTTTTTTGGCTACAACTCAAGTGGTGGTTTCTATGCTAGTCTTCTGAGGGGTCTGTTGTCAAATAATTAAGCCTTTGATGAGAGAGACAGACAGACAGACAGACAAGAGACAGAGAATGACAGAGACAGAGACAGAGAGAGAGAGAGAGAGGGAACTATACAAATGGAAATAACAAAACAATTCCAGTTATATTATCCACAGAGAGACAGCAACACTCAGGGAAAGAGAGAGAGAGAGCAAGAGAGAGAGAGAGAGAGAGAGAGAGAGAGAGAGAGAGAGAGAGAGAGAGAGAGAAAGAAAGACAGAGAAAAAAGAGACAGACAGACAGACAGAAGAACTACACCAACAGAGATAATAAAACAATTCCAGTCACATTATCCAAAATCTGTGGAATTACAGGAGCATTATTCCAAATCTGCTCATATAAGGAAAAACAAAACAAAAGCGAAAAACAACACAAAACAAACAAACAAACAAACAAAGCCTGGAACATTACCCCAAACCTGTTCAGACCACAACAAAACAATCCTTGGAGTATTATCCCAAATCTGATGGATCACAACAACTGCTTGAATATTACCCCAAATCTGTTAGGTCACACCAAAGCAATCATGGCATGTAATCCTCAATCTGTTCAGACCTCAGGAAAATCATTCCTGGGATGTTATATGCAGGCTCTCAGACTTACAGCTGAACAATCGCTGGGATTCTATCCAAAATCTGTTGGAACCTGCCCACAAAACAGTATCCGGAATGTTATCCCGTATATTTCAGAACACACACACACACACACAAATTCCAGGAATACTATCCTTAATCTGTTGAGATCAAGTCTTCTGGCTCATGACAGAATTCCTGGAATATTGTGCCACATCTGTTGGAACCACAAACAATTCCAGGAGTGGTTATCCCCAGCCCGTCCAACCTCAACAAGTGCTGAAATATTATCTGTCGGACCACAACAGCCAACTTGTGGAATATCATTCCAAGTCTGTTGGAACCACAACAAAAAGTGCCTGGAATATTGTCCCAAATCTGTAATTATTCTCCCCTCTGTCAATTCTCTGTCTGAACATTTGTTTATCCATTTTTTTTTTTCTTTCTAAATGTGGGCTTTTCCGGTATATTACATGTAGCTGGGTCTTTGAAGAGAAATATCGATCTGTGGCTGCTCAAGCTGAAGCTTCTGACAGGAGAAGTAAAGTGCTACGTGTTTATCTGCTGGAACAAGTACTGACAGACAAACACAGTCATTATCTTTGGCCTGCCGAGTCAGACTCCCTGAACCGGCATCGATGAAATCCTTGAATCTCAGACATTATTCACACTCTCTTGCTCGACCAAAAGCTGTGGAATGCACATTCTCTTTCTCTCCCTCTCTCATTCCCCCTGCACTCTGCACCCCAAAGTTCTTCAGAGTATGTGTGTTCAAATGGGAACCTGTCAGTATTGCCAATATTTCCTGG
>CM065741.1:7048096-7068096 GCA_033310375.1 Conus canariensis
CTACTGCCGTCCACTTCCCTGTCTGTCTACATCCTTCTTTCTAGTCTCCCTCCCTCACACCACACACACACACACCTTCCTTACATAAACTGACTGCAATCGCTGTTGACTGTTCCTTCTCTGTGTGTGGGTCACACACACACACACACACACACACACACACACACACACACAAATACACACACTCATTCACACACGCGCACACACACACACACATGCGCACGCACACAAGAACACACACACACATACACACACACACACACACACAAGAACAACACACACACACACACAACCATAACCACACGCGCGCACACACACACACACACATGCGCACGCACACAAGAACACACACACACACAAGAACACACACACACACACACACACACACGCACACACACACGCACACACACGCACACACCACAAAACAAGCACGCACACACACACACACACGCACGCACACACACACACACACACACACACACACCAAGAACACACACACACACACGCACGCACACACACACGCACACACACGCACACACACACGCACACACACGCACGCGCACACACACACCACACACCACACACACACACCACACACCACACACACACACACACACACACCACCACACACCCCACACGCACACACACACACACACGCACACACCACACACACACACACACACGCACACACACACACACACACACACACACTCTTCTCTTTCTCCACCCTCATTCCCCACCCCACTCCTCACACACAATTACTCTTTAGACCTCTCTCTCTCTCTCTCTCTTTTCTCCTTCTTCTTCTTCCCTCCCTCCCTCGTCCCCCGGCCTCCCCTCTCGCGCCGCCCCCCCCCCCCTTCCGCCTCTCTCTCCTTCACCCCCCCCCCCCTTTAAAAAAAACAAACAAACAAACAAACAAACTCGCAAACGCACGCCTCTCCGTCCTCACTATAACGACCAATCTGATCAAAAACTGAATCAATTCACCAAATCGATCAAAAGGCGACCTTTCCGGCTCCCTTCAGACTTCTGTCTGATAGAGTATGCAGACAACTTGCATTCGTTGTCTCCATTTCTATGACACATAAATTCATCCTATTGGGAGAGTGAGTGAGCACTTGTTCCCAAAACTCGCGCAGCAGTTGCACTGTCTGTTACGCGCAGATCTGCAGGTTTGACGCGTGGGTTTTCTGTGGAACTGCGGGTCTTCCTGACGCGCTGATAATTTCGCATTGCGCTAAGTCTGCTGGTCCCTTTCCATGCGAACCGATCTGTCAACATTCCCTACGAGGAAACCTGTTTGGCCGTGACACACTATGCTGTGTGCCCGTTTATGCTGGTTCTTGCAGTATGGTTTCCTAATTGATACAGTCTGTATCATTTCATTCTTCCTTTAGGGTCAACCGCATGTAGATGGATGCCAATGCCGTGTCAAGTTGACGTCTTGCTTCAGTTTTTGCAGTAGATGCCGATGCTGTGAAAAGTGTACCGATGATTTCAGACTTTGTTTTGCTTCTTTGTTTGTTTATGTTTACAGTCTTTGCAGTAAACAATGCCATGCCTTGCACAGTTTGTTTATGTTTGTTTTTGCTTCATTTCAGAGTGAAGCCCCTTGTCTGTGTACGCATGCGTGTGCGTGTGCGAGTGTGTGTGTTGGGGGTGGGGGGTGGGGGGCTCTCTCTCTTTCATAGTTTGACTGTTTTGACAGTTCTCTTGTGTAGGTAGTCAGTACAGCTTCACTAGGCATGATGTACTCACATATCTATTCTAAAATACTTCCATATGTTGAACAATTAAGTAGTGGGGGAAAACAAGTGCAGGCTAACAATTCTTCAGTCACTATAGTAATGACTTGGCAAAGATTTGAACTTTTAGAAAAGAAAAAAAAAAATGAAGATGAAGAAAATGGGGGGAATATATTATAAATATGAGAAACCCTTCACTAGCCGCCTGAGGGAACCATCGCAATCCTTCTCGAAGGCACATCTATTTGTATTGCCTGCTCCTAGGCCTTTCGTCCGCTGGATCGGACTCATCAGTGAGACGCGGCTGATTGTGTCTGTGCTCTTGGTGTCAAATAGAGACACACCACAGTCCATAATTCTGTGGTGTTCTCACCACCAAGGGTTCAAAAGAGAATGCAACAGCACCCCCGAAGCAGCCAGCGAAGGGTAGCAAAATGGAACAAAACGAAAGTGTGGAGAGGAAAAAAGTTGCTGAAAGACTAAAAGCATTATGCACACAGTATAAGATGTAGGGGACAATCTTTGAGCCTATGCTTGAGGATCCATTCAAGGATACAAGGGAGATCAAAAGATGTGGAACAGTCTGCGTGGTCAGCTCTGCTGTTCAATAACCCAAGCATTGTAAGTGGCTAAGAATTGTACAGAACAACCTTTACTTGGATCTCCTAAGAGATGCAATCTCCCACTGATTGACCAAACAATATAATGCTGAACAATTAAGTAGTGGGGGAAAACAAGTGCAGGCTAACAATTCTTCCATATGTTCAAACAAACATACATACAGTAATTCACTGCGAACAATACATGTTCCGTGATAATATGAGGCTGGTAGAACGCACTGCTGTAAGTACCTCGGGGCAAGTGTTTCAGATGAGGGATCAAAACCTGAAGTGCTCTCCAGAGTTGCCGCAAACGACAGCATCACCAGCGCTAGCCAGACTAAGACCCACCTGGAATAACAGAAACATCCCAACCAGTTCCAAGATCAGACGGACGCCACCCCCCCCCCCCCCCCCCGTCGTTGCCGTTATTCCTCTATGCCTGTGAGGCGGACACTATGACGGCCGAATTTGAGAGAGCGGGATTCAGGCGTTACAGATGAGATGCTTCCGCAAGAGCCTTGGCATCTCACACAAAAACCACATGACCAACTTAGAGGTCCAGACCAGAGTAAGGCAATGGGCGAGAGAGAGAGGGAGGGTCAGTCTGACTCTCATTTTAAAACCCTCCCCAAGAACAGTGCTCAGAATTCCGATCACTTCATGCACCAGTCAGACGACGCTCTGTTCATGACGTGGCCGGGGAAAACCAACGTATGAACATAACGAGAAAGGAGTCGTTTCTTTTTCTTTTCTTTTTCTTTTTTTTTTCCTCTGGCGTCTTGCCCTTTAAGATAACGTACCTCCACAATCGGAGATGAAGAGGGTTACGCACAGTTTTAAGAAGCTGAATCAGAGACGAGACTGAAACACACGTCAGGCCAAACGATCCGGCCAATTCTGGACAAAATGTCCTGCGGTTGAAACCTAACAAGGCCGCTGTTCACCCGCGTTGATGAATTAAACGGCATGGCGGCACAAACAGCGCAGAACAAAAGAGCTGGGAGGTGGAGGGGGTCTGGCCAGGACGGAGGGAGGGAGAAGGGCTGGGGAGGGGGGGGGGGGAGACATACAGGAGAATGGGTCAGTCAAGGGAGAGCCTTGCGAAGGGAGGGGGGGGGGGGGGAGGGGGGCGGAAAGACAAGAAGTTTGAGAGGACACACAACAGGACGAACCTTTGAAACAGACGGGTGAAGAAGTTTTGACCGGCGAACGAAGACAAGGGTCAAGACGGTGATGACAGGTGGGTGTAAGGAGGGTGCGGAGAAGACAGGAAGAGAGGGAGTGGGGGGGGGGGGGGAGGAGGGGGGGCGGAGTGGGGGAAGGGAGGGGGAAGCGGGGGAGAGGACTTGAATGGGAGGATGGAGGGAGGCAGGAGTGACAGGGAGGGACATGATGGGGGGGGGGGGAGGGGCTGTGTGGGGGGGGGGGGAAGGGGTAGGGGTAGGGGTGGGGGTGGGGGGGGGGGTTGGCGAGGGAGAAGGCGGAGAAAAAAAAAGTAGCAGGGGGACGTGAAGGTCAGCAATTCTAGGATGTTGACTGGAGCGTAGTTCCGGTTTATCTCTAGGCTCTCTACAACTGTGGCTCGATGAGTCCTTTCTTCCACTCGCCCACCAAACTCACCCCACCACACCCAATGCCCCCCCTTCCCCCCCCCTCTCCAACCTTCCCTCCACACAGTGAAAGCTGAGCCTGCTAAAACAAATAATCAGAATGAAATTAGTTTGTTGTTGTTGTTGTTGTTGTTGTTTGTTTGAAGAATTCCAAACGACAGTGACCATGGCGGACAAAAAAATGGGGAAATCGTTGTTGTTGTTGTTTGTTTGAAGAATTCCAAATTGACAGTGACCATGGCGGACAAAAAAATGGGGAAATCGTTGTTGTTGTTGTTTGTTTGAAGAATTCCAAATTGACAGTGACCATGGCGAACAACATGGGGAAAACGAAAGGAAACAAGAAAAAGGTTCAAGTCAAAACGATGAGCATCTGCACACATCGGTCCGTGCTTTTTCACACACACACACACACTCACAGCGCACGCACACACATACACACGCGCACACACACACACACACACACACACACACACACACGCGCGCGCACACACACACACACACACACACACACTCACAGCGCACGCACACACACACACACACACACACACACACACACACACACACACGCACACACACCGCGCGCGCACACACACACACACACACACACACACACTCACACACACCTGGGCTATAAGCAACATTATCTTATCTCACACTCAAACACACTCACATAATTATACACACACACATACACACACATACACACACACATACACATACACGCACACACACATACACACACACACAGACACAAACATTCATTCACACACACACACACACACACACACACACACACACACACACACACACACACTTCCTTACATAAACTGACTGCAATCGCTGTTGACTGTTCTGTCTCTGTGCAGGATAAGTTAAAGCCCAAACCTATATACAGTGGACAGCAGGTCTAAACACGCATCCACACACACTCGCATGCACACACACACACACACCACACCGCGCGCGCGCGCGCGCACGCACACGCACACACACACACACACGCACGCACGCACGCACACACACACACACACACACACACACACACACACACACACACACACACACGCTCAAGTCCATTTCACGTTCATGACCCCGAAACAAAATACAAGAAAGGGCTTTAACGGCAGAGTCGGAAAGTCACGCTGCTAATTCCCACCACCACATCGAAGTGACAAAGGGAAGTTGATACAACGGATCCAGCGTAAAGGTGGGAAAATCGATCAAAGCGTGTTGAAACAGAAAAGCGTTTGCACAACGGACAAAAATCACTCGGGTTGACGAGGACCGCGTGAGCGTGTCACCGGGTTGAAGGTGCTTGGCCAATAATGAGGCTTCTGTCCACACCTTTCCAGTGTACAGGCATCGGATAGACCACCACATCATCGGCATGTCCAGGGATTGTTTTCGTCATGGTTGACTGCCTTTCCTTCAATCCTGATCACGCCCTCACACGACCGCCGGCAGATTTCAGGCGACAAATCCTGCATGCGGATTGTGTCACACGACAATGTGATCTTCACAACCCGCCTGCTGCTGGAAAACTGTTTCTGATGGGTGTCTGCGTCGTCTTCTATCCTCTTTTAATTTCTTACGCATCAATGCGAATTTTGTTTGTTGTTGTTCTTCTTCTTACACTGTGAATTTTGTTGTGTTTGCATCATACCGATACTGTGGCACACACTGGCCTGCAATAAAGTGCATGTGTGGCACACACTGGCCTGCAATAAAGTGCATGTGTGGCACACACTGGCCTGCAATAAAGTGCATGTGTGGCACACACTGGCCTGCAATAAAGTGCATGTGTGGCACACACTGGCCTGCAATAAAGTGCATGTGTGGCACACACTGGCCTGCAATAAAGTGCATGTGTGGCACACACTGGCCTGCAATAAAGTGCATGTGTGGCACACACTGGCCTGCAATAAAGTGTATGTGTGGCACACACTGGCCTGCAATAAAGTGTAAATGTGGCACACATTGGCCTGCAATAAAGTGTATGTCTGGCACACATTGGCCTGCAATAAAGTGTATGTGTGGCACACATTGGCCAGCAATAAAGTGCATGTGATCTTCAGCGACCAACGGTGGTCAGAACTGACCTTCGGTAGCAATTATTTCGTAGGCATGGAAACGGTTGTTCTGGATGAAACTCCAAATGATCTGAACTGCACCACATAGGCCAGGTAGACATTACGCTTTACCTCTGTCTCAAGATGCACTAAATCCTGTTTTCCACCAGCCAGAACATCTTTATTTTCTAGGAAAGTATGTGATATGATTTTTACAATGCGTGAGTTTGGAACTTTGACGTGGCTTACAAAAATTCAATCTGTGTTGCATGAGAATGGGATGGAACAGGTGTGGCTGGTCGCAAATAAGAGATTTCTTTCAAAAGATTAAGACTGCACTGTTTATTTGGATTTAGACGGCATGAGCACTTAAATACTAGTAACAGATTCTCCACGCACAAATATTGCAAGACAGGTTTTGTCCGAGAGATTAGTACAAAGGAGGAATACATGTACAAGAATGTACTTACTCACTTCAGGATGACCAATGTTCACAGATACAGTTATTTGAATAATAATTTTTTTTTAAAAACCAGCTAGAGAACTAAAAATGTCTATTTTGTATAGGCACACCTGAAACTGAAATTCGCTTTACCTTTGAAAAAACACTGTACAATGTTTGTAGGCGCAAAAACTATTCCAAGTTTTACTCATATTGATTCTTCAGGGAACCACAATCTAAAATGTATCAGATTGTCTGGAGAAAAGACTCCTGATTTTAATTTAAAAATTTTTTATTTCGTGCATTAAAGCTCCAGTCTCAAACTGTTCAAATAAATGAAAACAAGACAGGCCAACATCGTCATGACACGCAGACTACAAGTTGCAAAGACACAGAGCATAAAGGGAATAGTCGCATCAGATTTCTATGTCTACATTTTGTCTACGTAAGCATGCGACACGCACATGTGCACAATTGTGTGAATATGTGATCAATGACCAGTTCAATGCTATACTACCACCACCACACCTTTCCACCCCACGGAAAGGGATACGGCCTATTCAATACAGCATGTGCCGGTATCGGTGTCAGCTCTTTGGCAACATGACTACTTAGAGCGATCAGCAGTGCTACACGGACACACTGGTGACAGGACAGGGCCGTTCCCTGTGCATGTGGCAAGCAGTCCGTGGAATCACACACTCCTGCCGGACCCCTTAGGTGCCTGCAGTGCCGTCCCTTCACCCTAGCACTCAGCAGAGAGATGGCTGACCCTCATAGGTTCATCACATTACACACACTGAGGTCTCCTTACTCTTGAACTGTAACCTTATCTTGGCTAAAAATAGTGCGCACCATGCGTCGTGGATCTCCAAGGAGCCAAGCTTTTTGTACAGGAATAATCCACGTCACAAGTCTCCATGGACTAATGCGTTTTGTACATGAATAAAGCCATGACATACGTCACCAGTCTCCATGGTCCCACGCTTTTTGTACAGGAATAATCCACGTCACAAGTCTCCATGGACTAATGCGTTTTGTACATGAATAAAGCCCTGCCATACGTCACCAGTCTCCATGGTCCCACACTTTCTGTACATGAATAAAGCCCTGCCATACGTCACCAGTCTCCATGGTCCCACACTTTCTGTACAGGAATAAAGCCCTGCCATACGTCACCAATTCTCCAGGGTTCCACACTTTCTGTACATGTATAAAGCCATGCCATACGTCACCAGTCTCCAGGGTCCCACACTTTCTGTACAGGTATAAAGCTATGCTTTACGTCACCATTTTCCAGGGACCCATGCTGTCTGAATAAAGCCTTGACGTACACCAGTCTCCAGGGACCCGTGCTTTCTGAATAAAGCCTTGTCCTATATCAGTCTCCAGGGACCCGTGCTTTCTGAATAAAGCCTTGACGTACACCAGTCTCCAGGGACCCATGCTTTCTGAATAAAGCCTTGACGTACATCAGTCTCCAGGGACCCGTGCTTTCTGAATAAAGCCTTGACGTACATCAGTCTCCAGGGACCCGTGCTTTCTTAATAAAGCCTTGTCGTACATCAGTCTCCAGGGACCCATGCTTTCTGAATAAAGCCTTGTCGTACATCAGTCTCCAGGGACCCGTGTTTTCTGAATAAAGCCTTGACGTACATCAGTCTCCAGGGACACGTGCTTTCTGAATAAAGCCTAGACGTACATCAGTCTCCAGGGACCCATGCTTAGGAACCCATGCTTTCTGAATAAAGCCTTGTCGTACACCAGTCTCCAGGGACCCGTGCTTTCTGAATAAAGCCATGTCGTACACCAGTCTCCAGGGACCCATGCTTAGGAACCCATGCTTTCTGAATAAAGCCTTGTCGTACATCAGTCTCCTGGGACCTGTGCTTTCTGAATAAAGCCATGTCGTACACCAGTCTCCAGGGACCCATGCTTTCTGAATAAAGGCTTGACGTACATCAGTCTCCTGGGACCCATGCTTTCTGAATAAAGCCTTGTCCTACATCAGTCTCTAGGGACCCGTGCTTTCTGAATAAAGCCTTGACGTACACCAGTCTCCTGGGACCCATGCTTTCTGAATAAAGCCTTGACGTACACCAGTCTCCAGGGACCCATACTTTCTGAACATAGCCTTGATGTACACCAGTCTCCTGGGACCCATGCTTTCTGAATAAAGCCTTGAACGAGTTGACGTACACCAGTCTCCAGGGACCCGTGCTTTATGAATAAAGCCTTGTCGTACAACAGTCTCCAGGGACCCATGCTGTTTGAATACAGCCTTGACGTACATCAGTCTCCAGGGACCCGTGCTTTCTGAATAAAGCCTTGTCCTACATCAGTCTCCAGGGACCCATGCTTTCTGAATACAGCCTTGACGTACACCAGTCTCCAGGGACCCGTGCTTTCTGAATAAAGCCATGTCGTACATCAGTCTCCAGGGACCCGTGCTTTCTGAATAAAGCCATGTCGTACATCAGTGTCCAGGGACCCGTGCTTTCTGAATAAAGCCATGTCGTACATCAGTCTCCAGGGACCCGTGCTTTCTGAATAAAGCCTTGTCGTACATCAGTGTCCAGGGACCCACGCTTTTAACCAAGCACTATAGCCTAGCCTTGTTTCGGTTTATTCCTTTGTCGACAAAACAAAAAGCAAACAAAAAACGATTTTTGGTCCACACGTGGGGCCATACTTCACTGACGATGACGGTCCTAACAGTTTGTGGAGACAGCTTAAAAAACGGTTATCACTCATGAAAAAGTATGACTGTGGGTCATTCCATACCCACGATGTAGGGCAAAGGTTACACAGTAAGAATAACTTATCAATATATATATGACCAAAACTCCAGTGTGAAATCAATTCTGCTCTACGGATGCGAGACATGGCGGACAACACAAACGATGCAACAAAAGATTCAGACATTCTTCAACGCTTGTCTGATGCGCATCTACAAAATCCGATGGCAGAAGATCCGAAACGAAGATCTGTGGCAGCGTGCGGGACAGGAACCAGTGGCCAAGCAGATACTGCGAAGGAAGTGGGGCTGGATCGGACACACCCTCAGGAAGCCAGCATCCAACATCACACGCCAAGCCCTGACCTGGAACCCGCAGGGACAGAGGAAGAGAGGCCGGCCTCGCAACAGCTGGAGGCGAGACACTGAGGCGGAGCTGAAACAACAAGGGACCAACTGGACTGGAATGACCAGAACAGAGTGCGATGGCGAAGGGTCGTCGATGGCCTATGCTCCACCGGGAGCGATGGGCATCATGAATGAATGAATGAATGCATAACCTGCATAACCCTTGCCACATTTTCCTCTTTCGCGATTTCCCAAAGACGGGATACGAGAGACTCGAATTCAGGACACAGATCTAAAAGATAGAGTGTCAGCTTAACTAAAGAGCTCTATTCTTCTCGCCATCGGTACTTGGCACCCACTTTTCGACTTTTGTCCTGAGAAGGGCATGGAAGTTTTCATTAAACAGTTCAATGTTTGAGCCATTCTTGGCTCGTTAGTGTCATTCTACGCATGGCCCTCCTTGGCTAGCCGGTGTACGTGTTTCCATCAGTCCGACACGTTCGTCCACAAGGACACGGTCACATCCAAGCCCACAGAAAGCTTGAATGAAGTGGCTGGAACTGACCAGCAGAGAGCTGTTCTTCCTACCGTGCCTGTAAGGCTGCCGCGGTGTAATATTCTACGAGCGGTTCACCTGCAGTACCTACACTAATAGCCGACAGAGATGTACCTGAGGGAAGATTCAAAGGGGAAGGGGAGAAGAACGCAAGGTCTCTCTCTCTCTCTCTCTCTCTCTCTCTCTCTCTCTCTCTCTCACACACACACACACTCACTCATCACACACGCACGCACGCACGCACACACACACTCTCTCACTCACACACACACACACACACACACACACACACCAGTGAGAGACCAAGAGGGGTTATGACCCCGTCACGGGTCACAGCCAGTGACAGAATTACGAGCAATAAACCGACAATACCCGTACATTCTATGAATTTATTTTGGGTGAAAGAAGGGGGAGCTAGAGAGAAGAGAAGAAAAAAAAAAAAGGGGGGGGGGGGGGCAGAGAAAAACCGATCAACAAGGTGAATAAAAGAGAGAGAAAGGCACAGACACACAGACTGTGTGTGAGCTGATTTCCAGAAGGGAAGATCGACAGGAGCCAGGAGAGGATTGGGAGTAAGCCAACCAAACGGCATCCTGTACACGTATATAGGTGGCCCTACTAACACATGAAATTCGACCGTCCAACCTTTTTCCCTTCGAAAGTATGGCTAAGAAAGGTAGAGTTGGACCATCCATCCATGCATGACCAGACGTGCTGACGGACACCCCCCCCCCCCCCCACCCCCCGCCCCCCAGTCGAAGACAATGCACACCTGTACAGTCAAGGCTCATTCCACGTCATACACACTCCACTCGCTGTGGCCTCTACAGAACACGACCAGCCAGTGAGCCTTTCAAACCACAGAAAGCAGTGAACACACACACACACACACACACACACACCCCCCTAGTTTATCTATTCTGTTGTTCAATTCAACGGTATTCTCTCTCTCTCTCTCTCTCTCTCTCTCTCTCTCTCTCTCTCTCTCTCTCAGTGAAAACTTTCAGTAAAACGAATATATCTTTGAAACTGTAGCTACTTCATAGACAAAAAAAAAAAGGTATCCAGCCATGAAACTTTTTTTGAAGGGGTATGGGGAAGGGAGAGGGGGGGGGGGCGGGGGGGGGGGGGGGGGGCATGATACTCACCAGCTGGCAAACCGATAGACAAAACAAACCTTCGGAACGTCTGTCTACTATTCAGCCCGGCAAAGCCTCGATCTTTTCTTTTAGCAGATCTGATCACTCCCCAACAACACATCCCACCGTCTCGCTACAGCGCTTCTCAAACCGACCCTGTGTTGTTCAGTGCGTGAACTGTCCCACACCCTGCATCCAGCTATAGCAAGCTGACAGCCGGGCACAGACAGACCAGCAGCCAAAGCGGCAGAAATGATCAAACTTCGTCTCCTCCACCCCCAACCCCCTCCTTCCCCCCATCTGCCTAACCACCTCACCCCCCCCCCCCAAAAAAAAAAAAAAAAAAAGAGTGAACACACACACACCCAGGCCCTTCCTCTCCTTCCCCCCACTGCTCCGGCCATCCCACCCCCTCCCTCTCCCCCAACCATCCCCTACCCCCGCCCACCCTCTCCACCTCTTTTCCCTCCCCCGCCCCGAGCTAGTCATAACGTTTCAGGTGACGATCAGGATATCACATGACCGCTGCATCTCCAAACGTAACGGGACTGAAGAGGGGGGGGGGGGGGGGGGGTGGAGGGAGGGAGAGACGAGACTGCAGGGGGGTATGAAGATTGGAGAGGGTGGGGGTGGGAGTGGGGGGGGGGGGTGAGGTCACAGGGAGGGAAAAAAAGGATGGCGAGAGACAGAGAGGGAAGGATATCCGTTGAAAAGAAAGTGGGGGAAAAAGCTGGGGGGGGGGGGGAGGGGGGGGCAGGGAATGAGAGAGAGAGAGAGAGAGAGAGATGGGGTGGGGGGAGAGAGAGGCGCGAGGGTAGGAAAACCACAGGGAGAGAGAAAAGAAGGTACGGAGAATAGAGATTGGGAGGAACACATTACAAGAAAAAGTTTTCTTTCTTTCTTTCTTTCTTTCTTTCTGCGTACGCAGGCTGATACTCCTGCGGACTGTATAGACAGGCAGTGGAGTTTTGTGTGTATGACCGTTTTTATCCCGCCATTAAGGCAGCCATACTCCAACTTCGGGAAAGGTGCATGCTATGTGTAACGTGTCATCCATACCAACGGCCAAACTGGCCTTCTCTTCCGAAAGTTGGTGATGGGATTTTACGTGTGTGCAAGATGTTGAGCGTGCGTTCACACACGGAACCTCGGGTTTATAGTCTCATTCCAAGGACTGTATGGGGAATGGAGTCAGAACCAATGTTAACTCCGAGGAGACAGACAGTGACAGAAAGGCAGGGAGACAGATGGACAGAAGGAGGGCAGTAGAGGTGAGATTGAGAGAGCGACACACACAGGACGAGAGAGGTGGGGAAAGAAAGAGAAAGTGTATAATACATACACGTGGACACTAACTGCGCGAGCATGAACGAACACACGCATGCACGTCTTCAGCGAGTAATCCATACCACTGTCTTTAAATCTGAGGCTGATGCTGTTTTCCAGAGCCAAACAGTGGGGCAAAGGATAGGAAGCAGACTACAAGAAAATCCGCTCTACCCACAGACTCCTTTAGGTATATAGAGTCTAGCACGATTTTTTTTTTCCGCATCTTCGTTGAAGTACAGACATTCGGTCACTTTAGAATGGCGCACTTAAGCACTTTGTGTAAACTGTTGGATCTCTCTCTCTCTCTCTCTCTCTCTCTCTCTCTCTCTCTCCATCACTCACACACACACACACACACACGCACGCATGCACGCACATACGCACGCACGGACACACACACAGAGAAGAGACAGAGACAGACATGCAGAAAGACAGACAGACAGAGAGAGAGAGAGGCAGCAACAGACAGAGAGAGAGAGAGAGAGACTGAGAGAGATTGTGAGACGTTGGCAAGACGACAGCCTGACAGAACACAAATTAATGTTAAGCAACCCCACCCAACATACCTCACAAAGTAAAATAGAAGGTAAAAGGCAAACAGCACGGACCAACACCATACACACGTCTCTCCAAACACACACATGATACCGACACCAACTGATTCACTCACTCACACCCTATGACACACATACAAACGCACGTGTGTATACAAACATGAGAAGCCTGACAGACGCAGAGAGAGAGAGACAGAGAGAGAGAGAGAGAGAGAGACAGACAGACAGACAGACAGACAGACAGGCAGAGAGAGAGAGAGAGAGAGAGAGCCAATCATATGCAAAACAATTACACGGCACGAGTACTGAATCTCTACATAGACCCGCCCCTTCCTTCACCGTCTCATACACACCAACACAAATACACAGCTTTTTTTTTTTTTTTTACCTTCCCACCTCCCCCCCCCCCTCCCCCAAATTCCTCCCCTACCCTTCTTCCCCCCTTTTCCCCCACAACAAAGACAGTGAAGACAGAGGGAGTGGTGGAAGGAAGGGAGGAGGTTGGGGGTTGGGGGAGAAAGACATACACACCTGTGATGACCAAAACCCAAGGTCACACAATATCTGGACTAAAGGCGTACAGTACCCCTAGTAGAGGAACTTGAAGATCCACTCTGTCGATGGTGACTTAATGTATGTACCTGGTCTCTACTTGGCCATAGTGTGTGTGTGTGTGTGTGTGTGTTGTGTGTGTGTGTGTGTGTGTGTGTGTGTGTGTGTGTGCACGCGCGCGCTATTGTGTGTGGGTGTAATGCATACACACAAGCCATGCACACACAGAGACACACATACCACTAGTTTGAGTAACATCACTTAAGAGCTCCTAAGGGACAGAATTTCACGGGAGGAACATGGAGAAAGCAAGGGAGAGAAGGGAAAGGATGGAGCTGACAGGAATGGGTGGAGGTGTTTCACTGATGGTACTTTTCAAAGAGGAAGCATTAGACCATTTTAAGTTGGAAAACATCTTCCCATTCAGGTGGCTGAGCAGTTCACAATTGAGATAACAGCACATGTTGGGGGGGAGGTGTAACTACAGAAAGTTCAGGCCGAGTAAATACTGCAAATGTGGACAGATGGGATGAAATGACACAAGGACAGGTGTACACAAAGAGAACAATTCGGGCGAAATGAAGATATGATGTGTGGGCTGGTGCAAAGACAATAATTCTAACACAATGAAAGTGCACAATATGTAGACTGCTGTACACAGAGACAATTCTGGACAAATGCTGTACACAAGAGACAATTCTGGACAAATGCTGTACACACAGACAATTCTGGACAAATGCTGTACACAGAGACAATTCTGGACAAATGCTGTAAACAGAGACAATTCTGGACAAATGCTGTACACAGAGACAATTCTGGGCAAATGCTGTACACAGAGACAATTCTGGACAAATGCTGTACACAGAGACAATTCTGGACAAATGCTGTACACAGACAATTCTGGGCAAATTCTGTACACAGAGACAATTCTGGACAAACGCTGTACACAGAGACAATTCTGGGCAAATGCTGTACACAGAGACAATTCTGGACAAATGCTGTACACAGAGACAATTCTGGACAAATGCTGTACACAGAGACAGTTCTGGACAAATGCTGTACACAGAGACAATTCTGGATAAATGCTGTACACAGAGACAATTCTGGACAAATGCTGTAAACAGTGACAACAATTCTGGACCAATGACACCACATGACATGCAGACTGGTATAAACAGAACAATTCTGGACCAATGAGATGAATCAACATGCAGACTGGTGAAAACAGACCAACAATTCTGGACCAATGAGATAATATGACATGTAGACTGGTAAAAATTGACCAATAATTCTGGACCAATGAGATAACAAGACATGTAGACTGGTGAAAACTGACCAATAATTCTGGACCAATGGGATAATATGACATGTAGACTGGTGAAAACAGACCAACAATTCTGGACCAATGAGATGAATCGACATGTAGACTGTGTTAACAGCAACAACAGTTCTGGACCAGTGAGATAATATGACATGTAGACAGGTGAAAACAGACCAATAATTCTGGACGAATGAGATGAATCGGCCTGGACCAATGAGATAACATGACATGTAGACTGTGTTAACAGCAGCAACAACAATTCTGGACCAATGAGATAATATGACATGTAGACAGGTGAAAACAGACCAATAATTCTGGACCAATGAGATGGTGTAAACAGTCCAACAATTCTGGGCCAATGAATGGGCACGCCATGTAGCCTAGTGCAACACAGACATTTCTGGCCTCACAGACTGGTGTTAAAGACCAACCGCTCTGGTCATAGAGGATGAGTTGACATGTAGACTGGTGTACACATACCAACAACTCTGGACAAATGAGATGATATGACATACTGTATGGCATCAAATTCATTGATCAACCATTCTGGGAAGATGAAAATATGAGGAGAAAAAAAATCACTGACGTCTTCCCCCCCACCCCCTCCACTGGCAGTCAAAAAATAATTAAAAGATTATTTCATACTGATACCATGATAGGCATGTATGTATGAGTGTGTGTGTGTGTGTGTGTGTGTGTGTGTGTGTGTGTGTGTGTGTGTGTGTGTGTGTTGTGAGTGTGTGTGTGGCGCGCACGTGTGTATGTGTGAGTGTGTGTGCATGTGCGTGTGTGCGTGTGTGTGTGTGTGTGGTGTGTGTGTGTGCGTGCGCGCGCATGTGTGCGTATGTGTGTAAGTGTGTGTGCGTGTGTGTATGTGTATGCGTGTCTAAGCTCCTTTTCCCATGAGTGACATTCCACCATTCTGGAACAGCCTGATGTGACCAAATCTTTCACCGACAAGGTCAAAGTTGGTGAGAGTCAACATCAAAACTCAACAGAGTTCAATGAGTTACAACACAGTGTTACGACAGAGGATCAGCCAGTGTCTGTATCATCTGTGTTGTCTTGCTGCAAGCATCAAGTCATCGCAGTGAGAACGTCAGTCACCAGCAAGGAACACCTCTACACTAAGTCTGGGGATGTTAACTCCAATCACATTCAACACTGACGGGCCCTGAACAAGTGTATATATAAAGTGAGAGGGCCAGAGAGGAAATCCTGACAGCTGAGAAACCCATACGCTTCACAGGACTGATACATTAGAGTACCTCAAGGCACTGTCTGTCCCACGCCAGCTTACGTGAGTCATAGCAGGCATTACCGACTGACACTGAAGCCTTTTTCCCACTTTCCATGGCCTCCATGGCTGCCGTGATATTTTCTCGTTATGAATGGCGAGCCTCTCGTTTCTGCTCTAGCAATAGCATACACGTGTATCCAAGTTCCCCAACTGATTTTTAAATTGCTCACTTCACAATTCATAATAAAGGGGGTGGGGGTGGGGGTGGGGGACTGGTTCTATGAATGTGCCAGCACACTTGTGCATCCACCTCCACCCTCCTCCTCCTCCCCCAACATACACGCGCACGCACACGCACACACACACACATACACTCTCTGTCCCTCAATTCATCAACCAAGTGAAAAAGGGGACATGACTCCTGCCTGCCATTGAAGAAATAACAACAAGCAGTAAAAGAAAAACTGTCCATTCAGTCTACGAACTGGCATTTACTCAAAGAAAAAGCTCAAAAAGAGAGAGAGAGAGAGAGAGAGAGAGAGAGAGAGAGAGAGAGAAGACAGACAGACAGACAGAGACACAGACAGACCCAGAGAGCAGGTGAGGCAAACAGACACATGCCCAATGGACAAAGACTGACTGGCAGCCCTCCAATTCCCAGGAGAAGAGTGAGGTGGGTTGGTGGTGGAGGGGAGAGGGGGGGGGAGGTGTGGGTGTGGGTGGGAGTAACCCAATCATCATGTTTGTGTTGTTTACAACTTAGTAGGGAAAAAAATGTCCTACAGCGCAAAAAAACTGGACACAAACAATATCATATTACATCAACAACGGGACCTACAATTCAGCTTCAAGTCGCTAGCAGCTAAGGACAGAAGTTAGAACATCCACTAAGGACAGAAGTTAAAACGTCCATTAAGTACAGAAGTTAAAATGTCCACTATGGACACTAAGGACAGAAGTTAAAACATCCACTAAAACATCCACTAAGGACATACGTTAAAATGTCCACTAAGGACAGAAGTTAAAACATCCACTAAAACATCCACTAAGGACATACGTTAAAATGTCCACTAAGGACAGAAGTTAAAATGTCCACTAAAACGTCCACTAAGGACAGAAGTTAAAACGTCCACTAAGGAAAGAAGTTAAAACGGCCACTAAGGACAGAAGTTGAAACGTCCACTAAAACATCCACTAAGGACACTAAGGACAGAAGTTAAAACGTCCACTAAAACGTCCATTAAGCGTCCACTAAAACGTCCACTAAGGACAGAAGTTAAAAGGACAGAAGTTAAAACGTCCACTAAAACATCCACTAAAGACACTAAGGACAGAAGAGAAAACGTCCACTAAAACGTCCACAAAGGACAGAAGTTAAAACGTTCACTAAAACGTCCACTAAGGACAGAAGTTAAAACGTCCACTAAGGACAGAAGTTAAAACGTTCACTAAAACGTCCACTAAGGACAGAAGTTAAAACGTCCACTAAAACGTCCACTACGGACAGAAGTTACAACCACCAAACAACCCTTATAAGTCTAAGCCAGTGACCGCGCACTCTTGTTGGTCACTCGATGTTCAGTCAAGCAAACATGTTACGCCTGGCCACTGCACCGGACAGAAAAGAGGGCAGGGGGGGGGGGGGGGGGGGAATCCTCCTCAACACCCCTTTGTCCACTTAATGCAGCTCTGTCCCCCCACCCCCCACCCCTCCCCACCCCCCCAACTCCAAGCCTCACTCTTCTCCCGCTCTCCTCCCCCCCCCCCCAGTCCCCCCCCCCTTCCTAATTTCCTTCCCCTTCTCTGTTTCCTTCTCTCGCCCAGCCCTTCCCTCACCCTCCCTCTCTCTCTTTCTTTCTCTGGGTCAATCTTCCTCCCTCTTTCCGTCTACCCCCAATCCCTGAAAAATGTGTGGGAACGCCCTCGCACAGCCCCCCCCCCCCCCCCCCACACCTCTCTCTCTCTCTCTCTCCTCTCTCTCTCTCTCTCTCTCTCTCTCCCCAACGATACCTTGTAACCCTCAATGTAACAGCAGCACAATAAAGAGCCTGACGACTACTGCTGCTTAAATAACACTTATACAAAAACAAAACAAAACAACAACAACAACAACAACAAACGAATGAAACCTAATGAAGGCGTTTCCCGTGACCAGTCCAACCAAACAACAATATCACAAATCAAAACAAACACGCACAGAGGGGAAACAACTCACTAGCAGCAAGCAGGCACACACACCAACATCACTCACCAACATGAATTTAATGATGTCAGTAATAAACTCGGCAGCTTCCTCTTCCTCTCCAGCAAGATTAAAAGTAAACCCTCAACTCAAGGGACGCTTCACTCCACGGTGCTAACGGCTCTACAGCCCTTCCCCCAGCCCACCAGATGTCTGGGCGTGAACTAGGCCTAGCAGCGGCCCGCATGAAGCATCAAAGACATGGGACACATAGCAGCAGCAGGCTGACTTGCAGGCAGGCAGGCAGGCAGGCAAGGCAAGGCAAGGCAAGCCAGGCCAAACTAAAAGCAAGCACAGGTCTGCCAAGCTGGCAAACTCCGACGCCTCCGGAAAACAAAGACAGATTGAGAAGAGACCCGACTGACAGGCCCTTCCTTCCCCTCTCCTACAGCCACACACACCACACACCCGCTCCTGTTCTTCACACGCCCGCCCCCCCCCCCCCCCCCCCACCTTTCCGTTCTTCCTCCAACCCCACACAACTAGCAGGGCTTCAGGGTGATAAGTGATGGGAGGGAGGATGTGAGTCAGTATGGAGTGTGGGAGGGGTGTACCAAGGAAAAAAGTTTTAAAAAGTGAACACGCACGTGCGCGTACGCACGCACGCATGCACGCACACACACACACACACACACACACACACACACACACACACACACACACACACACAGGGGAGTGGATGGGGGTGAGGGACAGATACAGAGAGAGAGAGAGAGAGAGAGAGAGAGAGCAACAAAACGGATGGGGTGGGGACACACACACACACACACACACACACACACACACACACACACACAGCAATAAAGGCTGACACAGAAGCGGAACTGTCAAAGGAACCATGATGAAAAATTCATGGCTGAAATTCAAGGGGTGGGTTGGGGAGGGGTGGAGGGGGTGGGGGAAGGGGGGGGGGAAGTGAAGGGACGAACTTGAGGGGTGAACCGTCACAAGAAGACCTGGAAAGAGGGACATGTGGCGCGGATGGTGTTTTGATGTTGTCAGCATTTGAACACCTGTGCAGTTTGGCCCTCTGAAATAATTTTAAAATGATTCTGATCCCCCCGCACTTATTCAATCTTTAGAAGAGGATAACGAAACAAACGAAGAGAAAGAAAAATTCCCATGAAAGTCTTTGAAGGGTGTCTAGATATTTTTGCTATTTTATGCTGCTTCATTAAAATGATATAAAACACTTGATAAAATGGTAACCGTGTCTCCACCTTCAGAATTTTCTCAATTTTGCACACACATACACACACACAAACATACACACACACACACACGCACGCACGCACACACACACACACACACACACACACACACACACACACACACACACACACACACACACGCACGCATGCATGCAAGCACACACACTCACACAAACATACAGACACATACACACACACTCACTCACTCACAAAATCAGAGAAGAGACAGAGAGGGACAGAGACAGAGAGGGGGAGAGAGAGAGAACACCAGAGCTGACCATTCTACCAGAGGTCAGA
>CM065741.1:7075596-7080000 GCA_033310375.1 Conus canariensis
ATGATCAAATAAAATCGTGCATTTTTCTAAATGGTCAAAAATCAGAGTTCTTTGGCAGTTTTAGGGGAGTTCGTCAAGGAGAAAACCTTTCACCCTTATTGTTTTCATTATTTTTGAATGATCTACAACAGTTCCTTATTGACAATAACTGTTCTACTCTAGAATGTGATTTAACGCAAGAGTTGAACTTGAACAGTTTATTAAATTGCTTGTATTGTTATATGCTGATGATACAATTTTACTGGCAAATTCTAAATCAGCTTTGCAAAAAGAACTTATTGCCTTACATATATATTGCACGCAATGGCAATTAGAAGTAAATCCAAAGAAAACAAAAATAGTTGTCTTTCATGGTCGAAATAGTATGCGTGAAATTTTTTTCTTTGGGAATGAAAAAAATAGAGGTTCTTAATTCAATGAAATACTTAGGCATCGAGTTCAGCAGAACAGGTTCTTTTTACAAAGCAAAAAAAAAGTGCTTATAATCAGGCTCTCAAGGCAATGTTTTCATTATTACAAACTGCAAGGAAGCAGTAATTGCCAGCTGATGTTTGCATATAATTATTTTATTCCATAGTTGTACCTGTGTTGTTGTATGGTTGTGAAATTTGGGGTTATGAAAATGTGATATATTAGAAAAGTTACAGTTACGTTTTTTAAAGTATTTATTTAGATTAAATAAAACTACAATGACTTCAATGATTTATGGTGAAACCGGAATCTATCCTTTATCTGTACTGATTAAAGTGGAGAATGATAAGGTTCTGGGCTAACTTAGTTGTTCCTGATTCTAAGAAGTATTCAAACAAAGTATATAATATCTTACATGAACTATATACAAAAGGAATTTTCGTTTCACCATGGCTTAGTTATGTTAAAGTATTTTATTTGAAACTGGTTTTGATTGTGTCTGGGAATCTCATTCATTCACAAACAGAAGTAACTTATGTAAGTGTGTTAAAAAGGAGTTGCAAAATGATTATGCTCGTGATTGGCGCAGTTCTCTTGAAAAACAGCAACAAATGTGTATTCTATAAAAGTGTAAAGACTGTCTTTGGAAAAGAACATTATACTTCTACCTTACCAGATATTTATGTTATATCTTTATTTAAATTTAGATGTAGTAACCATAAATTGCAAATTGAAATTGGAAGACACCATAATGTTCCAAGAGAATTGCGTATTTGTCGTAACTGTGAAATGGGTGAAACTGGAGATGAATTTCATTCCATCATGGAATGTCCAAAATATAATGAACTTCGTGAAAAAATTCATCCCTAAAAAATATCTAAAACCAAAGTCTGTTTTCAACTTCTGTAATTTGTTTAAAAAAAGGAAGACGCATTTGTTTGAATATTAGTAAGTTTCTAAAAAATGGGAAGATCGTTTAATGAGATCATTACAGTTCATCAGAATTCAGCATTTCGCAACTATGTTCACACATTGTTCTGAGTGAGTTTCGTATTTCTCTTTGTTACATTTGTATCCACCATGCCCAACAGGGGTCAAGGATTAAATTTGAATTGAATTGAATTGAATTGAATTGTGTGTGTGGTGTGGTGTGTGTGTGTGGTGTGTGTGTGTGTGTGTGTGTGTGTGTGTGTGTGTGTGTGTGTGTGTGTGTGTGAGGTCTCACACCTTACCAGGTTACCTGCTATTGAAATGAATTTGAAATTATCATTGCTAAAGCTCTTCCTGAACAGCGTTTCGACCTCTTAGGTCTTCTTCAGGCAAGATACACAACACTCAGGACAACGAAAATGAACGAGCAATCGCTTAGCCTAACTCCATCCTATTCGCCGCAAGATGGGCGTTGAATCATTGAAATCATTGCTGTTGAAATGTTGATCAGGCAGTAGCCAATGTCCACGAGGGGATGGGAGAAGGGGGGTCTCACACCCATCATATCATGTTACCTGCTATTGAACTCTTGATGTTGCTGTTTGTCCTCCTCCCTCCCTCCCTCCCTCCTCCGGCTCATGCCTCAGCTGGGCCTTCTCCCTCACACACCCCCCCTCCATCCCTCACCCTCTTACACAACACACACAACACACACACGCACACACACACACACACACACACACACACAACACACACACCACACACACACCACACACACCACACACCCATACTTCCCCCTCCCACCTCAATAGTATCGAGTGTGTTTGTTTGGTTCCGAGTGCTGTAGCCTGATGATGATGATGATGATGATGATGATGATGATGATGATGATGATGATTGATGATGATGACACGTGTGTGTGTGGTGGGGGGGGGGGGGGGGAGGGGGGGTTACGTAACAAACATGACCATGATTTCTTTAGGGTCACGCATCAGACAGCAATCCACGCAGTGAACTGCACCATCCAAGCCCCCACCCCCCACCCCCACCCCGATCCCCTGTCCCGCTGATCAGTAATCCAGCGGTGACCTTAATTTCTGCACATGAAAGTCGATTCTGGATAGGCATAACCAACTGGTTCTGTTCAAAATAAAGAACTTAATGGCACCCATAGCTTTAAGTGCAGGATTTAATATGCATACTTCCACGTCATCTGTCTCATGCTATGTCTCCTCCTGCCTGCTTCTGTTTAAGAAAATAATCGAGTATGATACAGAATATGTAGCGTTTTGGTCCTGATTTGTAACTCTGGACACGGACCTGAACTGCTGACGTCACATATTATCAGGCGTTAGAGCTCACTTGTTGCCAGTCCACTCTGAATAAAATAGTGTCATTCCTTTATCTTAATTAATTTACTTGGAAACGTCTGTCATATATCGTGATAGACATATGAAAGAAAAGACGCGAAATCAACTTTAAAACGCAGTTTGAAAAATTCTCAGTACAACTGAGTGTGCCTGTCTATAAATAGTTTCTCTTAAGCAAAGCCTTAGTGTCAGTGATCTTTTCAATCAGTGAACGCAGTTTTTTTTTTGTTTTTTTTAAACTATTGTTTTCAATCAGTTTTCCCCATTTCTGAATCGCGCTAGTGGGTGGCAAGTTGAGTTTCTGGCGTTGGGCATCGAGATATTGTACAAATTACTCGTTTGATTAATCAGCGTGGATGTCTGTGGCACGTTGACATCAGAATCCAGTTCTTGGTGTTCCGACGTCTCATCTGCTGATGCTGTTCGTTCATCAGGCGCTCTTCGCGCAGCCAAGTCTCGTTCCGTCAATCTCCATGCCGCGTTCAGTGGAGAAGGTCCCTCCACAGACACATCAGAATTCCACTTCTTCTTCACTCGTTGTTTGTTGTGGATTTCCAGCCGTAACTGAGGGTTGCGCCATCGACTTTGAATGTATATGTCTGTGGTTGGCGCCATCGACTTTGAATGTGTATGTCTGTGGTTGGCGCCATCGACTTTGAATGTGTATGTCTGTGGTTGGCGCCATCGACTTTGAATGTGTATGTCTGTGGTTGGCGCCATCGACTGTCAATGCATATGTCTGTGGTTGGCGCCATCGAACTGTTAATGCATATGTCTGTGGTTGGCGCCATCGACTTTGAATGTGTATGTCTGTGGTTGGCGCCATCGACTGTTAATGCATATGTCTGTGGTTGGTGCCATCGACTGTTAATGCATATGTCTGTGGTTGGCGCCATCGACTTTGAATGTGTATGTCTGTGGTTGGTGCCATCGACTGTTAATGCATATGTCTGTGGTTGGCGCCATCGACTGTTAATGCATATGTCTGTGGTTGGCGCCATCGACTTTGAATGTGTATGTCTGTGGTTGGCGCCATCGACTGTTAATGCATATGTCTGTGGTTGGCGCCCCGGATACGGATTCATCATTCTCCTCCTCTTTGGTGAATCCTAGGGATGTCTTTCGTGGGTTTTTTTGTTTGTTTGTTTGTTTGTTTGTTTTTTGTTTGGATTGTTTGTTTTTGGCATTAGTTGCAAAACCAAGAAGAGAGTGCATTAAAAAAAAAATTACAAGCATCTAAAGTCTGTGGTGAACATAACTTTCAGGAGTGATTTCGTATTGCATCATTTTTCACCTACGAATCGGTTATATGACGAAATCATCCATCGCTTCTGGCATCAGTTTAGACCATATGCAGAACTGCTCCCAGCTGGTTGGTTTGGCAGCGGAGAACAGCACTTCTCTGGGTCCCACTGCACATTTGGGTTGCGATTCTGCACAGAGTGAGATGGTCTTTTGCACCAAAATTCCGCTGTCTTTCACAGTTCAATCTGCATAGTCTGTGATTATTGTTTCGGAATTCAAACAAGACAGAAACACGTACAAAAATTAAAGCGAAACATCCGGTAGGGGCTTACCTGCGAACCGGTGTGTGTTTGATTGCCGAAAAGCGCTGCACGATGGCTCAAGGGAGACAACTTCCTGACTCCCACGCTTTTCACAAGCGGCAAGTCGCTTTGAGTTTTACGCCCCC
>CM065741.1:7080100-7082600 GCA_033310375.1 Conus canariensis
GCCCGGGGGTCTTTTTTTAAATAAACCTTGTCGTACATCAGCCCCAACCCTGCTTTCTAAATAAACCCTTGTGTACATCATCCCCAGGGCCCCGTTTTTTTCTGAATAAACCTTTGACGTACTCTCCCGGGGACACGTGCTTTTAAAAAAACCTAATCACATCCCCGGGGACCTGTTTAAACCCGTTTTCTGATAACCTTGTGTCACCATCTCCGGGGCCCCCTGCTTTCTAATAAAGCCATGTGTCCCCAAAGTCCCAGGGACCCTTTTTTGGAACCCATCTTTCGAAAAAACCTTGTTTACATCAGTCTCCGGGGACTGTGTTTTGAATAAAGCCATGTCGACACCAGTCTCCAGGGCCCCCTGCTTTCTAAATAAAGGTTGCTACATCAGCCCGGGGGACCCATGCTTTTGAAAAAGCCTTTCCTAATCAGTCTTGGGGACCCGGCTTTCGAATAACCCTTGCTACCCAGTCCCCTGGGCCCCATCCCTTTGAATAAGCCTTGAGTACCCCCAGTCCGGGCCCCTACTTTCTGAACATACCCTTGAGTACACCACTCCTGGGCCCTGTTTCTGAATAAACCCTTGAACGAGGACGTACCCTCCCGGGGCCCCGTGCTTTAAATAAACCTTGGTACAACGTCTCCGGGACCCATGTTTTGAATAAGCCTTGAGACTTTCTCTCCAGGAAAACCCTGCTTTCTGAATAAACCCTTTTGTCCTCTCCCCAGGGCCTGCTTTCGAATCGCCTTGACTACACCATCTCCAGGGCCCTGCTTCTGAATAACCCATGTTCATCAGTCTCCGGGCCCTGCTTTCTAATAAAGCCATGTCTACATCAGTGCCGGGCCCCCTGCTTTCGAATAAAGCCGT
Organism: Conus canariensis; assembly: GCA_033310375.1. Classification (NCBI taxonomy): domain Eukaryota; kingdom Metazoa; phylum Mollusca; class Gastropoda; order Neogastropoda; family Conidae; genus Conus; species Conus canariensis. The sequence continues at coordinate 7,080,974 of CM065741.1, forward strand.
CTACATCTCCCCGGGGCCCCCGGGCTTTCGAATAAACCCCTTGTCGTACATCATGTCCAGGGACCCACGCTTTTAACCAAAAAGCACTATGCCTAGCCTTGTTTCGGTTTTTTCCTTTGTGACAAAACAAAAAAACAAAAAAAAAAGTTTTTGGGTCCCACGTGGGGCCTTTACTTCCTGCGATGCGGCCCTAACAGTTTGTGAAGACAGCTTAAAAAACGGTTATCACTCATGAAAAAGTATGCTGTGGGTCATTCCATACCCCCGATGTAGGGCAAAGGTTAAAAGTAAGAAAATTACAATATATAATGACCCAAAACTCCAGTGTGAAATCAATTTGCTCAGGAGCGAGACATGGCGGACAACCAAACATGCAACAAAAGATTAGAATTCTTCAACGCTTGTCTGAGCGATCTACAAAATCCGAGGCAGGAGAAATCCGAAACGAAGATTGTGGCAGCGTGCGGGACAGGAACCATGGCCAAGCAGTACTGCGAAGGAAGTGGGGCTGGATCGGACACACCCCAGGAAGCCAGCACCAACATCACCCCAAGCCCTGACCTGGAACCCGCAGGGACAGAGGAAAGAGGCGGCCTCGAAAAGGGAGGGAGCACTGAGCGGGGAGCTGAAAAACAAGGGACAAACTGGACTGGAATGACCAGAACAATGCGTGGCGAGGGTCGCGTGGCCTTGCTCCACCCGGGAGCGATGGGCATCAGAATGAATGAATGAATGCATAACCTGCATAACCTTGCCCCATTTTTCTTTCGCGATTTCCCAAAGACGGGAACGGAAATCGAATTAGGACACAGATCTAAAAGTAGAGTGTAGCTTAACTAAAGACCCTATTCTTCTCGCCATCGGTACTTGGCACCCTTTTTGACTTTTGTCCTGAGAAGGGCATGGAAGTTTTCTTAAAAGTAATGTTTGGGCCATTCTTGGCTCGTTAGTGTCATTCTCGCAGGGGCCCTCCTTGGTACCCGGTGTACTTTTTCCCCTCAGTCCGACACGTTGTCCACAAGGAACGGTCACATCCAACCCACAGAAAGTTGAATGAAGGGCTGGAAACGCCAGCAGAGAGCTGTTTTCCTACCTCCGTAAGGGCCGCGGTGTAATATTCTCGAGCGGTTCACCTGCAGTACCTACACTAATAGCCGGACAGAGATTACTGGGGAAATTCAAAGGGGAAGGGGAGGGAACGCAAGGTCTCTCTCTCCTCTCTCTCCTCTCTCTCTCTCTCTCTCTCTACACACACACACCAACACCCTCTCACACCGCACCACGCCGCACACACACCATCTCTCACTCACACCCACAAAACAACCCACACACACAAAACCAGGAGAGACCAAGAGGGGTTATGACCCCGCAGGGGGTCACAGCCAGTGACAGAATTACGAGCAATAAACCGACAATCCCGTACATTCTATGAATTTATTTTGGGTGAAGAAGGGGGGCTAGAGAGAAGAGAAGAAAAAAAAAAAAGGGGGGGGGCAGAGGAAAAAGATCAACAAGGTGAATAAAAGAGAGAGAAAGGCACAGACACACAGACTGTGTGTGAGCTGATTTCCAGAAGGGAAGATCGACAGGAGCCAGGAGGAGGATTGGGAGTAAGCAACCAAACGGC
>CM065741.1:7090100-7092600 GCA_033310375.1 Conus canariensis
TACGTGAGTCATAGCAGGCATTATCGACTGACACTGAAGCCTTTTTCCCACTTTCCATGGCCTCCATGGCTGCCGTGATATTTTCTCGTTATGAATGGCGAGCCTCTCGTTTCTGTTCTAGCAATAGCATACACGTGTATCCAAGTTCCCCAACTGATTTTTAAACTGCTCACTTCACAATTCATAATAAAGGGGGTGGAGGGGTGGGGGGGGGACTGGTTCTATGAATGTGCCAGCACACTTGTGCGTCCACCTCCACCCTCCTCCTCCTCCCCCAACATACACGCGCACGCACACGCACACACATACACTCTCTGTCCCTCAATTCATCAACCAAGTGAAAAAGGGGACATGACTCCTGCCTGCCATTGAAGAAATCACAACAAGCAGTAAAGAAAAACTGTCCATTCAGTCTACAAACTGGCATTTACTCAAAGAAAAAGCTCAAAAAGAGAGAGAGAGAGAGAGAGAGAAGAGAGAGAGAGAGAGAGAGAGAGAAGACAGACAGACAGAGACACAGACAGACCCAGAGAGCAGGTGAGGCAAACAGACACATGCCCAATGGACAAAGACTGACTGGCAGCCCTCCAATTCCCAGGAGAAGACTGAGGTGGGGTGGTGGTGGAGGGGAGGGGGGGGGTGTGGGTGTGGGTGGGAGTAACCCAATCATCATGTTCGTGTAGTTTACAACTTAGCAGGAAAAAAATGTCCTACAGCACAAAAAAAAATGGACACGAACAACATCATATTAAATAGACAACGGGACCTACAGTTGAGCTTCAAGTCGCTAGCAGCTAAGGGCAGAAGTTAAAACATCCACTAAGGACAGAAGTTAAAACGTTCATTAAAGACAGAAGTTAAAACGTCCACTAAGGACACTAAGGACAGAAGTTAAAACGTCCACTAAGGACAGAAGTTAAAATGTCCACTAAGGACAGAAGTTAAAACATCCACTAAGGACAGAAGTTAAAATGTCCATTAAAGACAGACGTTAAAACATCCACTAAGGACACTAAGGACAGAAGTTAAAACGTCCACTAAGGACATAAGTTAAAATGTCCACTAAGGACAAAAGTTAAAACGTCCACCACTATGGACACTATGGACAGAAGTTAAAACGTCCACTAAAACGTCCACTAAGGACAGAAGTTAAAACGTTCACTAAGGACAGAAGTTAAAACGGCCACCAAGGACAGAAGTTAAAACGGCCACTAAGGACACTATGGACAGATGTTAAAACGTCCACTAAAACGTCCACTAAGGACAGAAGTTAAAACGGCCACTAAGGACACTATGGACAGAAGTTAAAACGTCCACTAAAACGTCCACTAAGGACATAAATTAAAACGTTCACTAAGGACAGAAGTTAAAACGGCCACTAAGGACAGAAGTTAAAACGTCCACTAAAACATCCACTAAGGACACTAAGGACAGAAGTTGAAATGTCCACTAAAACGTCCACTAAGGACAGAAATTAAAACGTCCACTAAGGACAGAAGTTAAAACGTCCACTAAAACGTCCACTACGGACAGAAGTTACAACAACCAAACAACCCTTATAGGTCTAAGCCAGTGACCGCGCACTCTTGTTGGTCACTCGATGTTCAGTCAAGCAAACATGTTACGCCTGGCCACTGCACCGGACAGAAAAGAGGGCAGGGGGGAATCCTCCTCAACACCCCTTTGTCCACTTAATGCAGCTCTGTCCCCCCCCCCCCCCCCCCCACCCTCACAACTCCAAGGCTCACTCTTCTCCCGCTTCTCCTCCCCCCCCCCCCCCCCCCCCCCCTCCTAATTTCCTTCCCCTTCTCGGTTTCCTTCTCTCGCCGAGCCCTTCCCTCACCCTCCCTCTCTCTCTTTCTTTCTCTGGGTCAATCTTCCTCCCTCTTTCCGTCTACCCCCAATCCCTGAAAAATGTGTGGGAACGCCCTCGCACAGCCCCCCCCCCCCCCCACCTCTCCCCCCCCCCCCACCTCTCCCCCCCCCCCCCCCCAACGATACCTTGTAACCCTCAATGTAACAGCAGCACAATAAAGAGCCTGACGACTACTGCTGCTTACATAACACTTATACAAAAACAAAACAAAAAACAACAACAACAACAAACGAATGAAACCTAATGAAGGCGTTTCCCGTGACCAGTCCAACCAAACAACAATATAACAAAAACAAAACAAACACGCACAGAGGGGAAACAACTCACCAGCAGCAAGCAGGCACACACACCAACATCACTCACCAACATGAATTTAATGATGTCAGTAATAAACTCGGCAGCTTCCTCTTCCTCTCCAGCAAGATTAAAAGTAAACCCTCAACTAAAGGGACGCTTCACTCCACGGTGCTAACGGCACTACAGCCCTTCCCCAGCCCACCAGATGTCTGGGCGTGAACTAGGCCTAGCAGCGGCCCGCATGGAGCATCAAAGACATGGGACACACAGCAGCAGCAGGCTGACTTGCAGGCTAGGCAGGCAGGCAGGCAGGCAGGCAAGGCAAGG
>CM065741.1:7102600-7115100 GCA_033310375.1 Conus canariensis
AAATGTGCTTATGATCAGGCTCTCAAGCAATGTTTTCATTATTATAAACTGCAAGGAAGCAGAAATTGCCAATTGATGTTTGCATACAATTATTTTATTCCATAGTTGTACCTGTGTTGTTGTATGGTTGTGAAATTTGGGGTTATGAAAATGTTGATATATTAGAAAAGTTACAGTTACGTTTTTTAAAGTATTTATTTAGATTAAATAAAACTACAATGACTTCAATGATTTATGGTGAAACCGGAATCTATCCTTTATCTGTACTGATTAAAGTGAGAATGATAAGGTTCTGGGCTAACTTAGTTGTTCCTGATTCTAAGAAGTATTCAAACAAAGTATATAATATCTTACATGAACTATATACAAAAGGAATTTTCGTTTCACCATGGCTTAGTTATGTTAAAAGTATTTTATTTGAAACTGGTTTTGATTGTGTCTGGGAATCTCATTCATTCACAAACAGAAGTAACTTATGTAAGTGTGTTAAAAAGGAGTTGCAAAATAATTATGCTCGTGATTGGCGCAGTTCTCTTGAAAACAGCAACAAGTGTGTATTCTATAAAAGTGTAAAGACTGTCTTTGGAAAAGAACATTATATTTCTACCTTACCAGATATTTATGTTATATCTTTATTTAAATTTAGATGTAGTAACCATAAATTGCAAATTGAAATTGGAAGACACCATAATGTTCCAAGAGAATTGCGTATTTGTCGTAACTGTGAAATGGGTGAAATTGGAGATGAATTTCATTGCATCATGGAATGTCCAAAATATAATGAACTTCGTGAAAAATTCATCCCTAAAAATATCTAAAACCAAAGCCTGTTTTCAACTTCTGTAATTTATTTCAAAAAGGAAGACGCATTTGTTTGAATATTAGTAAGTTTCTAAAAAATGGGAAGATTGTTTAATGAGATCATTACAGTTCATCAGAATTCAGCATTTCGCAACTATGTTCACACATTGTTCTGAGTGAGTTTCGTATTTCTCTTTGTTACATTTGTACCCTCCATGCCCCAACAGGGGTCAAAGGATTAAATTTGAATTGAATTGAATTGTGTGTGTGTGTGTGTGTGTGTGTGTGTGTGTGTGTGTGTGTGTGTGTGTGTGTGTGTGTGTGTGTGTGTGTGTGTGTGAGTGAGGTCTCACACCTATACCAGGTTACCTGCTATTGAAATGAATTTGAAATATCATTGCTAAAGCTCTTCCCGAACAGCGTTTCGATCTCTTAGGTCTTCTTCAGGCAAGATACACAACACTCAGGACAACGAAAATGAACGAGCAATCGCTTAGCCTAACTTCATCTTATTCGCCGCAAGATGGGCGTTGAATCATTGAAATCATTGCTGTTGAAATGTTGATCAGGCAGTAGCCAATGTCCACGAGGGGATGGGAGAAGGGGGGTCTCACACCCATCATATCATGTTACCTGCTATTAAACTCTTGATGTTGCTGTTTGTCCTCCTCCCTCCCTCCCTCCCTCCTCCGGCTCATGCCTCAGCTGGGCCTTCTCCCCTCACCCCCCCCCTCCATCCCCTCACCCCTACACACACACACACACACACACACCACACACACACACACACACACACACACACACACACACACCATACTTCCCCCTCCACCTCAATAGTATCGAGTGTGTTTGTTTGGTTCCGAGTGCTGTAGCCTGATGATGATGATGATGATGATGATGATGATGATGATGATGATGATGACACGTGTGTGTGTGTGTGTGTGTGTGTGTGTGTGTGTGTGTGTGTGTGTGTGTGTGTGTGTGTGTGTGTGTGTGTGTGTTTTACGTAACAAACATGACCATGATTTCTTTAGGGTCACGCATCAGACAGCAATCCACGCAGTGAACTGCACCATCCAAGCCCCCACCCCCCACCCCCACCCCGATCCACTGTCCCGCTGATCAGTAATCCAGCGGTGACCTTAATTTCTGCACATGAAAATCGATTCTGGATAGGCATAACCAACTGGTTCTGTTCAAAATAAAGAACTTAATGGCACCCATAGCTGTAAGTGCAGGATTTGATATGCATACTTCCACGTCATCTGTCTCATGCTATGTCTCCTCCTGCCCTGCTTCTGTTTCAGAAAATAATCGAGTATGATACAGAATATGTAGCGTTTTGGTCCTGATTTGTAACTCTGGACACGGACCTGAACTGCTGACGTCACATATTATCAGGCGTTAGAGCTCACTTGTTGCCAGTCCACTCTGAATAAAATAGTGTCATTCGTTTATCTTAATTAATTTACTTGGAAACATCTGTCATATATCGTGAAAGACATATGAAAGAAAAGACGCGAAATCAACTTTAAAACGCAGTTTGAAAAATTCTCAGTACAACTGAGTGTGCCTGTCTATAAATAGTTTTCTCTTAAGCAAAGCCTTAGTGTCAGTGATCTTTTCAATCAGTGAACGCAGTTTTTTTTTTTTTTTTTTTAACTATTGTTTCAATCAGTTTTCCCCATTTCTGAATCGCGCTAGTGGGTGGCAAGTTGAGTTTCTGGCGTTGGGCATCGAGATATTGTACAAATTACTCGTTTGATTAATCAGCGTGGATGTCTGTGGCACGTTGACATCAGAATCCAGTTCTTGGTGTTCCGACGTCTCATCTGCTGATGCCGTTCGTTCATCAGGCGCTCTTCGCGCAGCCAAGTCTCGTTCCGTCAATCTTCATGCCGCGTTCAGTGGAGAAGGTCCCTCCACAGACACATCAGAATTCCACTTCTTCTTCACTCGTTGTCTGTTGGGGATTTCCAGTCGTAACTGAGGATTGGCGCCATCGACTTTCAATGTATATGTCTGTGGTTGGTGCCATCGATTTTGAATGTGTATGTCTGTGGTTGGCGCCATCGGCTTTGAATGTGTATGTCTGTGGTTGGCGCCATCGTCTGTTAATGTATATGTCTGTGGTTGGCGCCATCGACTGTAATGCTATGTCTGTGGTTGGCGCCATCGACTTATGATATGTCTGTGGTTGGCGCCATCGACTGTCAATGCATATAGTCTGTGGTTGGCGCCATCGACTGTCAATGCATATGTCTGTGGTTGGCGCCATCGACTGTTTATGCATATGGTGGTTGGGCCATCGATTGATGTATGTCTGTGGTTGGCGCCATCGACTGTTAATGCATATGTCTGTGGTTGGTGCCCGGATACGGATTCATCATTCTCCCTTTTGGTGAATCCTAGGGATGTCTTTCGTGGTTTTGTTTGTTTGTTTTTTGTTTGGCTTGTTTGTTTGTTTGTTTTTGGCATTAGCTGCAAAACCAAGAAGAGAGTGCATTAAAAAAAAATTACAAACATCTAAAGTCTGTGGGGAACATAACTTTCAGAGTGATTTCGTACTGCATCATATTTTCACCTACGAATCAGTTATATGACGAAATCATCCATCGCTTCTGGCATCAGTTTAGACCAATATGCAGAACTGCTCCCAGCTGGTTGGTTTGGCAGCGGAGAACAGCACTTGTCTGGGTCCCACCGTGGCCTCTGTGATATCTATCACGGAGGCGACGGTCCCACCCGCACCTTTGGGTGTACGATTCTGCACAGAGCGAGACTGGCCTTTTTCGCAGATTCTGCTGTCTTTCACAGTTCAGTCTGTATAGTCTGTGATTATTGTTTCAGAATTCAACAAGACAAGAAACATGTACAAACTTAAAGCGAAACATCCGGTAGGAGCTTACCTGCGAACCGGTGTGTGTTTGATTGCCGAATAGCGCTGCACGATGGGCTCAAGGGAGACAACTTCCTGACTCCCACGCTTTTCACAGAGCGGCAAGTCGCTTTGAGTTTACGCCCCCTCTTGATAACAATAATCATGAACTCAGTTTGCAGTCGTATTCCCACTACAACATACACAAAACACACTAAAGATATGAAACACACACACACACACACACACACACACACACACACACACACACACATATAAAACAAAATGGACGATAAGATTGAAATAAACGACCGAAATGACAAAAAGAGATTGAAAGAAGGGATCGAGAGAGAGAGTGACACACACACACACACACACACACACACACACACACACACACACACACACACACACACACACACACACACACACACACACACACAGAGCGAGAGAGAGAGAGAGAGAGAGAGAGAGAGAGAGAGAGAGAGTGACACACACACACACACACACACACACACACACACACACACACACACACACACACACACACAGAGCGAGAGAGAGAGAGAGAGAGAGAGAGAGAGAGAGAGAGAGAGACACACACACACACACACAGACAGACAGACAGACAGAGAGAGACAGAGAGACAGAGACAGAGGCAGGTTGGGTGGAATGGAAGCTAGGAAGAGAAGAAAATTTAAGAAGAGGAAGGCGTGCGTGCGTGCGTGCGTGTGTGTGTGGTGTGTGTGTGTGTGTGTGTGTGTGTGTGTGTGTGTGTGTGTGTGTGTGTGTGTGTGGTGGGGGGGGTAGAGGGAGAAGAGGGGGCGTGATGGAGAGAGAGAGAGAGAGAGAGAGAGAGAGAGAGAGAGAGAGAGAGAGAGAGAGAGAGAGGGAGAGAGACGAGAGCTCACCCCACGACACAGACCTGCTCTTCAAAGTTGAAGGACTTCCCAAACCGCAGAATCGATTATGGCCCCTGCAACTCGAAGGTCATTACTCATCCCCCACTACCCCGGCTGGAGCAGTCCGATGGGCCGATCAGGCAGCACTGTAAACTGGCCACAAGGCCAGCAGCATGGGGCCAGTCATCGATCGTCTGAACTCGCAGCTCCGTCCACAGAGAGGCCGCACAGACCCTGGATTAAGACAGACATAAGGGAGCCGGAATAGCTCAGTGGTAGAGCGCCGGACTCGTAATCTTGATGATCCTGGCGTTGCGGGTTCGAATCTCCGCCGGACCGTTTCGGTACAGGGGGATTTTTTTCCCCTCGGAATTAACATTAGTTCTGACTCCATTTTCCACACAGTCCTTCGAATGAGACTATAAACCGAGGTTCCGTGTGTGAACGCACGCATAACATCTTGTACACACGTAAAATCCCACCACCAACTTTCGGAAGAGAAGGCCAGTTTGGCCGTTGATATGGATGACACATTACACATAGCATGCACCTTCCTGAAGTTGGAGTATGGCTGCCTTAATGGCGGGATTAAAAAAAAAACAAAAAAAAAACGGTCATACACACAAAACTCCATTCCTTTGTTGGGTAGATGGGATTAATCTTTGCCTGTCTATACAGGGGGTGTCCGCAGGAGTATCAGGCTGCGTACGGGGAAAAAGAAAAAGAAAAAGAAAAAAGAAAGACAGACAGACATAGAGGACAGCTGTAAAGAAGGGAAAGGGAAGCAACTCGAGTGTATTGGGAGTCCGGTTCGCCCAGTCGGTCAGTGGTTAGGCACCAAGTTCGCAGTAACACATGACGTAGCGTGTTCGAATCTCGCTATTGAACAGCATATAAAACTACCATTGTGTCACTGCTATCTGAATATGTTGCTGTTGTTCTGAAATTGCAAACACAGAGAGAGAGAGAGAGAGAGAGAGAGAGAGAGAGAGAGAGAGAGAGAGAGAGAGAGAGAGAGAGAGATGGAAGATAAGGGGTGGGTAAGGAGAGTGGGTGGGCATTGACATTTGTGATTCCGCTTCTCGATTTCCTTTATCGTTCCCAGACTCGATGCCCAAGGTTCACCATGGGCGAGCCTTTGGCGGGTGTGTACAGAGCGTGAGACTCACCTTCCAATGTGTCATGAAAGCGGGTGTGTACAGAGCGTGAGACTCACCTTCCAATGTGTCATGAAAGCGGGTGTGTACAGAGCGTGAGACTCACCTTCCAATGTGTCATGAAAGCGGGTGTGTACAGAGCGTGAGACTCACCTTCCAATGTGTCATGAAAGCGGGTGTGTACAGAGCGTGAGACTCACCTTCCAATGTGTCATGAAAGCGGGTGTGTACAGAGCGTGAGACTCACCTTCCAATGTGTCATGAAAGCGGGTGTGTACAGAGCGTGAGACTCACCTTCCAATGTGTCATGAAAGCGGGTGTGTACAGAGCGTGAGACTCACCTTCCAATGTGTCATGAAAGCGGGTGTGTACAGAGCGTGAGACTCACCTTCCAATGTGTCATGAAAGCGGGTGTGTACAGAGCGTGAGACTCACCTTCCAATGTGTCATGAAAGCGGGTGTGTACAGAGCGTGAGACTCACCTTCCAATGTGTCATGAAAGCGGGGTGTACAGAGCGTGAGACTCACCTTCCAATGTGTCATGAAAGCGGGGTGTACAGAGCGTGAGACTCACCTTCCAATGTGAAGGGGTCGAAGAAAGCGGGGTGTACAGAGGTGAGGACTCACCTTCCAATGTGTCATGAAAGCGGGGGGTGGAGGAGCTAGGGGGGGGGGGGGGGGGGGGGGGCAAGGGGGAGAGGGGGGGGGGTCATCTTCCAATTTTCAGAAGCGGGGACAGAGTGGGTGTTGTGTGGGGGAGGGGGGGGGGGCTTCTGGACAGGAGAGAACTAAATTTTTGCCTAATCTTTATAAGGGGAGGTGGGGATCTCTCATGTTCTAAAAACTTGCAAAAGAGGAGGGAAGGGGGGTGGGGGGGCTTCTGGACAGGAGAGAACTAAATTTTTTGCCTAATCTTTAAAGGGGAGGTGGGGGATCTCATGTTCTAAAAACTTGCAAAAGAGGAGGGAAGGGGGGTGGGGGGCTTCTGGACAGGAGAGAACTAAATTTTTGCCTAATCTTTAAAGGGGAGGTGGGGATCTCTCATGTTCTAAAAACTTGCAAAAAGAGGAGGGAAGGGGGGTGGGGGGGCTTCTGGACAGGAGAGAACTAAATTTTTTGCCTAATCTTTAAAGGGGAGGTGGGGATCTCTCATGTTCTAAAAACTTGCAAAAAGAGGAGGGAAGGGGGGTGGGGAGAAACCAAAACCCATGCCACCCACAAGTTTTAGGCTTCATGTATTTGGGGAGGGGGGGGGGGGGACGAAGGTACTCTGCCCCCTCCCTCCTACAAATTTTCATGGGGGTGGGGGGTTGGCAACTCCCATCCCCTCTCCCCGCCCACTTCTGACGCCGCTGGCCTTACCTCTTTGACCAACCAGATCCGCTTCCCGGTTCTTCCCCCCCCCCCCCCCCCCTCCCCCTCTCCACACAGACAAGAACTCTTCCCCGATGGTCCATTCCTAACTTGGTGTCTGTTAGCAACAGGTCTGTATGAGTCTGGCACTGGGTGCTAAACATTCCATGGCGCACCAGGGTTTTCCACGCGTGTGTTCCCTACCCATCTTCGTCTGTTCTCCACCCCAGCCCACAGAGTCAGCGAGCCCGCTAACAGAATTGCACACAGTCCACCACCACACACACCGCCAGACCTCTCTGACCGATCTGCTGATACGTCAGTGTGGACATTTGCCGCCAGGCCGACCCAGGGTCCAAGCAATCGATGGCGCGCAGTCTCTGTCATGGGCACAGAGAGATGCAGACACAGACAGACAGACAGACAGACAGACATAGTCTGCGAAGGTAGAGATGCAGACGCAGACAGACAGACAGACCTAGTCTGCGAAGGTAGGGTGAAAGCAAAGAATCTAAGCGTGTAGAAACGAAAACCGTAGCCGGTATTCAGTAGAAACCACAGATTCAGCTGAATTCACAAATACCATATAACGACAAATACATTTTGAAAAAAAATTGAGCTAGGTTCTAAATAATTGCATGCTGATGTCCTTACCATTAATCAGTGCAACAGTTGTTCAGATGAGTAGATTTCCTGAGATTCCATTGTCAAAATCGCGTTTCTTTTCTTTATTTTTCTTCTTCTTCTTCTTCTTCTTCTTCTTCTTCTCTCTGTCTATTTTCATTTCGTTCTATTGTCAAAATTGCGTTTCTGTTCACTATTTCTTCTTCTTCTTCTTCTTCTTCTTCTTCTTCTTCTTCGTCTTCGTCTTCTTCTTCTCCTCCTCCTCTTCTTCTTCTTCTTCTTCTTCTTGTTCTTCTCCTTATCCTCCTCCTCCTCTTCTTCTTCTCTTTTTGATATACAGACACCAGCACAGGTTTCTCGGGATATTTTCGTTCTTATTTAGCAGGAATACAGTTGCCCAGGATAGGCATGGACGTGTATAAAATGTACAAGAACTGTGTAGTGTCAGGCCACTGAGAACAAAATAAGGAAGTAAGACCTGCAATTCGTCTTCTTTGGCATTTTCACACAGTTAAAAAAAAAGAGAGAAAAAAATGGAGGCAGGGCTCAAGAGTAACATCTGCCACACGAGCTTGTTCTTGGGGAAAGGATTCAAAAAGACAGACCCCGCAAACCTTTAAATAGGATAGGTTAGAGATCAAATCGGTCAGGAAGCCAAAACAAGTGTCCAAATTACTATTTTATCATTATTATTATCGTCGTCATCATCATCATTATTATTATTATTAATATCATTATTGTTGTTGTTGTTATCATAATGATAATGACGATGATGATGATGATTATCATTATCATCATTGTTTTTATTTTGCTTATTTATTTATTTGTTGGAGGGGGGCTGAAATTGTGGAATTTGCCTATTCGACTCACACTTTAAGAACATTCACTTGTTCCCTTAAACCACTGTCCGCAATACTCTTTACACTGGTTTATGTCTTCGCAATATCAATGATTGACGCCAGTGCATTTCATGACTATGGGCCTACTGATTGATTATTGATGTTAATTTCCTAATGTGATTACGACTATCGTTGGAAAAAGGCTTGATATTTAAAGATCCTGTTTGTTGTCTCGAAGATTGTATGAGAAAAAAAAGATTGTTACCCTTATTTCATCACTATCATACATCATGAATTTAATTAGATCACAGTAATGACTTGCTTGTTCTTCATTGCTGATACGTTTCAGTTTCCTGTTAGTCGTTCACGATACGGTAGAGCAGTCTTTTTTGTTTGTTTTGTTTTGTTTTGTTTTGTTTGTTTTGTTTTTTGTTTTTGCATACGCAGGCTGATACTCCTGCGGACGCTCCCTGTATAGACAGGCAAGGATTAATGCCATCTACCCTACGAAGGCAGTGGAGTTGTGTGTATGACCGTTTTTTATCCCGCCATTAAGGCAGCCATACTCCATCTTCGGGAAAGGTGCATGCTATGTGTAACGTGTCATCCATACCAATGGCCAAACTGGCCTTCTCTTCCGAAAGTTGGTGATGGGATTTGACGTGTGTGCAAGATGTTATGCGTGCGTTAACACAAGGAACCTTGGTTTATAGTCTCATTCGAAGGACTGTATGAGAAATGGAGTCAGAACCAATGTTAACTCCGAGGGAAAAATCCTCCTGTACCGAAACGGCCCAGCGGAGATTCGAACTCGCAACCCCAAGATTACGAGTCCGGCGCTCTAACACTGAGCTCTTCCGGCCCCCGGTAGATCAGTCAACTCTTTGACAAGTTTCGTGAACTGTCTGTGCACTCTCTCTCCCATCACCGATCGTCTTTCAAAGATATATGTCAATTGACATTCCCATGTCCTAACGAACCAAAGATTTGTATTCCTGTAAGGAAACTGAACTGTCTTTTTCTTTTCAATCAGATGAGCATTTCATGATGCCCATGGTTAACACTTGCTTTCTTGACAGCTAACTGAATTTGCTTATGGGGTTTGTTTTGCTTTGTTTTGCCCGTGGGGTTTGTTTTGCTTTGTTTTGCCCGTGGGGTTTGTTTTGCTTTGTTTTGCCCGTGGGGTTTGTTTTGCTTTGTTTTGCCCGTGGGGTTTGTTTTGCTTTGTTTTGCCCGTGGGGTTTGTTTTGCTTTGTTTTGCCCGTGGGTTTGTTTTGCTTTGCTTTGTTTGTTTGTTGTTGTTGGGGTTTTTTTTTCATGACAGAATTTGGACTTCTTTCTTGCTCGCTGTCTCTGTCTCTGTTTTTCTCTATATATATTTGTCTGTGTATCTCTATGTCTCTGTCTCTGCCGCTGTGTCTCTGTCTGTCTGTCTGTCTGCCTGCCTCTCTCCCTGTCTGCCTGTCTGTCTGTATGTCTGCCTCTCTCTGTGTCTGCCTCTGTCTGCCTGCCTGTCTGTCTGTCTGTCATTCTCTCTCTCTCTCTCTCTCTCTCTCTTCTCTCTCCTCTCTCTCTCTCTCCCCCTCTCTTCAGTTTACACACACGGTGTAATTCTTGATCCGGCCATGTTCGACCCGCTAAACTTCAATACAAACACAAGTGGCGGGGAGATCCATGGAGAAACCCCGCTCTTTAAATAAAAGACAGATCAAAAGAAACCAAACCAGCACTCGAAAAAGAGAGAGAAGAGAGAGAGAGAGAGAGAGAGAGAGAGAGAGAGAGAGAGAGAGAGAGAGAGAGAGAGGAGAGCCCAGTAACAAAGTTTCCCACGTCTTCCCACCACCCACATCACTGGATCAGACCTGATGATGCCGCTGAACGCTGGCTGCATGGCCACACCCATCACTGATCAGACCTGATGATGCCGCTGAACACTGGCTGCATGGCCAGCACCCACATCACTGGATCAGACCTGATGATGCCGCTGAACGCTGGCTGCATGGCCACCACCCACATCACTGGATCAGACCTGATGATGCCGCTGAACACTGGCTGCATGGCCAGCACCACATCACTGGATCAGACCTGATGATGCCGCTGAACGCTGGCTGCATGGCCACCACCCACATCACTGGATCAGACCTGATGATGCCGCTGAACGCTGGCTGCATGGCCAGCACCACATCACTGGATCAGACCTGATGATGCCGCTGAACACTGGCTGCATGGCCAGCACCACATCACTGGATCAGACCTGATGATGCCGCTGAACACTGGTGCATGGCCACCACCCCCATCACTGGATCAGACCTGATGATGCCGCTGAACACTGGCTGCATGGCCAGCACCACATCACTGGATCAGACCTGATGATGCCGCTGAACACTGGCTGCATGGCCAGCACCACATCACTGGATCAGACCTGATGATGCCGCTGAACACTGGCTGCATGGCCAGCACACATCACTGGATCAGACCTGATGATGCCGCTGAACACTGGCTGCATGGCCAGCACCCACATCACTGGATCAGACCTGATGATGCCGCTGAACACTGGCTGCATGGCCAGCACCACATCACTGGATCAGACCTGATGATGCCGCTGAACACTGGCTGCATGGCCAGCACCCACATCACTGGATCAGACCTGATGATGCCGCTGAACACTGGCTGCATGGCCAGCACCCACATCACTGGATCAGACCTGATGATGCCGCTGAACACTGGCTGCATGGCCAGCACCCACATCACTGGATCAGACCTGATGATGCCGCTGAACACTGTGTGCATGGCCAGCACCCACATCACTGGATCAGACCTGATGATGCCGCTGAACACTGGCTGCATGGCCAGCACCACATCACTGGATCAGACCTGATGATGCCGCTGAACACTGGCTGCATGGCCAGCACCCAATCACTGGATCAGACCTGATGATGCGCTGAACACTGGCTGATGGCCAGAAGGGGACCTCATCGACGCCTGCATGTCTGTCAAGACACAACTGATGCAGAGGATAGACAGGCAGACAAAAGGCAGCAAGGAGACAGGACGGCGAAGAGCGGAACTGTTGAAGCTGAGGGGAGAGAACTCGAGAAGGTGGCAGGCGAACACACAGGAACGAGCGATGACCGGTTTTTTGTTGTTGTTGTTGTTGTTGTTGTTGTTTTTTTTGTTTTTTTTTTAAGTGAAAAACGCAAAATCGGTTGTGGCCTTTTTTCTTCTCGTTAAATTTTCTTTCTTTCTTTCCTTTTTCTTACAAATATTTTTTTGAAACTGACGATCGTTATAGAGACCTTTGCGACGGAAAATGAAGTACGATTATGTATGTAAATAGCCTCTATCGGCAAATGCGCAGATCGTAGAATTCCTTTTTAAGATCTAAAATATCTTTTGAAATGCTTCTCGACTTAAAAAAAAAAAATCAAGACATAATGGGGAAAGTAGAGTTTTATTTCTGTTCTTAGTTTTATGAGTAAAAATGTTGCGCTGTACTCTTACTATTTTGGATAGCTTTATATGAGAGAGAGAGAGAGAGAGAGAGAGAGAGAGAGAGAGAGAGGGTTTCAATTCCGTTTAAAAAGAAAAGAAAAGGATAAAACTGTCGCTGCTGAAAAGATCAATCTTGATGCTAAAATGGCAAAGGCCAACACGAAGACGTTTCACCTGGAGCTATTTTGGACTTCATTATTTCCACGGGCCAGATGTCTGCACAGTCATTCTGTATCAATGGCCCCCCAACTTCAGCCTTTCTGAAGCACTTGGTTGTTTTCCATTTCTATTCATTTCATTCATTTATTGACTTTGTATGGTATTATAAAGATAAACGCTCGTATTCTCAAAGTATGAATTGTAATTATCATTACTATTATTGTTACTGTTGTTGTTGTTGTTGTTGTTTTCAGGGCAGGGCAAAAATCTTACGGCAGCGTCCATAGCGTTGTTA
>CM065741.1:7120100-7125100 GCA_033310375.1 Conus canariensis
GGGGAGAAGAAGCTATCAAGGCTTGGGGAGAAAGAAGCTATCAAGGCTTGGGGAGAAGAAGCTATCAAGGCTTGGGGAGAAGAAGCTATCAAGGCTTGGGGGAGAAGAGCTATCAAGGCTTGGGGAGAAGCACTACAAGGCTTGGGGAGAAGCAAGCTATCAAGGCTTGGGGAGAAGAAGCTATCAAGGCTTGGGGAGAAGAAGCTATCAAGGCTTGGGAGAGAAGCGTATCAAGGCTTGGGAGAAGAAGCTATCAAGGCTTGGGGAGAAGAAGCTATCAAGGCTTGGGGAGAAGAAGCTATCAAGGCTTGGGAGAAGAACCCTATCAAGGCTTGGGGAGAAGAAGCTATCAAGGCTTGGGGAGAAGCAAGCTATCAAGGCTTGAGGGAGAAGCAGCTATCAAGGCTTGGGAGAGAGCTATCAAGGCTAGGAGAAGCGCTATCAAGGCTTGGGAGAAGCAGCTATCAAGGCTTGGGAGAAAGCTATCAAGGCTTGGGGAGAAGAGCTATCAAGGCTTGGGGAGAAGAAGCTATCAAGGCTTGGGGAGAAGAACAACAAGGCTGGGGAAAGAACTATCAAGGCTTGGAGAGAAGAAGCTATCAAGGCTTGGGGAGAGAAGCTATCAAGGCTTGGGGAGAAGCAAGCAGAGTGCTTGAGGAGAGAAGCTATCAAGGCTTGGGAAGAAGCTATCAAGGCTTGGGAGAAGAACGCTATCAAGGCTTGGGGAAGAAGCTATCAAGGCTTGGGGAGAATTCAGCTGAGAAGCTATCAAGGCTTGGGAGAAGAAGCTATCAAGGCTTGGGGAGAAGAAGCTATCAAGGCTTGGGAGAAGAAGCTATCAAGGCTTGGGGAGAAGAAGCTATCAAGGCTTGGGGAGGAAAGCTATCAAGGCTTGGGAGAAGAAGCTATCAAGGCTTGGGGGAGAAGCTATCAAGGCTTGGAGACAGCTATCAAGGCTTGGGGAGAAGAAGCTATCAAGGCTTGGGGAGAGAAGCTATCAAGGCTTGGGAGAAGAAGCTATCAAGGCTTGGGGAAGAAGCTATCAAGGCTTGGGGAGAAGAAGCTATCAAGGCTTGGGAGAAGAAGCTATCAAGGCTTGGGAGAGAAAGCTATCAAGGCTTGGGGAGAAGAAGCTATCAAGGCTTGGGAGAGAAGCATCAAGGCTTGGGGAGAAGAAGCTATCAAGGCTTGGGAGAAGCAAGCTATCAAGGCTTGGGAGAGAACAAGCTATCAAGGCTTGGGGAGAAGAGCTATCAAGGCTTGGGAGAAGAAGCTTTCAAGGCTTGGGGAGAAGAAGCTATCAAGGCTTGGGGAGAAGCAAGCTATCAAGGCTTGTGGGAAGAAAGAGCTATCAAGGCTTGGGGAGAAGAAGCTATCAAGGCTTGGAGAAAGACAAGCGGAAGACTATCAAGGCTTGGGGAGAAGCAGCTATCAAGGCTTGGGAGAGAAGCAGCTATCAAGGCTTGGGGGAGAAGCAGCTATCAAGGCTTGGGAGAAGAGCTATCAAGGCTTAGGGAAGAGCTATCAAGGCTTGGGGAGAAAGCTATCAAGGCTTGGGAGAGAGCTTCAAGGCTTGAGGAGAAGAGCTATCAAGGCTTGGGGAGAAGAAGCTATCAAGGCTTGGGGAGAAGAAGCTATCAAGGCTTGGGGAGAAGAGCTATCAAGGCTTGGGGAGAAGCTATCAAGGCTTGGGAGAAGAAGCTATCAAGGCTTGGGAGAAAGCAAGCTTAACAAGAGCTTGCTTGGGAGAAGAAGCTATCAAGGCTTGGGGAGAAGAAGCTATCAAGGCTTGGGGGAAGCAAAGGGAAGAAGCCTATCAAGGCTTGGGAGAAGCTATCAAGGCTTGGGAGAAGAAGCTATCAAGGCTTGGGAGAAGAAGCTATTCAAGGCTTGGGAGAGAAGCTATCAGGGCTTGGGAGAAGCTATCAAGGCTTGGGGAGAAGAAGCTATCAAGGCTTGAGGAGAAGAAGCTATCAAGGCTTGAGGAGATGAAAGCTATCAAGGCTTGGAGAGAAGCTATCAAGGCTTGGGGAGAAGAAGCTATCAAGGCTTTGGAGGAGCATAGCTGAGAACAGCTATCAAGGCTTGGGGAGAAGAAGCTATCAAGGCTTGGGGAGAAAAAGTTTTCAAGGTTTGGGGAGAAGAAGCTATCAAGGCTTGGGAAGAAGCAAGCTATCAAGGCTTGGGAGAAGCAGCTATCAAGGCTTGGGAGAAGCTATAGGCTTAAGACAGTATCAAGGCTTGGGGAGAAGCAGCTATCAAGGCTTGGGAGAAAGCTATCAAGGCTTGGGGAGAAGCAGCTATCAAGGCTTGGGGAGAAGCTATCAAGGCTTGGGAGAAGAGCTATCAAGGCTTGGGGAAAAGCTATAAGGCTTGGGAAGAAGCTGTCAAGGCTTGGGGAGAGAGCTATCAAGGCTTGGGAGAAGAAGCTATTAAGGCTTGGGGAGAAGAAGCTATCAGGCTTGGGGAAAAGAAGCTATCAAGGCTTGGGGAGAGGAAGCTAACAAGGCTTGGGAAAGAAGCTATCAAGGCTTGGGGAGAAGCTAACAAGGCTTGGGAAGAGATATCAAGAAGCTATCAAGGCTTGGGAGAAGAAGAACTATCAAGGCTTGGGAGAAAAAGAACTATCAAGGCTTGGGGAAGAAGCTATCACGGCTTGGGGAGAAGCTATCAAGGCTTGGGGAGAAGAAGCTATCAAGGCTTGGGGAGAACAAGCTATCAAGGCTTGAGGAGAAGAAGCTATCAAGGCTTGGGGAGAAAAAGTTATCAAGGCTTGTGGAGAAGCAGCTATCAAGGCTTGGGGAGAAGAAGCTATCAAGGCTTGGGGAGAAGAAGCTATCAAGGCTTGGGGAGAAGAAGCTATCAAGGCTTGGGAAGAACAAGCTATCAAGGCTTGGGGAGAAGAAGCTATCAAGGCTTGGGAAGAACAAGCTATCAAGCTTGAGGAGAAGCAGCTATTAAGGCTTGGGAGAAAGCTATCAAGGCTTGAGGAGAAGCAGCTATCAAGGCTTGGGGAGAAGCTATCAAGGCTTGGGGAGAAGCAGCTATCAAGGCTGGGGAGAAGAAGCTATCAAGGCTTGGGGAAGAAGAAAGCTATCAAGGCTTGGGAGAAGAAGCTATTAAGGCTTGGGGAGAAGAAGCTATCAGGCTTGGGGAGAAGCTTCAAGGCTTGGGGAGAAGAAGCTATCAAGGCTTGGGAGAAGAAGCTATCAAGGCTTGGGGAGAAGAAGCTATCAAGGCTTGGGGAGAAGAAGCTAACAAGGCTTGGGAAGAAGCTATCAAGGCTTGGGGAGAAAGCTATCAAGGCTTGAGGAGAAGAAGCTATCAAGGCTTGGGGAGAAGAAGCTATCAAGGCTTGAGGAGAAGAAGCTATCAAGGCTTGGGGAGAAGAAGATATCAAGGCTTGGGGAGAAGCTATCAAGCCTTGGGGAGAAGAAACTATCTAGGTCCTGAAAGTTACTTGTAGCAAGATCTTGGGAAAGATTCTTGCTGATGAACAAGCAGGTTTCCAAGCTGAAGGAAAGCACAGCCGAGCAAATCTTAAAGCCACGTATCCTTTGCGAGAAAACACCTACAACACCAGTGAGATCTATACCACATTCTTATCGACTTCAAGAAAGCATTTGGCAGGGTCTGGCACGCAGCCTTATGGGCAACCATGTGGAAGTACAGCATCAGTAGGAACATTGTCAGTGTAGAGCAACATCATGAAAGCGCTACATGAGCAGTCCTCAACAATGGTAGCCTAAGCGAACGGTTTCGCGTAACTGCCGGCGTCAGACAGAGCTGTCTACACTCCCCTATTCTCTTCAACAGCTTTCTGAAAAGACTAATGACAGGTGCACTAGAAAACCACCCCAGAACGGTCAGCACTGGAGGCAGGACCATCATAAACTTTCTTTTTAGTGATGCATGGATGCCTTGGATGGACAAGAGGAACAACTTGCCCAGCTAGTAAAACGTCTGTATAAAATATGTGCAGCATATGGACGGAAGTCAGTGCAAGAAAAACCAGACTCATGACAACAACCCCAGAGGCATCAGATGTGTTGCTTGGGACCAGCTGTAACAGGCGAAGGGCCCACCAAAGTCCTGTCTATAATGGTCCAAGCATCAATAACACTACCAACTCAAGCCCATTAGAACAACAACATCTCTCTCTCTCTCAGCTCCGAGTGAGATAAGGAAAGGTTGCTTATAGCCCAACCAACCGCAAAGGGCCATATCAGGGCTGTCACCACGTTAAAATCAACTCACAGGTCATCAAATAAAAAAACACACCTTTCACACATCTCTTTAAAATACACCTTCTAATAACGTACCAGAAACTCCGCTAAAATCTTTCGTCCTTAAAATCTTAGATCAGATGAAAAATGTGAATCTCTTCCAGAAAAAAAAAAAAATGTGATTAACCGCCATGAAAACGTAGACAAATCGAATCACAAGACAAAACACGACGTGTTTCGACCTGTTAGGTCTTCTTAAGGCAAGATACAAAACACTCAGGACAACAAAAATGAACGAGCAATCACTTATCTTCACTCACTTCAGCGCAAGATGGGCGTTGAATGAAAACGCGCTCCAGAAACTCAAAGATCACGTCAGGTGGGACATCTCTGTTCATGGATTCTGGGTGTATGCTCGTGGCCTTTGTCTGTGTTTGTGAAACAGACAGATGTCCAAAGAATCCAAGCATGTGGAACGCGATGCTACCACAAACTCTCCTACAAAGACCATGTCAGCAATGAAGAAGCACGGAAAAGAATCGAGGCAACCATTGGCCCCATTGCGGACCTGCTGACAACAGTCAAGACACAGCAACTGGAATGGTTCACTGACATCTCTCCATCATCCCGGCCTGGCCAAAGCACCTTGCTGGGCACTGTATGAGGAAACAGGAGTAGGGACAGACACAGAGAGAGATGGGAGGACAACACCCAGGAATGGACAGGTCTGACCATTGACGATTCCCAGAGAACGACAGAGGACGGACGAGGATG
>CM065741.1:7135100-7145100 GCA_033310375.1 Conus canariensis
TCTGTCCACATCTGACCTCAAGAGCTTTCGTTATGAATGTAGCCACAGCATTACAGATTTTTCCGTTAGCGAGCAGTAACGACATCTTAAAAGCCGATGGTCGTCTATAAAACTTGAAAGGTATGTAACGCTCGCGAATAACTTTGTACTTAGGACATACTATCAGAAAATGGTATTCGGATTCCAACTCACACGGACAAAACGGACAGCACAGTGCTTCACGGGAGACGCTCGAATACCGCAGTTTGTGTGTGTTCAAACAGGATACACCAAGTCTGAACCGTATCAAGTTTTTACGACTGCTCACGTTGTTTACAGTGAATAGATAATTTGGCATTTCCCAAAACTGCTTAAAAGAAAAATAAAAGAGAAATCGGTCCTTAGATTCTATGTGGCTATACCATGCTTGTAAATGACAATCGATTAGCCGACTTTTGAATTTTGAAAGGAAAACTTTTACGTTGGGAACTCCTTGATTTTCCCATACATATCCAAAACCGTAACGATTTAATGTGAGGCAGACTGACGTAACCCAATTGTTTTTACCCCGGCAATGTAAATCATATAACATTTTATACGCTTTTTTGGGAAGACGATTGTCAGGCATATTAACGACATGTATCCAATACTTCACGCATTTAGTATAAATGTTTATATAAAGTGGAAACCTACCAGTTTCTCCATAAACCAAGGCATTAGGCGCTTTTATAGAAACATTCAGGAATCTCTTGAGTGCAAACAAATGTATTTTTTCTATAGCCGAGAGGTTTGCAGTTAAGCCCCATACTTCAGCGCCATAGGCAAGGATTGGCTGGATCTGACAATCAAAAAGTTTGAAGAATAATTTTGGGGCCACACTCTGATATTTCCACAGAAGTTTCAATATAATAATGACCTGATGTTTTGCCCTGGATGCTAAATCCTCAAGGCAATGAGAAAAAGTAAGGCCAGTGGAGAATATAGCACCTAAATATTTATATTGATTAACAATCTCTAGTTGCATACTATCGTAAAACCATTTTTCTTTTGAAGCAATATAACCGCCATTTCTAAACACAATAACTTTTGATTTTTCCAGATTCACTATTAAATCAAGTTTCTTAGCTGTTTTACTCAAAACGTTCAGCTGTGTCTGAAGACCTATGACAGTGGACGCCACGAGCGCCACATCGTCAGCGAACAGCAGAATCAATAGCTCTTTGAAGTCAGGAGATAAAGGAATACCATGCTTACCATACTCTGTAATTTCAGAGACAGAGACAGAGAGAGAACGAGAGAGACAGAGAGAGAACGAGAGAGAGAGAGAGAGAGAGACAGAGAGAGAACGAGAGAGAGAGAGAGGGAGGAGGAGGAAGGGAGATAAAGACAGAGAGAGAGAGAGAGAGAGAGAGAAGAGAGAGAGAGAGGGTGGGGTGGGTGGGCGGGGGTTGAGAAAGGTGGGGAGAAGAGGAGGGAGTGGAGGGGGTGGGGGGAGGAAAGATGGGGGAGGAGGAGGGAAGAGTGGAGAGGAAGGGAAACAGAGGGATGAGGGCGAAAAATAAAAACCACAGCGGCAATGACATCAGCAGCAAAAAGTGCAGAAGAAGAAGAAGTAGGAGAGAGAGAGAGAGAGAGAGAGAGAGAGAGAGAGAGAGAGAGAGAGAGAGAGAGAGAGAGAGAGAGAGAGAGGGGAGGGAGAGAGAGAGAGAGAGAGGGAGGGAGAGGAAATAAAATGAAACGATGGTTCACTGAAGGTCACAGCCCTTTCTGGAGTTGTGAGGTGGGATGGGGGGTGGGGGGTGGGGGTGGGTAGGATCGATGGCTGACGGAGAGGAGGGGGGGGGGGGGAGAGGGGGAGTAAGGGATGTGGCTTGTTGGCCTGGGGTTTACAAATACATACGCTAAATACGAAATTGGAGGTAAAAAGGACACATATACGAAGTACAGCAGAACAGCTCACCCTCTCTACATCTTTACGTACTTCGGCTGTCTCGTCTTCTGTGTCCAGTCCTGCATCTCCTCTCCCCCTCCCCCCCCCCTCCCCCGCACCGCTTCCCCCGCCCCTTATCCACCCACCCCCCTCTCTACCATAGTAGAAGTATTTTCACACCGCCCGCCTCCCTCCCTACTCATAGCAAAACCTGGGTTTGTCCCGGAAACCCCAGCACCGGCAGTCTACAGGAAGCAATGGAGCAGGACATCGTCACAAGACCACGCACCAGAGGAGACACCGCACTGCACGGCCGCCGAGTCTCTCGGATCGTGTTCGGTGATGTCCAGTTCTGATCCAACATACACAGGATGCTATTCACTAAGCCTCCTGCCGATGACGGTACTTGCTGCTATAAAGACCTGGAGCCAGCGTGAGTGAGGAATTGAACCAACGTTCAAGAGCAACACGACAACATATTGAACCAACATTCAAGAAGAACACGACCAGAATAGAACTAACGTTCAAGGGGAACACGAGCTCAGAGAGAGGAATGCGACGACCCCCAACTGAAACCCACCCACTACTGCCAGGCGACAGCAGTCGCCACAATGATGCAGACCTATGTCTGCAGTAACCTTGTCCTTAAGGGCCTCAGGCCGGTAGGACGTTAATCTCACCCTTAACAGTAACAGTGAGTGAGTATTCCCGCCCAGAGGGAGACACCATGCCCGTCCAACGACAGTCTCCATGAACTCGCCGATACTGGCGACAGCGACACGGTTTCACCGCGGACATGGATTTGGAGGGGAAAGAAAAAGTGACGTCACCACGAGAGAACGGCATGAAGAGCTACACCGGAACCTGATTCTTTTTTTTTTTTATGATGAGCAAGGGACGAGGAGGAGGACGGCGATAATGCTATGGAGTTGCCCTCTGCTCAGAGCTACGCACCACAAGGCTGCAGTCTACATTTCTTCTCCTGATGCATGCAGACGTCAACCAGGCTCGAGAGATACAGACACCTGGAGTGTTGGTCGGGAAATTTGAGCATGATTCTCAGACATGGACCCTGTCGAGTGGATAAAAGTTGATTGTATTCTTTCAGTCCTCCCAGGGGAGTTATTAGCACACTCAGCTGTGGGTAAGAGTTGACCAGCATCGATAATTCAACAAATAAATGCATCTGTCAGGATATTTTCAAAATATGCAGAAAACAATACTCCCCGGAATACTATTAACAGAAAAATGGCCATCTAGGGAACATTGTTTTGTGCAGTTTTTAACGTCTGTTTCTTGTCACATCTGAAGAAGACATATTTGTGTACAAAGTACACGTGTGTATTGAATAGAAACTTACCTTACACTTTGTTTGCTGTTTTATTTCCACAACGGCTTAATTTATTCTCTGTCCATAGTTCAGCTGGGAAATTCCGTCTTCTGCAGTATATGTGTGACACACAACAAAATAACGAAATAGCGAGAGAGAAAAAAAGTTTACACATCAATCTCAATCTAAGACAAGGTGTTCGACGAAAACAACATAAGTATGATATTCCTCGTGAATATATGAGAGATAAGAGTGAAAATAAAATGGATTCAGAGTTCAGATTAACATAAATAAAATTTTTAAAAAAGCACAGGTTATTTTTTGAACATCATTAGGTAGCACAGTAAGCAGTTGCAAAACCTGGGATTTTTCCCGTCGTCATAACATCCCTCACGAGTGCATAAGAGATAAGAACAACGAATTCAGATAAAAGGCACGGGGTTGTTTTTGAAGGTCCTTCGGTAACGCAGCAAATACGTTGCAGGATTTAGGTCAGAGATCAGAAAATGTTGTGCTTCGTCAGTCCCATTCAGGTTTAACGCCTACACTCGCCGAAAGGTGGTACGGCAGACGGAGAGAACGATAGAGGAGGGGTGGGAAAGAATGCCTTGTACACCACCACTCGCACTTCACCGAAACGACAACACGTTAAGGAAGGCCCCGAAAATGGCCATGTTTGTGTCAGATAGGACTGGAACGTGCAATGTCCCACTGCAGTTTGCATGGTGCCCTACCGCTGAGCCAATCGAGTGGCCCCCAACGTCATAATGACATTCTGACTATTTACAGTTGTTGAGTGACGTCACCAGTCTAAAGGGTCTCTGGCTAACTGGCAGTCAGATTAGGTGAACGTGTTGTCCTTTCGGTAGCTATTCGCGTTATATTTTCGGGTTATTGATGTTGTATGTGATTTTAGGCTTGTCACAGGCCATTGTTTTCACCAGACACATTCCAAACACGTCCATACAACTTAGAGTAATGCGTATTTCGAAGCGAAGGTAGGGTGTATGCCTACATCGGCACGAATTACTGTTTCGCGACTTCGTGTGACTTTGGCTAATTTCAGAACGAACGTAACATGGTCTGTGATGTGCTGGGCTAAACTGCGTCTTTCGTTTCTTTTCTTTTTATTTTCTATTTTCTTTTGGTTCTTGTTTTTGTTACCATACCCCCCCCACCCCCACCCCTCTCTCTCTCTCTCTCTCTCTCTCTCTCTCTCTTGTTAATGTCATTATCAAATGAGAATACGGTTAAACAGTCTGTTCCAAAAGCGAAGTGTTTATGTAACATGATGAAGACCAGCGTCAATCTGCGACATGAACCACAATGGATTTCCCCATTCTAAGGGGCTATGGCCTTTATGAATAAATCATTCGAATCTCTCTCTCTCTCTCTCTCTCTCTCTCTCTCTCTCTCTCTCTCTCTCTCTCTCTCTCTCTCTCTTGTTATCATGTTAATGGTCATCCCATTTTTGAGAATCTGTCAATTACAAAACAATCTGACAATCTGCCAAGGAAGAAATAAGCTCACTGAATATCTGTCAAACACGAAACAGTTCAATGGAGAATCCCGAAATAATCTGTTTTCTTTCTTTCTTTCTTTCAACGCCCATCTTGCGCGAAGATAAGCGATTGCTCGTTCCTCATTTTCGTTGTCCTGAGTGTTGTTTATCTTGCCTGAAGAAGACCTAAGAGGTCAAAACGCGTCGTATTTTGTCTCGAAATTCGTTTGTCAATGTTAATTGGCGGAGTTGTTTCTAATACCTTTTAACATTTCTTACTTTCTCTATGTCGTTCTTTCTTTCTTTCATCTTCCTTCCTTCCTTCCTTCCGTCCGTCCGTCCGTCCTTTCTTGCTTTCTTCCTTCCTTCCTTCTTTTTTTTTCTTTCTTTCTTTCTTTCTTGAGACAATAAGGAATGGGAACCTTGGATGCGAGAAGGGAAGGGGAGTGATGAAAAGTAAGGATGAAGAGAAGGAAGAGTTAAGGGACTTTTTTCCCCTCCGATATTTGACCTGCCAGCCAAACTGCCAGAGATGTGCTGAAAACTGTTTTGTTTTATCCTGTTAGTTTTTGTTTTTTTTTTATGGAAAGAGGAATGTTTGTTTCTTTGTGTCTTTCTTGTAGCGTATCTGAATAGAGCGTTTTTTTTTGTTGTTGTTGTTGTTGTTGTTTGTTGTGTTTTTGACGTCTTTTTTCATGCACCGAATGGAAAAGCTTTCGCTTGTCTATTTATTAGTTCTTGTCTCTCTGTGTTGTGCTTTAGCCATTGGTTATTTTGGGAAAGAGCCGGTTTGGTGTTTGCATGTAGAATGGAAACGCTTTGTGTTGAGTAAGGAATGGAGGTTTTTCCTCTCTTTTTCTTTCTTTCTTTTTCCATTTTCCTTTTATTCTTTCTTATTTGTTTCTCTTTCATGCCTTTTTTTTCCCCTTTATGTTGTATTTCATTTTTGTTGCCCTGTGTTGTGTGTGTGTGTGTGTGTGTGTGTGTGTGTGGGGTGTGTGTGTGTGTGTGTGTGTGTGTGTGTGTGTGTGTGTGTTTTATCTCTCTCTTTCTCTGTTCAGAGTTTCTTTTGGCTGCGGGTGCTTAAAGTTCCATCTCCCCTAGCGATGAACCTGTCGGCGTAATGCTTTTCAACCTGCTCTCTAAAGACACAACTGCATCCAGGCTTACTCTATTGCAGTCAACCAGACGCCAGGAGAATGCAGACAGAGGCCTTGAGTTGCTGCCTTGTCGTTTCGCTCTTCTCTGCTAGAAAAATGACTTTTTTGTTCGTTATTTGGGAAATTGGAAGATTGTGAGGCTTTTGAGGTGGATTTGGGGGAATGGGAGATAAAATTAAGAATTGATCCGTTTGTTTACCTTTCTGTCTGTCTGTAGTTTTCGCTTGTTTTTCTTACTATGTCTCTGTCTCTCCCTCTCCCTCTCTCTCTCTTTCCGCGCGCGCGCGCGCGCGCGCGCGTGTGTGTGTGTGTGTGTGTTAAATGAACAATCCCAAAGTTAGTTTTTACGACAAAATGGAAATCTCTTGTTTCGGCCGGCCAGGGCATGGAAAGCATTCCCTTGTTCTTTTGCCGTTGGTTTGTTTCCGGAAACACACACGCGCGCCCGAGCGCGCGCGCACACACACACGCACATACACGCGCGCGCGCGCATGTTCGCGGGGCAGGGGGAGGGGGTGCGAGGGCACTCGCGAGCACACACTAGCATGTACATATATAAGCACATATGCTTGCCCACGAATGTACGCAAGTACACATACTCACATACACTCACATATGCACAAACGCGCGCGCGTGTGCACTCTCCTCAACAACCCACCCACATAAACACACACAAATACAAATGCTCACATATTCTTTAAAAAAAAATCCGCACACGCACACACGTATGCTCATACAAGCGCATATCTACACACACACACACACACACACACACACACACACACACACACACACACACACACACACACACACACACACACACCACAGATGCTCGAAGATAAAGACACAAAAGACAACACACACACACACACACACACACACACACACACACCACACAGACACGTCCACAGGCACGTATGCATGCCCACCTACCCATACATACAGACAGACACACGCATGCCCAAAGAAGAGAGAGAGAGAGAGAGAGAGAGAGAGAGAGAGAGAGAGAGAGAGAGAGAGAGAGAGAGATGGGGGGCGGGGGAGGGCTGGGGTTCCTGCGTATGTCAGGTGAGGACAGCTACTAGTGAACTCCAACCACTGAAGTGGCTGGGCGGTGGTGCTCTGCAGTGTCTCCGTCGATGAGTTGCCTCAAGGCGCTCAATGCCGACTGATGATGTTGGGTGTGTGTCGGTCCCTCGGCTGGAACAGGACGAACTTGGGTGTGATTGTACGTAGCAACACAGACGATAAGACTGCGAAAAAGAAAAACGGAAAAATACAGAAGAGAGGAGAGAGAGAGAGAGAGAGAGAGAGAGAGAGAGAGAGAGAGAGAGAGAGAGAGAGAGAGAGAGAGAATGACAATGATTCTTTATTTTATAATGGTAAAAGTAGAGAGAGACAGACAGAGACAGAGAGAGAGAGAGAGAGAGAGGGAGGGAGGGAGAGGAGAGGAGAGGAGAGAGAGACAGAGACAGAGACAGAGAGACAGACAGACAGACAGACAGACAGACAGAGAGGATGGAGAGGATGGAGTGGGGGAGGGGAAGGAGGCGGAGCAGCACTCGAAAGCATCATTTTTTTTTTTTTTTTTTTTTTTTTTCAAGGTGTCTCATGATTTCTTCGGTTCTGCTGTCGATCGAGCATGCTTTCCTCACAGGACTTTATTTTTTCTTTCTTCTTCATTTTCTCTTTTTTTTTTTAATCTCTGTTTATCGATCTGGCGGCATTAGAAGCAGTCGTCAGACACAGCAGCTCTGACAATGTTGTTAGGTGCTAGCAGGCAGGGGAACATCACGTCGTTTTACACACGATTTTATAAAATAACAGTGATCTGGAAAAAAAAAAAAAGTAATAAGGTGATGCCATTCTGAGAGTGAGAAGACCGGCAAAGGGAGAACGAGACAGGAAGACAGAGGCAGAGAGACATAGGTATACAGAGACAGAAAGAGACAGGTATACAGAGACAGAAAGACATAGGTATACAGAGACAGAAAGACATAGGTATACAGAGACAGAAAGAGACAGGTATACAGAGACAGAAAGAGACAGGTATACAGAGACAGAAAGAAACAGGTATACAGAGACAGAAAGACATAGGTATACAGAGACAGAAAGAACAGGTATACAGAGACAGAAAGACATAGGTATACAGAGACAGAAAGAGACAGGTATACAGAGACAGAAAGAAACAGGTATACAGAGACAGAAAGACATAGGTATACAGAGACAGAAAAGAGACAGGTATACAGAGACAGAAAGAAACAGGTATACAGAGACAGAAAGACATAGGTATACAGAGACAGAAAGAGACAGGTATACAGAGACAGAAAGAGACAGGAAGGAAGACAGAGACAGAAAGAGACAGGAAGACAGAGGCAGAAAGAGACAGGAAGACAGAGACAGAAAGAGACATGAAGGAAGACAGAGGCAGAAACAGACAGGTAGACAGAGGCAGAAAGAGACAGGGAGACAGAGGCAGAAAGAGACAGGGAGACAGAGGCAGAAAGAGACAGGAAGACAGAGACAGAAAGAGACAGGAAGACAGAGGCAGAAAGAGACAGGAAGACAGAGACAGAAAGAGACAGGGTAGACATTGGCAGAAAGAGACAGGAAGACAGAGGCAGAAAGAGACAGGAAGACAGAGGCAGAAAGAGACAGGAAGACAGAGCAGAAAGAGACAGGAAGACAGAGGCAGAAGAGACAGGAGACAGAGCAGAAAGAGACAGGAAGACAGAGGCAGAAAGAGAAGGAAGACAGAGGCAGAAAGAGACAGGAAGACAGAGGCAGAAAGAGACAGGAGGAGACAGAGGCAGAAAGAACAGGAAGACAGAGGCAGAAAGAGACAGGAAGAGACAGAGGCAAAGAGACAGGAAGACAGAGGCAGAAAGAGACAGGAAGGAAGACAGAGGCAGAAAGAGACAGGGAGACAGAGGCAGAAAGAGACAGGAAGACAGAGCAGAAAGAGACAGGAAGTAGAGCAGAAAGAGACAGGAAGACAGAGCAGAAAGAGACAGGAAGGAGACAGAGGCAGAAAGAGACAGGAGAGGACAGAGGCAGAAAGAGACAGAGAAGATAGAGGCAGAAAAGAGACAGGAAGACGAGGCAGAAAGAGACAGGAAGGAGACAGAGGCAGAAAGAGACAGGGAAGACAGAGGCAGAAAGAGACAGGAAGACAGAGGCAGAAAGAGACAGGAAGACAGCAGAGACAGAAAGAGACAGGAAGGAAGACAGAGACAGAGAAGAGACAGGAAGACAGAGGCGAAAGAGACGGAGACAGAGGAGAACAGGAAGACGAGCAGAAAGAGACAGGAAGAGAGGCAGAAGAGGAAGGAGAAGAGGAGAAGGCAGGAAGAGAGAAGGAGAGACGAGAGAGAGAGAAGGAGAGAAGAGACAGGAAGACAGAGGCAGAAAGAGACGGGAGACAGAGACAGAAAGAGACAGGAAGACAGAGACAGAAAGAGACAGGAAGACAGAGGCAGAAAGAGACGGGAAGACAGAGACAGAAAGAGAGAGGACAGGAAGACAGAGAAGATAAGAGAAGAAGGAAGAAGAGCAGGAGAGGACAGGAAGACAGAGACAGAGAGAGACAGGAAGACAGAGACAGAAAGAGACGGAAGACAGACAGAAAGAGACAGGAAGACAGAGACAGAAAGAGACAGGAGACAGAGACAGAAAGGAAGGACAGGAGACAGAGGCAGAAAGAGACAGGTAGACATGAGCAGAAAGAGACAGGAAGACAGAGGCAGAAAAGAAGACAGGAAGACAGACAGAGACAGAAAGAGACAGGAGACAGAGAAGACAAGAGAAAGAGACAGGTAGACAGAGAGCAGAGAGAAGAGACGAGCAGAGACAGAGACAGACAGAGAAGACAGGAAGACAGAGACAGAAAGAGACAGGTAGACAAGGCAGGCAGAAAGAGACAGGAAGACAGAGACAGAAAAGAGACAGGAAGACAGAGACAGAAAGAGAAGAGACAGAAAGAGAGAGGAAGGATGATAGAGAAGTAAAGAGATAGAAGTAAGACAGAGGCAGAGAGAGATCGGAAGACAGTGGCAGAAAGAGACGGGAAGGAAGACAGAGACAGAAAGACAGGAAGACAG
>CM065741.1:7150100-7152600 GCA_033310375.1 Conus canariensis
TTGTGATTTTTTTTTTTAGATGAAAAGATACCTCTGATGCAAGAGTAGACCATACATTCTTTCTTTGTAGTTACATTGTTTTCTTGTTATCATCGTCATTTTTCTACAACGCCTTCTTCTGCTGCTTCACCACTGCCACTACAATCATCATCGTCATTATCATCATCATATCGTCGTCGTCGTCGTTGTCACCATCATCATCATCATCATCTTCATCTTCCTCCTCCTCCTCCTTCTCCTCCTCCTCCTCCTCCTCCACATCATCATCATCATCATCATCATCATCATCATCATCATCATCATCGCCACAAATTTTCTTTGTTTCCACTCTATAAGGATTTGTCTGTGGCGTAGGTAATTGTCTGTCAAA
The DNA here is from genome assembly GCA_033310375.1 of Conus canariensis. NCBI lineage: Eukaryota > Metazoa > Mollusca > Gastropoda > Neogastropoda > Conidae > Conus > Conus canariensis. Next base: position 7,150,471 of record CM065741.1, read on the forward strand.
GGGAGATTCACCAAAGGTCAAACATACCTAGGGCCGTTATGCAAACAGAACGATGCCAGATCTTTCACTGGCCATTGTAAGGGAACAGCTAGCAGCGCTATTGCGGCGGAACACGTCTGCATGGAAAGTGTGATATCTTTGGAGATATACGTTTCTGGGACAGACGGTATGGAAATAAAGATTGTCATGAGAATTATTTTGATAGAAAATGTGATCATGGTAAACATGATTTTTTTTAACTGAAATTCTGATTACACACGCAGTGTGATCGTGGGGTTATTCTTATGGGAATAATGAACTAAAACCGGTATGCATGGGGACAATGGCTGCTGGAATGGCACTAACAAATGAATTTGTGGCAGTCATGGTCGTGGAAATGGTCCTTGGGGCGTTCATTATCTTACAAATCACGAGCAAGTGTCGATCATAATCATCGTGATAAGGACAGTGATTGTCTAGGAATCAGAATTATGGGAACTGGAATTTCAGGAATGTGAAATATATAAAGAAATTACCAAACAGTGCTGATCAAGGGAACAGTGATTCTAAAAACTGTAGTTATCAGACTTGGGACTTTAGCATCATAATGAATGCAATTCGTACTGTGATCGTAATTTGTAATTGTATGTGTTGATAGGAATCGTCAACATAACAACTGTCACCGATTGAACGTGATTATGGTGTTTCAACAAATCAGCATTCAGAAGACTCACTGATCTGTACGGCTAAACAAAGCTTGGTCATCGGAAGGGAGCGAAGAAGATGATGGCCTGCATGTGTTGATGATGAATGGCGAGGTTAATGTCATTTTAGCTTCAGTTAGAGATTCCAAGTTAACTCACAGGACCACAACATGAATGAATGGAACACATAAATTACAGTACAAGAGCTTCGACCCTTAGATCCTCAACAAGGAAACGAATGATTTATTGAGAGCAGTTCCATTTGGACCAGCATGAAGTAGAGTAACCATACACTGAGTAGGCGTTAACGTTTGCTGTGTTTCCTGTGTGGCACACAATCCAAACACACAACAAAACCATGGTATTTCTGAAAATATTCAAAATATTCCGATGAATATGCATAAGTTCAGGGATGAAAATTTACATATTTGTCAAAAACTTTTATCATTTACTTGCCATTCGTTTTTCCTTTCCTGACTGAAAGAGTGAAAAAAAATTACGAAATTTGAGTCACACTTTTCAGACAACAGGTCCCACGTAGTGTATACACTATGATCTTTACTGGACGTCCGTTTTGACCCCTAACGATGAGCATCTAACACGACCCATGCCTTTCACTGAACTTTCATCTTTAAAGTGTAGGCTTGTTGTAAGACTCGCATCACTAGCAGAGACACCCACTGCGAAACGTGAGGGACACGAAAGAGTGGAGTGTGTCGTCACAGATCGAACGACAAACCTTTCTGAAGTATGTTCACCTTTTATCCCCCATGCACCTAAAGTCCTCTGACTGGCGGGTAGTGCCGTCGGCATTCAAGCAGAACGGTTGCAACCATCCATCACAATGAATTGTGTACGCTCATTCTTTACGAATTCATTGTCTGTCGACTTCTGACCTATTGATCAGTCACTCTGACACACATACTATGAATTTTTTTTAACCAGACAAAGAGACGGCTATGTGTTGAATTCTAAAGGATACAAGTAGCCGCAAAGATTTTAATGGAAATGGTTTTATGCAGTGGAAGTGTGCTATTGAGGATGACATGACACATAGCGTTATGACTGAAGATAATCAGAAAATGAAGAAGGTGAGGAGGTTTTAGTCTTATTGAACGGTCACTGATTACTTTTTTCTTTAGTTTCTGTATTCTGATTCTGATTATATCCCTTGCTTGCATCCATAAACTGGCATGATTTCAACGTGTGGAGTGCCCAGCATTGATGTTCGGCCTTCATTGGTGTCTTGCCACTATGAGCGCGGACTTGAAAGATTGTACAGACTTTGTGCAAACTGCACTGTTGTCCAGGTGGTCCCAGGAGGTCGTTATGTCTGATATGGGCTGACCGTCTACTGAGTTGATGGTTTGACAGCGTGCGGGTGAGGACTGGGAACGAAGGAGTCGTCCAGTCTTCAGGTACATCAGGACCTCATCAAGAGGAATCG
>CM065741.1:7157600-7185100 GCA_033310375.1 Conus canariensis
CCATCCGTCTGGTTTGCTATGAAAAGATTCAGTTCTCTGCGTACCAGCAATGGAGAGAAATGACTCTTTTAAGATAAAACAGGAGCTCGATCGACAGATAGCCCACAAGAACACATGCCAAATATTCAACAACAACAAATCTTTTTCTTCTCTCTTCCATCGTTCGAAGGCGTGATACTGATCTTTGCAGACAGTAATTTTAAAAATAGTAGTTTATGTAGAGACTTTTGTGATCTGATAATCACCCGATATCTACGTCTAAGGCTACGTAGGCCAGACAGCATTCAACGCCATTTAGCATGGATTGGACAATGGATTGTGAAACGGTGAAGTAAGAAACAGCGAGTTCAGAAATGGCGATTCACCCGCTCCTCCCTCTCCCCTATTCCCTTCACTGTTCCTCCTGGTCTGTTCACAGGCCAGGGTCCATGCAGAAGTCGTGGGCACGTGCCAATCGAAATCAACAAGTGTTTGGAAACTGCACAGTCACAGCGTGGAGTGACCCTGATGATGACCTCGCAGGGAACAGGTCCCTGTGGACTTTGTGCTGTTCTGGCAGCAATCGACCACCTGACACCGGGCTGAGGTTTGGGTTAGTGGCCCACAGGGGAGGGGGAAAACGAGAGATTCGCGTGGCAGCTATGTAGGGGAGAGAGAGAGAGAGAGAGAGAGAGAGAGAGAGAGAGAGAGAGAATGAATGAATGAATGAATGAATGGTTTATTGAGATAAGCTTACAAAGCCCTGTTCTCATGGGGAACTGGGGAGGGGGCGTTCACAGTGTAACTGTCAAAGAATAAATACACAGGAAACTTGTCAGAAAAAAACATCACAATGAGGAACCCACATCACGGAAGAAATGATGTAACACCAATACCACTGTCAATGAGGAAACCACATCACGGGAGAAATCATGTAACACCAATACCACTGTCAATGAGGAAACCACATCACGGGAGAAATCATGTAACACAATACCACTGTCAATGAGGAAACCACATCACGGGAGAAATGATGTAACACCAATACCACTGTCAATGAGGAAACCACATCACGGGAGAAATGATGTAACACAATACCACTGTCAATGAGGAAACCACATCACGGCAGAAATGATGTAACACCGATACCACTGTCAATGAGGAAACCACATCACGGGAGAAATCATGTAACACCAATACCACTGTCAATGAGGAAACCACATCACGGGAGAAATCATGTAACACAATACCACTGTCAATGAGGAAACCACATCACGGCAGAAATCATGTAACACCAATACCACTGTCAATGAGGAAACCACATCACGGAAGAAATCATGTAACACCGATACCACTGTCAATGAGGAAACCACATCACGGCAGAAATGATGTAACACCAATACCACTGTCAATGAGGAAACCACATCACGGCAGAAAGGATGTAACACCAATACCACTGTCAATGAGGAAACCACATCACGGGAGAAATGATGTAACACAATACCACTGTCAATGAGGAAACCACATCACGGCAGAAATGATGTAACACCGATACCACTGTCAATGAGGAAACCACATCACGGCAGAAATGATGTAACACAATACCACTGTCAATGAGGAAACCACATCACGGCAGAAATGATGTAACACCGATACCACTGTCAATGAGGAAACCACATCACGGGAGAAATCATGTAACACAATACCACTGTCAATGAGGAAACCACATCACGGGAGAAATCATGTAACACCAATACCACTGTCAATGAGGAAACCACATCACGGGAGAAATGATGTAACACCAATACCACTGTCAATGAGGAAACCACATCACGGGAGAAATGATGTAACACAATACCACTGTCAATGAGGAAACCACATCACGGGAGAAATGATGTAACACCAATACCACTGTGAATGAGGAAACCACATCACGGGAGAAATGATGTAACACAATACCACTGTCAATGAGGAAACCACATCACGGCAGAAATGATGTAACACCGATACCACTGTCAATGAGGAAACCACATCACGGGAGAAATGATGTAACACAATACCACTGTCAATGAGGAAACCACATCACGGGAGAAATCATGTAACACCAATACCACTGTCAATGAGGAAACCACATCACGGCAGAAATCATGTAACACCAATACCACTGTCAATGAGGAAACCACATCACGGAAGAAATCATGTAACACCGATACCACTGTCAATGAGGAAACCACATCACGGCAGAAATGATGTAACACCAATACCACTGTCAATGAGGAAACCACATCACGGCAGAAAGGATGTAACACCAATACCACTGTCAATGAGGAAACCACATCACGGCAGAAAGGATGTAACACCAGTACCACTGTCAATGAGGAAACCACATCACGGGAGAAATGATGTAACACCAGTACCACTGTCAATGAGGAAACCACATCACGGGAGAAATGATGTAACACCGATACCACTGTCAATGAGGAAACCACATCACGGAAGAAATGATGTAACACCAATACCACTGTCAATGAGGAAACCACATCACGGAAGAAATGATGTAACACCAATACCACTGTCAATGAGGAAACCACATCACGGCAGAAATGATGTAACACAATACCACTGTCAATGAGGAAACCACATCACGGAAGAAATGATGTAACACCAATACCACTGTCAATGAGGAAACCACATCACGGAAGAAATGATGTAACACCAATACCACTGTCAATGAGGAAACCACATCACGGCAGAAATGATGTAACACCAGTACCACTGTCAATGAGGAAACCACATCACGGAAGAAATGATGTAACACCAATACCACTGTCAATGAGGAAACCACATCACGGAGAAATGATGTAACACCATACCACTGTCAATGAGGAAACCACATCACGGAAGAAATGATGTAACACCAATACCACTGTCAATGAGGAAACCACATCACGGGAGAAATGATGTAACACCAATACCACTGTCAATGAGGAAACCACATCACGGGAGAAATGATGTAACACCAACCACTGTCAATGAGGAAACCACATCACGGGAGAAATGATGTAACACCAATACCACTGTCAATGAGGAAACCACATCACGGAGAAATGATGTAACACCGAATACCACTGTCAATGAGGAAACCACATCACGGAAGAAATGATGTAACACCAATACCACTGTCAATGAGGAAACCACATCACGGAGAAATGATGTAACACCAATACCACTGTCAATGAGGAAACCACATCACGGCAGAAATGATGTAACACCCAATACCACTGTCAATGAGGAAACCACATCACGGGAGAAAGGATGTAACACCAATACCACTGTCAATGAGGAAACCACATCACGGCAGAAAGGATGTAACACCAATACCACTGTCAATGAGGAAACCACATCATGGCAGAAAGGATGTAACACCAATACCACTGTCAATGAGGAAACCACATCACGGCAGAAAGGATGTAACACCAGTACCACTGTCAATGAGGAAACCACATCACGGCAGAAAGGATGTAACACCAATACCACTGTCAATGAGGAAACCACATCACGGAGAAATGATGTAACACCAGTACCACTGTCAATGAGGAAACCACATCACGGAGAAATGATGTAACACAGTACCACTGTCAATGAGGGAAACCACATCACGGGAGAAATGATGTAACACCGATACCACTGTCAATGAGGAAACCACATCACGGAGAGAAATGATGTAACACCAATACCACTGTCAATGAGGAAACCACATCACGGAGAAATGATGTAACACCATACCACTGTCAATGAGGAAACCACATCACGGAAATGATGTAACACCAATACCACTGTCAATGAGGAAACCACATCACGGGCAGAAAGGATGTAACACCAATACCACTGTCAATGAGGAAACCACATCACGGCAGAAATGGATGTAACACCAGTACCACTGTCAATGAGGAAACCACATCAGGCAGAAAGGATGTAACACCAATACCACTGTCAATGAGGAAACCACATCACGGCAGAAAGGATGTAACACCAGTACCACTGTCAATGGAGGAAACCACATCACGGCAGAAAGGATGTAACACCAATACCACTGTCAATGAGGAAACCACATCACGGGAGAAATGATGTAACACCAGTACCACTGTCAATGAGGAAACCACATCACGGAGAAATGATGTAACACCATACCACTGTCAATGAGGAAACCACATCACGGGAGAAATGATGTAACACCGATACCACTGTCAATGAGGAAACCACATCACGGAAGAAATGATGTAACACCAATACCACTGTCAATGAGGAAACCACATCACGGGAAGATAAATGTGGAACACACCAATTACACAACTGTCAATGAGGAAACCACATCACGGGAGAAATGATGTAACACCAATCACCACTGTCATGAGATGGAAACCACATCACGGGAGAAATAATGTAACACCAATACCACTGTCAATGAGGAAACCACATCACGGGAGAAATGATGTAACACCAATACCACTGTCAATGAACCTAGCGACATGTTCATCCACAGTCATCACGATTTCGGTGTGAAACAGCTGTGCTGTTGCTGGACGTCAGTTGAGAGAGAGAGAGAGAGAGAGAGAGAGAGAGAGAGAGAGAGAGAGAGAGAGAGAGAGAGAGAGAGACAGACAGACAGACAGACAAGACAGACAGACAGACAGATAGGCAGACAGACAGACAGAGTTCCAACTGAACACGTCCCAAACGACACGGCCCGTAGCCTTTATCGACCCCCCCCCCCCCCCTCCCCTCCTTTTTTTTTTTTTTTTTTAGATAGGGGGTGTGAGTGGAGACTGGTGGGAAGAGGGGTGGGAGGGTGGGTGGGAAGAGGGGTGGGAGGGTGGGTGGGAAGAGGGGTGGGAGGGTGGATGGCAGACCTAGGGGAAGGGGTGAAGGAGACAGAGAAGGAGAGGGGAAGACAGTGAAGGGCAACGGATCTGCGGTATTGGTGAGAGAATTGGACCTGATATTGACTAGACAGACCCACAGCTTCAGACGATGCAATCCTCTCTGTGTAAGGTTGTGCTTCATTCTGGCGTGATTCGTGCAACGATTTGTTTTCTTCTTTCCTTCTTTCTTTTAGTGTTCCTTTTTTTTCACCATCTCCTCCCCCCCCCCCCCCCCCTCCCCTCCATCGTGGCTTTACGCTCACGCCACACATTCTATCTCCCCCACACACAGTCATGCTGCATACAGCCCCCAACGCCTCTGTCTGTAGGTAACAATAATTGTCATGTCGCCCTGAGGCAACTGACTGGAGGAGACACCGCACCGCGTTGAGAGAAGTTCATCCGACGCTAATAATAATGCACTGTTCTGTACTTACATGTCACATACCAGGTCTTGAGTCTTTTTGTACCCCAGTTTTTATAGAACAGGGAGTACTTTACAATGGGAATGAAGAGATGCTGTCTGTGTGTGTGTGTGTCTGTCTGTCTGTCTGTGTGTCCGTGGTCAAAATGTGTTCCACTCGCTCCAGACAAAACTACTGGGCCGATCTTCCTGAAAATTTGTAGGTATGTTCATTATGGGTCACGGATGATGCCCGATGTTTTATTTTACCAGAATAGCCGTTACTAACGGCTATATATGATGATTAAAATAAAAACAAAATCAAGTCCGATAAGGAAAATAACCACCGCACTGTCGAGTTTTTTCTTCCACTAACTGGAAATTGTCTCCCCTGTCTGTCACTGTACTGGGAGTACGTTTATATGCTTTGCATCCTTTTTTTTTAATTGCGTCTCGTGCCTCGCGTCTGAAAACTGAGGCTAGTGTCAGGGAAGGAGTGGAATAGATGGAAGGAAAGGAGGGAATGGCAAGGTGGGTGGGTCAGGGCGGGGTGGAGGGGGGTTGAAAGGGAGGGATCCTGACAAGACCACCATGGGGTTTGCGCACGGACACATTTTTGCGTGGTCTCATTTCCTCTGTGGAGCTGACGGTCGCGTGTTCGAACCTGTCGTGCGGTCTGGTTTTTTTTTTTTTTTTTTTTTTGCTTGAAAACCCTCTTTGTCTACCAAGCGGTAAATGGATATCTGATTCAGTTCAGGGACGATGTTATATGGCGAAAGAAGAGGGATGGGCTGGCTTTCCACCATACTGTGCCCTGGAGACGATGACCTCTGACGGATCACTGCCCCTACAGTCAATAAACCATGGGAACTTTAACCATTGACCTTTCCCCTGGATGGGAGGCCAGTCATTCTTCGAGCTGGATTTTAAAAGGCTTGGATCTCCAGATGTCCAGGGTCCCTGGTAGTTCTATCTCTTGTGGTGTCACCACCAAAAAGGTGGATTTTTTTTTCTGCCGACAGGAATCAGACTTTCATTTGATCAAAAGAGCTGTCATGACCGGACAGTCTGTGAAACACACACACACACACACACACACACACACACACACACGCACGCACGCACGCACGCACCGCACGCACGCACGCACGCACGCACGCACGCACGCACGCACACGCACACACACACACACACACACACACACACACACCACACACACACAAAGACGAAGAGGAGGAGAAAGAAGAAGAAAAGGAGGAAGTAAAGAAGAAGGGGAGGGAGAAAAAAAAATAAAAGAGGAAGGAAAACTAGAAGTAAAAGATAAGGGAAAAGAACAGACAGAAGAAGAAGAGAGGAGGAGGAGGAGGAGGAGGAGAGGAGGAGGGGGAGGAGGAGGAGAAGGAGGAGGAATAAAAAGAAGAAGAGGTAAAGGAAAGAACATGAGGAGGAGAAAAAGAAGTAGAAGAGGAAGAAGAATTTTTTTAAGGTGAAAAATAAAACAAAAAAGGTGTAAAGGAGGAGGAAACAGAAGAAAAGAAAGTTTTAGAGGAACAAGAAGAAGAAGAAGAAGAAGACGAAGAAGAAGAAGGAGAAGAAGAAGAAGAAGGAGAAGAAGAAGGAGAAAAGAAGAGGAGGGAGAAGAAAAAAAAATAGGAGTAGGCATAGATAAAGAAGAACAAGAAGAGAAAGATGTCTTTCAAAAGGCGAAGGAGAAGAAGAAGCAAAAGATGAAGAAAAAGTAGAAGAAGATGAGAAAGAGCCAGACCTGCATCAGGATTCCGGGCCCCGTGCTTCCTCCAAGAATAAACAAACATACAGAAACAAAAAACAAAAACAAAAGGGAAGGATTCTAGCGTTCTCGCTTGCCCGAGAGAGCCAAATCTCTTCTTGTCACGTTCTCCTTGCCCATATCCTCCCCCCCCCCCCCCCTTTATTTCTTCGTGCCTCCCTCCCCCTCCCTCTCTCTCCCCGTCTCCTCCCTCACCCGCTTCATTATTCATTATCAGCTGAGAAACGTGGCCACCTTCTCCCTTCCCCTCCTACGCGCTCTCTCCATTTCACATCTTGCTTGTCAACTCATTTTCTGGGAACCTTCTGCGGACTTCAACCTCTGACGTCATCTTGGAGTCTTCCCTACTCCCCCCCCCCACCCCTTTTTACCTGTCCCTTCCCCCCCCCCTCCCCTGCCTCCATCTTCCTGCTCTTCCTTCTTCCCTTTTGGAAGTTAAGCGCCCCTGGTTAGAGTTACCTGTCTTTGCAGGGTGTAATGAGCAGCGACAATTGTCATGCAGTAATATGGCTGGTAGGTCTTAGGTGTTAAGCGCAGGCTTTTACCACTATCTCCAGGGTTCTGTCGTTTTCCAGGTAATACAGCATCCCACATTGCTACTAAAGCTATGCTGGACAGCATTGTTAGAAAATGAAAAATGAAAATGAAAATAAACGCGTAAATTTCACACATGCACAAGCAGGAATGTACGCGCGCGCGCGCCACACACACACACACGCACGCACACACACGCACACACACACACACGCACACACACACATACACACACGGACCCCCCCCCCCACACACACACACACACACGGACACACACACACGGACACACACACACACACACACACACACACACACACACACACACCACACACAACACAAACACACACACACACACATACATACACGTGCACGCTCAAGAAAGAAAGAAAGAGAGAGAGAGAAAGAAAGAAAGAAAGAAAACAGCTCGTCTTGGAATTGACTTCTGGATCTGGTGTCGCCTTCGCCCGTTTGTGTATGATGTCACCACACCCCCACACATTCCATTAAAATATTTTGCTTTGTTGTTTCTGTTGTTGTTACTGGTGGTGGTGGTGGTGGTGGTTGAGGTGGTGGTGTGTGTTTTTAATGTGTGTCTGTGTGCGTGTGTGCGCATCTAGGTGGTTCTGTTTCATTTCTGCAGAATGAAGAATTTGATGTCCGAAATGTACAAATGAATACATCAGCATCTCATAGCCAAGGGACGAGATGATGACTGATGCAGCTCTGACACTATCCTGACAACGTCGTTGTGGAACACGTCCCTAACTCAGCTGATAGCTGCTTCGTCACGGAGAGACAGAAAAAAAAAAAAGACCGGAGTCTAACATTCCAGCTGAATAAAGATGGAGAATGTGTTCTTCTTCTTCCTCGAACTGTCGTCTTTCGTCACTCTAAATCACCAAAACATTCTCTATCAGAACAACATCATTTAAATATACAACATTTTAGAAATATTTACATGCACATTTTTATACTTTTTACGAGAATCATAAAACAATCAGATGCATTAAAATAGAAGAGGGAAGGCGGAGGGGGCGGCAAAAAGGGGTAAAGAATAAAAACAATCTGTATACTTTTGAATAAAAAAAGGAAGAAAGAAAAAGAAACTTAATGGCATTGTAATCAGACAACAGACTGAATATGAAAAGACTGTACACGTAGCCGTAGGAAACAAACACAACAACAACAACAACAACAGCAACAACAGCAACAGCAACAGCAACAACAACAACCCTTCAAAGAATGGTATAGTCCAGAATCTAATGCATGTATCTTTTGCGTACTGAAAAAGAAAAAAGGTTTATAAATTTGGACATGTCATTATTGTTTGCATCGCATCGATCGATCTTATCTCTTGCTTTTGGCTGTGCCTCAAAACAAATGGTGGGCATTTTCCTGGTAATTTATAAAGACTGGTCTTTTGAAGCGTTGATCTACAACATGCTAATGATGATTAACTGACTTTGAAAGAAAAAAATGATATGAACTTCTCTTACACGCTGTCAGCGAATCTTGGGAGCAGCGGAGTGTGTGGTCTCATGAACCTTGTCCCTAATCTATCGCGGGCAGCTGGCCAATGGGCAGTTCGATGCCAGAGCCAGACTCAACAGTTAGGCCGACATGACGTCATGTGCCGCCATTCTGGTGATAGCAGTGATCGCCTGGTCAGCCGAACGCTGTCAGCTTAACGTTCTGTCGTCATCATGTGTCAGCATCCAATGAATACCTCCCACCCCCATCACCTTCCATCCCTCCTCCCTGCCCCCCTTCCTCCGCCTTCCCCTCATCCCCCTTTCCCTCGTTCCCTCTAAAAAAAAAAAAAAAAAAAAAAAAAAATCGATGGCATTGCCCACCGGGAATAGAATTTCAGGCATTTCAGAGGGTCCAACCATCCTCGCCTCCGCCCCCCCCCCCCCCCCCTCCCTTTCGCCCTCTTCCATCCATCTCGCCAAACCCCTAATCCTCTCGCCTTCCCGTTCACCTCCCACTATTCTCCTCATAAAAGAAAACTTGGCAAGGCTGAAAACACAAAGCCTCCCATGCTCACCCCTTCCCTCCCCCTTCCTTTCTGGGCCTTGATATATATACCTTCCCTCTACTTCCCCGATCACGCGCGCTACATACAAGCAACATGATTTAGGACTTAGAGGTTGTTTCTTCATGTCTCATTTTCCGTGCCCCCCCCCCCCTCCCCCCTCCTTTAGCGGCATTACCCCCCACGCCACTCACTCCGGTTCCTGCGTACACAGCCGCACCCAGCGCCGTCCTGTCGTAACCTCAGCAGTGTCAGTCCACAGGGAGCGAGCAAGATTGGGGTCGTCTCATGGGGCAACCCGTTAGAGGAGACACCGCACCGCCGCTGGGTCACCTCGGTGCTGTTCAGAAGAGCATGATCAGATTCAATCCACGCAGGACACCCTCTTTTCTGCCCTCCCCCCCCCCCTCCACTCCCCCTCCCACAATAATCGCTTTGTCTCGGCCCCAGCGTGTGTGAGGGTGTGTCTCTAGAGGAAGACATCAAACCCAGCTACGGACAGGGGAACCTGTGGTCATCGGAGACCTATGAAACGGATCACCAGGAAGGTGGATGTGGGAATGAAATAAAAACTGAGGTCAGGTGGAAAGCAGGGTGAAGACCTACCCATTGTGATGTTGTTTTGTTTATTGATGATAATCAATCAGGATGGTGTGTATAATGCTGTTGAGTTCCATTCTTGACTGACATACATGAGATGCCTGTAGTCTACTCATCCTTTCATTAAACATCTCCGTGTCAACCAGACCCGAGGAATACAGACACCTGCTGTGTTGGTCAGGAAATTTGAGTAACACGCTAAAATACACATCCATCAATTTGACGAAAGTCGAGTGTGCTGCCCAAATCTTCCTATTTGAGCTCATGACACGTATCAACACCTCTAGACAGGAGCCAACCAGGCTCGAAAAAGCCCACAAAAGTGTGCCTCTTACAGGAATCGAACCCATGACCTTCCAGCCGCTAACCACTGCACCACAGCAGCTGGCTGAGACTCCGCCTAATTTGCAAGGATATCAGTGAACGCAGGAACTCTGCTACGGCCCGGAATAATCCACTGGGGAGCCTGAATGTACATGAGCATCGAGGAATTTCGATCCCCGGCATGAGAGCAACATAGCACAGATGATGGGAAGAAGAAGAAGAAGAAGAAGAAGAAGAAGAAGAAGAAGAAGAAAGAAGAAGAAGAAGAAGAAGAAGACGACGACGAAGAAGACGAAGAAGAAGAAGAAGAAGAAGAAGAAGAAGAAGAAGAAGAAGAAGAAGAAAAAGAAGAAGAAGAAGAGCAAGAGCCAGAGCAAGAGCAAGAGCAAGAATAAGAAGAAAGGAGAAGAAGACGAATAAACAAAGAAAGAAAGAAAAGAAAAGTAAAAAAAAAAAAAAAAAAAGATAGAAAGAAAATGCAAAAAGAAAAGAAAAAAAAGAATAACCGTTTCCCCTCTCTGTACTTCATCAATGTGCAAACACATTAACATCCATGCAGGGTTTTTTTTCCTGATGGAGGTGAGGATAAAGTCGAGATGATATTCCGTTCTGGAAGCTTCCTACAAATATCTCTTGCAATATTCATGGCTAATTTTGCTTCGTCTGTCGTTCTAGCAGCCGCGATTCCAGTCGTTCTTGATGTTTCTAAGATGACAGGCCAGAGAATGTAAACCAACCTTACTCAGAAACAAAATCCAGGCATCGACTGTTAAGTCCAGCTGCCTCTCTTGTTGGAGCTTGCGGATGGCCTTGCCTTGTTTCTCTTCGGGCCAGCAATCCTGGTGGAATGGGACAGAAGCTTCCCTTTTACAACACGACAGATTTACCCCAGGGTATTATTTCTTTTATTGGGGAGCCTGATTTGCTACCAGAGGGGTTGTTACGGCACGTGCCAAAAACAACCCCGTCATTGAGAAAGAAAAATCAGACATCCGCACTATGGATGCCTTAAATTTTCAGGTGTTTCTGGTGATAACTGATCTGATAAGAAAAATATCTGAACATTCTGGGCATGATCTATGAGTGGAACCTGAACGGGTCCTCTCCATACATGCATGACACAGTCAAACATAGGAAGCACGAATCAGCGAGAAAAAAGCTGCACTTGGCATTGCTGGTAAATAACATCGATCTTTTCGTTGGCTTGTTATTTCAGAATATCATCCTGTGTTTGCTTTTCCAATGAACCAGCTGTGGGGGAAAAAACTGGGAGAAGGTAACGCCTGTCTTTCTCTTGCAAATAGAACGATCTTTTCTCAGTAAATGAATCTACAGATTCAAAACATTTGATTTGAAACGCACACCAGGGTACTGATCAGGATATTGACTGTCTTCGCTACAGGCGCACCGTTTCATAGCCATGCTTTGGTATATTCTGTCTTTGATTGAACTTCCAGACCGATGATGACCCACAGTGTCTTTGAGCGTGCCCACCAGTCGCAGCTGTCTTATGAAAACGGCGGGGTCACTCTCGCTGAACGCGAGCGCCAACGAAGATTACCTCCCTTGCAGATGACTGAACATTGCCTATTGAGCCTCCTGGCATTTGGCATGCTCCATGGACTAACTGATCAAGAGACAGCTGAGGCTCCGACTAAACATGGCTACACATTGTGAGGTTACGAATGTTACCAGACAAACGACACATGATCAAAGAAAGTACTCTCCTAGAATAATAGCCTTTTGTCATCAATGATCCAAATAAGAGAAGAAAAGAACACAGCACAAGACAGATCCTCGCTGCAGTGATAAGCCATGTCTGTGTATTCGTAAAACTGAAGCTGACATGATGTTTGTCAAAGATCAAGTTAAGTTTTTTTTTTTTTTTTAAGACTTGAAAAAAGAAAGGAAAACGACTGCGAACAATTTTTAGTTATTCCAGTTCGAGTAATGGTTGAACTTTTCCAGACATTTCCCAGAAAGTCTTTGGGTGACGTCTGAACGTGTAAAGCATTTCCAGAAACACGTCTGTTCTCTAAATGGTTGTGCTAGTTACGATCACCAGAAGATCAAACATTCGCATCAAAGGTCCTTCTACCCATGACACAGTTTCATGAGCGATTGAAACTCCAGAATAACCTCACGTACTGAGACAGATAGACAGGGGGATGGGCATTGCCAGCCAGTCTCTCCCCCGTTGTCTAAATGACGCGACGACCATCGCCAGCCTCTGCTCTCCGCCCACCAAACGGTCACATTATGACGTGTTGCAATACAACACCACCCCCGGGCATATTTTTAACGCTTATGGCAGATAGGCGATCCTCATGGGATTGAAAATGGGAGGGTATCTTTTCTTTCTTCCTGCGTACGCAGGCTGATACTCCTGCGGACATTGCCTGTATAGACAGGCAGAGGAGTTTTGTGTGTATGACCGTTTTTTATCCCGCCATTAAGGCAGCCATACTCCATCTTCGGGGAAGGTTCATGCTATGTGTAACGTGTCATCCATACCAACGGCCAAACTGGCCTTCTCTTCCGAAAGTTGGTGATGGGATTTTACGTGTGTGCAAGATGTTATGCGTGCGTTCACACACGGAACCTCAGTTTATAGTCTCATTCGAAGGACTGTGTGGGAAATGGAGTCAGAACCGGTAGAAAGAAACTCGTGGAGAGCGTGGCAGCAGAGAGTCCTCAGAAGAGAAGCCCCCTTCAAGCAAGTGTTTCGGCCCTTATCTCCTGACACTCTAGGGGGGTTGGGCCACACCCGGTTCATGACTCCGGATGTCCCTCTGCTGCCCCCTTTTTTTTTTCCCCTTCTTGGGACGAGCCATGGCTGGGATTCGAACCCATGACCCTCTGGACATGCTCATTTTCTACTTAATGACTCGCGCTTTAACCACTGAGCCACAGGGACACCTGATATTTGTAGGGAAATTAAGCCTTATGAAGTTCACTTTTGTTCCTCCTTGACCAGATCCAGCTTGAACACCTCTCTGCCGCTTCTGCCATTGCTTTCAGGGCTCTGGTTTTTTCCTTCCCTGCAACTGAGAGCTGTTTCATGAGGCTGTATGCAGACGTTCCTACAAACCCCCTAGCTCCAATTTCTGCAGTGAGGACTTTGACCTGATAGCCTTCTCTCCTCAGGCTGTTTGCCAGATCAGCATACTTTTCAGTCTTGTAGATTTGAGCTGCCTCCATTCTGTTCTCATATGGCACCGTGAGCTCGATCATGATCAGCTGCTTGGTTGACTTAGAGTGGACTACTATGTCTGGTCTCATGCCACTCTTGCTGATGATCTCTGGGTGACTCTTCCATTCTGGGAGGTCTGCAGTGCACTCCCAGTCATCTGCCCCGTCCAGCAGACTCTGCCTGCATGTTTCGAGTGGCACTGTTGTTCTTGGCCATGATTTGCTGCCTCCTGCCGTGAAGAATGTTGGGGTGCTTGTGGAGTCCTGATTTTCCCTTTTGTGGTGTTGGTACTAGCCCAGACTACTTGTACAATTTCTTTGAGCACTTGGTTGTGCCTCCATGTGTACCTTCCTTGAGCCAGGGCTACTTTACATGAGCTTAGGACATGCTCCACTGTTTGTTTTTCATGGCAGAGGGGGCATGCAGGATCGTCTGTTTTCCCCCACTTCACCAGGTTTGCATTTGAGGGCAGAAGGTCATATGCAGATCTGAGAATGAAGCTGATCCTGAGAGGGGCCATGTGCCAAATGTCATTCCAAGTGAGACTTCTTTGGAGTGCATTCTCCCACGTTGTCCATTGCCCTTGCTGGCTCTGCTGGACTGCTTTTTGGAGTCTTTTTTGGTCTTCTTCTTTTCTCATCTCCTGAATCATCATGTCTCTTTTGGCTTTTCCTTTGGCCTTTGACCACCATTCAGTTTTGGTCACCCCCAGTCCCTGTCTGTTGGTCTGTGTGTGTCCTGTTATTTCTCTGATCTTGAGACTTTCTTTTGCAGAATCCATCGCCTCTTGAACTTTCCATTTTCTGCCTGTCTTCAGCTGGGGCTTAATTGCTTCTACCACCTTGTCTCCTGAGTCCTCCAGCATGCTTTGAAGTCTGATCTTCCCTGCTTTGTATTCCTCCAGGATGGATTTCAGGGGTAGTTTCAGCTTTGCTTGGCGACAGTACAGCGCTATGTCAGTCAGACAGGGTGGGACACCAAGCCATTTCCTTGTGAACTTGTTGATTTTGGCTTCCATTGCCTCCACTATGCTGGTGCAGATGTCGTATATCATCAGAGGCCATAGCAGCTTTGGTATCAGCATGAACTGCAGACACCAGACCTTGTATTTGCCAGGGAGCCCACACTGGTCAATGGTCTCCAAGCCTTCCTCCGCCATCTGCTTGGTTTCTTTTGCTCTTTGTGTGTCTTTCAGCGTATCATCATACCATCTTCCAAGGCTCTTGACTGGTTCTTCTGTGACTGTTGGAATGGCCTGGTTGGCAACACTGAAGACCACAGATCCGGCCACTTTTCCTTTCCTCAGTGAGAGACTTCGTGATTTCTTTGGCTTGAACTTCATTCTGGATGAGGCAACTATGTCGTCCAGCCTCTCCAGCACATGACGTGTCTCGTCTTCTCTGGATGAAATCACTGTAGTGTCATCCATGAAGGCCTTGAGAGGAGGCATCTTGTATCCATCGCCAAGGTCTGTTTGTCTCGCGTTGTTTGTTGCTGCTTTCAAGATGAGTTCCATTGCCAGCACGAACAGTATTGGGGAAATTGCACAGCCCATTGCAATACCCACTTCCAAGTTGATCCAGTCTGTTGTGTACTCCTTGGTAGAGAACCGCATTGAGAAGCCATTGAAGTACTTCTTGAGCATGTCGCGGATGTTCTTTGGCACATGGTACATCTCAAGAGCCAACTGTATCATCTCATGGGGCACAGATCCATATGCGTTTGCCAGATCAAGCCACACTACGTCCAGGTCTCTCTTTTCTGTTTTTGCTTTTTGGATTGCGTCCCAGATCATTGTGGCGTGTTCTACACAGCCCGCCACGCCTGGGATGCCACCTTTCTGGACTGACACATCCAAGTACTTGTTTTCCATCAGGTACTTGGTCAGCCTTGCTGCCATGACAGAGAAGAAGATTTTCCCTTCGACGTTCAGTAGTGATATTGGCCTGAACTGGCTAATGTCACTTGAGTTTTGCTCTTTGGGGATGTACACACCATCTGCCGTCATCCACTGGCCGCTGATCTTCTGGTTTCTCCAAGCCGATCGCAGCAGCCTGTGGAGCCACTCCAGCACCTTGGGACACTTCTTGTAAAGCTGGTAAGGTATTCCGTTTGGCCCTGGTGATGATTTGGCTCTGGCTTTGTCGACCACCTTCTTGATTTCCGCCAACGTTGGAGGCTTGCCATTGAACTGTTCCTCAGGGTTGGTTGGCCACACCAGACCTTGAATGTCGAGTGGTGCTTTGCTCTGTGGGTCAGAGTATGTTTTCCTCAGATGCTGCTCAAGAACTCCTTTGTCCACACTTAGGGTCCCAGATTTTGGCTGCTCAAACAGTGTTCTGGCAAACTGGAAGGGGTCTCTGAAGAAGCGCTCTTGTGTCTTCTTCTTTTTGCTCTTCCTCTTCCTCGCAGATTCCGCTTTGCTGAGGGCACTGTGTTTTTCTTTCAGGTCTTTCCACAGTTTTTCCAAGCCTTGTTTTTCAGCTGGCAGTGCGGTCTTCATTTGCATCTTGAGGTTTTTCTTTTGGACCCTGATCTTGTCCATCTTTTCTTGGCGTCTGGATTTCTTTGGAGGTGTTTTCTCTTTGGGTAGTTTTGCTCCATAGGCGTCTCTACATGTGGCATACACAATGTCCCCATATGTGGCTAGTTTGTGTTCCAGGGTGCTTTTCCCTATCAGTGCATCGAGTCTTTGGACGATTTTTGCATCCAGTTTCTCCCAATCTTCAGTTTCGTTTGCTCGTGGCAGGTTGAGTTTCAGGCGCCTGGCATCGAGGGCCTGTGCAAATTCCTCATCCGAACCAACAGCGTGGATGTCCTTGGCACTGTGGTTTAAATCCTGGCCTTGGTCTTCCGACGTCTTATCTGCTGATGCAGTGCGCTGCTGCTCATTCAGATGAGTCTTCACACATCCCATCTTTGTTCTGTGGATCTTCATGCCACGGGTGGTAGCGAAACGCTTTCCACAGACACATGGATATTCCATTTGGTCCATGTTCATAGTCCGTTTGGGATTTGCAGTCATGATTGGTTGAGCACCGATGGATTCATCATTCTCTCCCCCTTTCGGTGAATCCTGGGAGCATCTTTTCCTTTTATTTTAACCAATGTTAACTCCGAGGGAAAAATCCCCCTGTACCGAAATTCGAACCTGCAACCCCAGGATCACGAGTCCGGCGCTCTACCAACTGAGCTATTCCGGCCCCCGGAAGGATATCAAATCCGGCATGGATACTGGAGTAGATGACAGGCCAACCAGAGAGTCCCTGAGTGAGTTGGCATAAAACGATTACAGACACGAGGATGACTTATCTCAGCATCTTGAATCTTCGAGGTAAATAAAAGAGGGTATGAATTACACACAGAATAACTACCGATCTGATAAAGTTACTGTTTATGGTTCTTTTTAAAAAAAACAGAGCGATAGGTAATATTTTTGAAATGGCTTACCATCCTTACCCTTAACATGGATAAACAAAAAGAGGTGGGTGAGAAACAGCTCGGAATAAAGGCATAAAATGTCACAGCCACTCAGTGAAGCTTTCATCCTCTGCGCATGCATCTGTCTGCATTCTTCATCCCCACCCTTCCCCACCACCACCATCCACCCTGCCCCGGCCTTCTAAAACGTTCACAAAGGTGAGAGAGAGAGAGAGAGAGAGAGAGAGAGAGAGAGAGAGAGAGAGAGAGAGAGAGTTCATAACATGGGGGTAGTAATATGTTTTGGAATAATTTTGGTTGGGAATAGGGTAAAGGTTAGTTGAGGTTAATATTAGGGATAGGATTAGTGGTATGTGAATGAACAAAAGATAGAGTTTCATAGATTCATTGACTGGCTATAAAAAAAATTTTAAAAATCGCGTCCTTTCTCACTCTTCTAAGTTGCTGTTGAAAACGAAATAGCGCGCTAATAGCCTTTTGGAATACCCATGAATCCTAAGACTGACTATACGAAGAGTCGCCATGCAATGGCCTGTTTTCTTTGCAATATCTATGAGACACTGCGGAGAGAAGAAGAGACAGTATGGTTTGTCCATCTGCTTAGAACAAGACAGAAGCCTGTAGGTCCGTTGTGTCGGCTGTTATCTGCCGCTCTGCAATGCCAAGGGTGTAGCCCCCTCCCCTGCCCCCTCCCCTCCCCCCTCCCCTCTGCGTGCGTGAGGGTGGGTTCCATCAAAATGCAAATCATCGTCTGTGGTGGTGCGTGGCATATCGTCGGCGACCAGCGCTTGTTGCATGAATAGTGCGCGCGCGCGCGCGTGTGTGTGTGTGTGTTTTGTGTGTGTGTGTGTGTGTGAGTGATGTCTGTTGTCTATCTGCCTGCCTGTCTGTCTGTGGCTGAGTGTGAGAGGGAGAGTAAGTGAACGAGCGAGAGAGAGAGAGAGAGAGAGAGAGAGAGAGAGAGAGAGAGAGAGAGAGAGAGAGAGAGAGAGAGAACGAACGAACGATTTTTTTTAAATGAGGGAAAAAGCGGAATAAGCACAAAATGGCTTTTTTACATCCCGCCCTCAATAAAGGGAAATATATAGAAAATACAATAACAACAACAGCAAAACTAATCTAGAATTGAAGTAAACATACATAAACGCTATAAACAGAAAGAGGAAATGGTTAACACAAAAGAACAGAAGACAACCAATGCCTGGAAGAGAGAGAGAGAGAGAGAGAGAGAGAGAGAGAGAGAGGGGGGGGGGGGGGAGGGAGGGAGGGAGGCAGAGAAAGAGAGACAGAGACAGAGAGAGAGAGGAGAGACACAGAGAGAGAGAGAGAGAGAGAGAGAGAGAGAGAGAGAGACAGACAGAGAGAGACAGAGAGAGACAGAGACAGAGAGAGAAACAGGTGGGGGTGGGAGGGGAGGGTCATCATATATAGTTCATGAAAAAATGGTTATTGGAAGATAGATAAATATATACAATAAACATTATCACAACAATATAATTATAACACACATTGCTGGAAAAAAGAAAAAAAATCATTGAACAGGCACCCCATCGTGTAAGCAAAGACAAAAGTTTACATTTGACAAGCAGCACCTTTGGAACAATAGTTGGGAGAGACCAGTACAGAGAGAGAGAGAGAGAGACAGACAGACAGAGCGAGAGAGAGAGAGAGAGAGGGGGGGGGGAGAGAGCAGAGACAGAGAGTTTAAGAGCATGAACTGGAAAATTCCGTCATTAGTTGGGTATGAAGTGCCCTTTTAAAGCTATATATGCTGGCATGAACGTCAAGAGAGGGTGAAATGCGGTTCCACAAGAAGCCGCCAGAGTAGTGAAGACTGGTTTTAAACATATCTATTCTTGGACGGGTATTACAATTTTATGAAAATGGCGATTTTCATTCAATCTAAATTTCTCTGTAACTGAAGGGGGAGCACGACCCGAAAGAATCTTAAACATGAATAAAGCTTTATTGAATTTAAGCTTCAAGTTTAATGGTAAATATCCAGATCTGTATAGTCAGAGTATGATAACGTAACCGATTTTAACAAAACTAATTTCAGGGAACGTCTATAAAGACTAAACAAAGGTTTAAGTATATGATCACTTGCTGAACCCAAATTGAAGATGCATAATTTATATGGGTTTTAGAAGGTGTATTTTAAAGCGTTTAAAGAGAGAGAGAGAGAGAGAGAGAGAGAGAGAGAGAGAGAGAGAGAGAGAGAGAGAGAAATCACTCTTGCGTACACATGTGGTGTGTGTGGTGTGTGTGTGTGTGTGTGTGTGTGTGTGTGTGTGCGCGTGCGTGCGTGCGTGCGTGCGTGTGTGTGTGTGTGTGTGTGTGTGTGTGTGTGTGTGTGTGTGTGTGTGTGAGACAGAAGAGAGAGAGAGAGAGAGAGAGAGAGGGAGGGGGTGGACGGAGAGACAGAGAGACAGAAGAAGAAGGAGAAGAAGAAAACGAGGAAGAAGAAGAAGAAGAAGAAGAAGAAGAAAGAGAAGCTTGCGTGCGTGTACTTGGGTAGCGAGAGCGGTGCGCGCGCGCGCGCGCTCGTTCGCGTTGAGAGGGGGAGAACATTCACCTTACCTAACATCATGAGACAGACCTTGCCACAAAGTCTTCCCCTGCAAATAGAAAGCATTGGCTCCTCTTAATCATAACAACCTCTGTGAACTCTGCTAGCAGACTGGAAAATCACTTCTTCTGCAACACAGTATGCTCCCTTTATGGCATTATACTATTGGTGAATTAAAAAATAAATTAAAAAAATAATAATAATGCTGTTGTTCTTAATGTTTTTCTTCCTATATCTTTCTTTCTTTCCTTCTTTTTGTTCTTTCTTTCTTTTCTTTTTTTCCACTCTCTTCTCTCTCTCTCTCTCTCTCTCTCTCTCTCTCTCTCTCTCTCTCTCTTTACTTTCTTTCTTTCTTTTCTTCTCTCCTCCCCACCTCTCCTTTCTATCGCTCCTCTCCTCCTTCTCCATCAGACATTCTCGCAAAGACGAGTACCTCCCGTCCCCCCCCCCCCCCCCCCCTCCCCCCGGAACAGCCCAGCACCTGATGACGTTCGCAGAAGTACACACTACACTACCTGCACTCAATTGGCAGACCTTAACGAGGGCAAAGTCCCCAGACTGCATCTGATTCTCCCAGCCGAACACACAAGTCATGATGACTTACCGTATCCCAGGCAAGACTTTTGAAGAACACTTGTAAGGAAAGGTAACGTTGCTTATAGCCCAGCCGACCGCGAAGGGCCACATCAGGGCTGTCACCGCGTTGAAGTCAACTTACAAGTCATTTTAAAAAAAAAAAAGAAGAAAAAAAAGAAAGAAAAAGCTCATTTACATAACCCTTTAAAATACACCTTCTAAAACACACCGGAAATTTGAACTCTTTCTTCTGTAAAATCTTAGATCAGATGAAAAATGTTGATCTCTTTCAGAAAGTTAGATCGAGTTGCAAAGTTTTCATTTAACGCCCATCTTGCGCTGAAGTGGATGAAGATAAGTGACTGCTCGTTCATTTTCGTTGTCCTGAGTGCTGTGTATCTCGCCTGAAGAAGACCTAAGGGGTCGAAACGCATCGTGTTTTGTCTTTGGCTGTCTACGTTTCCGCCCGGCGGCCATTTTACCGGTGTGCCCAGTATGAGAAGCTAGTGGTTTCTTGTTCTTTGTTTTCACTGTCCTAAATGTTATTTGTTTTTGCCTGAAGAAGACCCAAGAGGTCGAAATGCATTGTGTCTTGTCCTGTACTTTGTTTGTCTGTCCTTGGCAGTAACTAACCCCCTCTCTTTCTAAATTTTACGGTTTTTTTTTTGTTTTTTGTTTGTTTGTTTGTTTTTTTTTTTTTGGCGGTGCGCTATTAATTTACATTTAAAATCTCTTTCAGAAGGTCAAAGGTCACATCAGATGGGCCATCTTTCAACAAGGTTTTCTATGGAGTCTGCTGAAGAGCAGTCAACGAACAACGAGCACAAGACACGGCATGGTCGGCTGCCTACTTATCTTCAGGTCAGCAGCGTAGTCTACACGCACGTCGTCGCACCTTGCCAGGTCGGAAGGTCTAGAATCCCTGTCTTTTTGTACTCCCAGTTCTTATAGAACAGAGAGTACTTTAGAATGGGAACGAAGAAATGCTGTCTGTGTGTGTGTGTGGTGTGTGTGGTGTGTGTGTGTGTGTGTGTGTGTCTGTCCGTGGTCAAAATGTGTTCCACTCCCTCCAGACAAAACTTCTGGACCGATCTTTCTGAAAATTTGTAGGTATGTTCATTATGGGTCTCGGATGATGCCCGATGTTTTATTTTACCAGAATAGCCGTTACTAACGGCTATAACGGTCCAAAACGGTTTTCCTTCTTTATGGAATATCTCAGCTGATCCTTTGGAGGGGATGACGTTCAGTAACGATGACGCGTTGGAAAATTACGTTTTAAGTGATGTCAAATACATTATGACGCATGCTTGATTGTGATGTTTTCAGCTCCCTCCCCCCCCCCCCCTCCCCCCCCCTCCCGTTTGCATCTTGTTTTCTTCAAAGCTGATTTTATAGGTCGTTCACTTTACATGCTTGTAACCCCGTCGTGTCCGACAGCCCTGATATCCTCCCCCCCCCCCCCCCCCCCCCCCCCCCCCTTCTCCGTGTTCGGCTGAGCTGTATAACATGGAATGAATGGAACTGAAGCCATTGTTTGTTTCTCTCCTTTACAATAAACAAGTAGGGTAACTCTTGCTCTCATATGGAAACCTAACTCAGAGTAACTTTTATTCAAGACTGGCTCAGCCTTTTAAACTTGAATAAAGTCAGACAAATACAAAGACGAACAATCTAATAGTGGGGGAAAAACAAGCGCAGGCCAACAACCCCTCAGTTATCACAGTAATGACTTGGCAAAGATTTGAACTTAAAAAGTGGGAGGGGGGGGGGGGGGGTAATCTTTGCCAAGTCATTACTGTGATGACCGAGGGGTTGTTGGCCTGCGCTTGTTTTTCCTCACTATCAGATTGTTCGTCTTTGCTCAGATTTATGCTACTCCTCAAAACGCTTACGTGAATTATATAGTGATGCAAAATCTTAATTGTGGCGTGTGGCCGCATGAAGAAACCAGACTCTGTCTGCCCTCGTCTTCCTCGAAGAACAACCCTCGGGCTTTGCCACGACGTCGAAGGGTCTGCAGAGGAAGATCTTCCACGGATTGATGGGTGGTTTAGGGGCAGTCTCAGAGCCGACCACTGGGAGTATACCATTGCCAGAGGAAGGAAGAAACAGAAGTCGAGGCACAGGACTTCTGTGGGGAATATTGATTATATCTCTGTGTCTGGGCAGCTTAGCAAATACTTTCAAGCATTCCACCCTCTTAATCACCACAAGTCCCCCCCCCCTCACCCCACACACACACACCCCTGTTTTGTCCCTCTGTCTGTCTGTCTGTCTGTCTGTCTGTCTGTATGTCTGTCTGTCTGTCTGTCTGCTCTCTCTCTCTCTCTCTCTCTCTCTCTCTCTCTCTCTCTCAGCCTACCTCTTCTTTCCTCCCCTCTCTCCCCATTTGAATGGAGCTGAATTAGTTATGGATTCCTAAATGCATCTTCCTCTCCCTTTCTTCTGCACGCTCCATGTCCTCCCCTGCCCCCCCCCCCCCCCCCCCCTCACACCCCTACGCCTCATTTTACCACCCAGCTCATTCACCACCCGTGTATCGCGTGCTGGCAGCCGTCATGTTCCTTTTCTTGCCTTCACCAAGAGCGTCATGTTTTCACATGCCTTTGTTGGCTGGTGCTTCCCTCTGTTCCTCGGCAAGATCACGCCCAAATCGTTGAACCCATGTTGAAGAAACTGAATGGAAAGGTGGGTCGCGGATCTAGGACGATCCGGTTAATGGAAAGGTGGGTCGTGGATCTAGGACGATCCAGTTAATGGAAAGGTGGGTCGTGGATCTACGACGATCCGGTTAATGGAAAGGTGGGTCGTGGATCTAGGACGATCCAGTTAATGGAAAGGTGGGTCGTGGATCTAGGACGATGCAGTTAATGGAAAGGTGGGTCGTGGATCTAGGACGACCCAGTTAATGGAAAGGTGGGTCGTGGATCTAGGACGATCCAGTTCAATTTTGGTGCTGTTCCGTAGTCCAGATCTGATAGAGGCGTGCAGCAAGGTTCTTGTCAAGTGTCCACTGACTGAACGTGACCACTTTGGTTATACTGCATTTCTGTGCTGCTCCTGTTCTGTCCCTTTCTCCATCCTTGCTGAACTCCCTCCCTCCCTCCCCACTCTCTTTTTCTCTTTGCCCCCCCCCCCTCCCTCCCCCCTCTATCTTTCTCTCTTTCCCTCTCTGCCTGTCTCTGTTTCCTTGTCAGCCGTATAGAAGAATGACACTTAAGCATGAACAGTGTGTTACCGGTTCAGTTTTCATTAATTTTGCAAAGGCATTCAGTACTATCGATCATAATCTTCTTTTAAAGAAGCCGTTTCTGTATGACTTAACTTCTCACTCTATAAGTATCATGTCATCCTTTCTGAAAACAGAAGGCAATTTGCGTTTCAAGATTCTTTATGATCATCTTTCATGCCTATTGAACATGGCGTTCCTGGGGATCTGCACTGGATCCTATTCTGTTCTCTGTTTAGGTTAATGATCTTCCGTTTCACTTCAAAAGCTCATGTGAACTCTTTGCTGATGATACTACCTTTCATAATGAAAATAAAATCAGAATGAACTGTACACTTATTTTCAGAAAGATCTTGGTCGGCTTGTTACTTGGCCATATGGCTATTCACCTAACCAGGAGAGAATCAAGCTATTTGGCAATTCACCTAACCTGGACGGAAGCAAGCCATATGGCAATTCACTTTAACAAACTAAGCTTATATTAATTACATTTAGCCAACTATCTACAGGCATTAAAAGCAAATAACAAGTCTTCAGAAGAATTTGATTTGTATAAACTGCGTAGCCTCACTTTTGATAACAATCTATCTTGGTCTGAACACATACCTGAACTCTACACAAAAATATCCAAAACTTTTTCAGCGTGATATAATGAAACATTGTCTTGACTAGCATACACGCAAGTTCTTCTACCATGCATATATCAAGCCAGATAAAGATGATTCATCAACATTGTAGGCTCTAGTGAGTAGTAATTGTTTATGGCCATTCCAAAGCTTACACAGACGTTGTTAAAACCCCATTCTTCTCCAAACCTCTCTTCTACTGAAGGACCACAAACAACTTGATATCCTCCGGTGGGAACTTTGGCCACTTCAATAAAGGTGTGTTTATGTACAAAGTCATAAACAACTTAACATCACCCTATCTCCGCACAAAATTCGTAGTAATCAATGTCTGCAAGGAGATCACTGTCTGAACCCCTCGCTCTAGGACTAATCGTTTCAACGCCTTCCTTCACTTACTGTGGTGCTGAATTATGGAATTAAATGCAGAAGGACCTCAAAGACAAATCCAGATTGTTTTCTTTCAAGAAAGCGTACCATAGATAAGTAACAGAATAGCTGTAAACGCTCAAAGTTCAAACTTGCGTTCAGAGAGCACTTGATAGGCGAATTTCCTCCCTCTCTTTTTGCGCTTTAAAATTTTGTTCCCGTTTATGTGCGATCTTGTGTGAGTGTGCGTGTGCGTGTGCGTGTACGTGTGTGTGTGTGTGTGGTGTGTGTGTGTGTGTGTGTGTGTGTGTGTGTGTGTGTTCGAAGGTTTTTTCTTGTAGTACGCAAGCCTTTGTTTCCAGATGTCTTTGAACTGGATCCTTTTCATTGCGAAATTCAGTTGTACTTGATTTGTTTCATATTTTGTCTTTCTTTTGCTTGTTTTTTTTTTTTTTTAATTTTCATTTCCACCATTGAGGGTATGGTGTAAAAAAGCTGTGCGCTTGTTCGTTTACTGTTATGGACATATTTGTGTTCACGTTCGTGTCCGTGTTCTCTCTCTCTCTCTCTCTCTCTCTCTCTCTCTCTCTCTCTCTCTCTCTCTCTGTAACTGTAAGTGTGTGTGTGTGTATGTATGTGTGTGTGTGTGTGTGTGTGTGTGTGTGTGTGTGTGTGTGTGTGTGTGAGTGCGTGTGTGTGTGCGTGTGTGTGTGTGTGTGTGTGTGTGTGGCGCGCGCGCGCGCGCGCGCGAGCGTGCGCGTGTGTGTATGTGTGTGTATAGACGCACCTCTCTTTCTCTTACCCTTCCTCCCCTTACTATATCCAACCTCCTTTAACCCCGTCTCCCTATGCTTCCCATCACCACCCACCCCTCACCCCCGTCTCCCTACCCCTCCTCTACACCTCCCTTTCTGCTTTGTCTTTTTCCCCTTGCTCCTTGTCTGTCCTCAGCACTTTATTACGTGGGAGGTTGGGCCGGGGAGGGAGCCCAGGGCTAAGTGGATGGAATCCATCGATTTTCTCAGCTTCTGAGTGAAGCCCAGTGCATCTACCACAGTAAATCATAGCGACGGAGACTCCGAGCGTGTTGGTAGGTGTGTGTTCACATCATGAAATGTGTCTGTGTACGCAGCACACGTCTCTGAATGTCTGTGTGTATTCATGTTTCATTGTTCTTAAGTCAAAGAAGAAAAGAAAGAGCAATATCTTGGGAAGAAAAGGAATTATATACTCGTTTTTGTTGTTGTTATTTTGTTGGGTTTTTTGTTGTTTTTTTTTTTTTTGGGGGGGGGGGGGGGGGGGGTCGTAAATTTTGTTTGTGTGTGTTTTCTTATTTCAGTTTCGGTGTGCATTTTCATTAACGTATTTAACACCATGCTCATCGCCATTTACAACTTTACAAACATTCTGAAATTGCATAATCATCTCTTTCAGGTCGCCAGAGTCCACCAAGGCGGCGGAGGCCCTGCCGTGATGAGCGTTACACCAGCTGTGTCCATCTTTGACTACTGTCGGTAAACGGCCGAGTTATGCACAAACCCTTCCCGGGTCCAATCAGAAATAGCTGTTGGAGAGCGTATCGATGCTCCCTCTGCTCCATACTCCACCACTTGATACTCTCCCTTCTTTCTGCTGCTTTGATACTCTCCCTTCTTTCTGCTGCTGTGATACTCCCCCTCCTTGACAGACCCCTGTCCACCATTCTCCTTGCTGGACGCTCCTCCCTGCTCGTTACTCCCCCACCCACAATGGAGAATAGGTCTTTTCTTGGAGAAGGGGTACGAAAGAAATACTTCCCACACCCAAACGACGTTGGGGCTGGATTGGACATACGCTGCGGAAGCCTGCAAGCAGCACCACCAGACAAGCCCTAACATGGAACCCCCAAGGAAAACGAAAGAGAGGTCTGGCCAAGGAACACCTGGCGCAGGGACCTGGAAGCAGACATCAGGAACATGGGGATGACCTGGAACCAGCTGGAGAAAAGAGCCCAGGACAGAGATGCCTGAAGGTCCTTGGTTGGCGGCCTGTACCCCAGGAGGGGTAATAGGCGATGATGATGATGATGATGATGATGATGATGATGATGATGACGACAAAGATATCACACACACACACACACACACACACACACACACACACACACACACACTCACACACACACACCACACACCACACACACACACACACACAACACACACACACACACCCCACACACACCCCGGCAAGCAGAAGAGGGTGAGGGATTACCAAGCAAGGGGAGTATTGAACAGGGGGAGTATCAAACACGGGCGGGTTATCGAACAGGAGATCAATCGATACGAGGTGGGAAGGGGGGGGGGGATGTATCGATCTTACCATGTCTGGGGGTTCACCTCTTTCGCTGTCTGCCCCTGCAGGATGATCTTGGACAGCCCCCTTGATCGTGTCACATGTCCACTCCACTTCATCCTTCTGTCTTTGCCGTGGTCAGGTGGTCTCCATGGTGACTTACAGGCTGCCTGATGCTGTGGTGGATTGTGTGGTCAGTGTCGTTCTCAGCACAGGAGATGCAGACTTATGAAAACGTCTCATCCCCACTGTTGGGATCTTCCTTCGCTGTTCTTTGTGTAAGGGCCCGTGTCGTGTTGGCCCACCAGAAGGTGGATAGTACTGCTGGAGACGTCATTATGTGATGTGGGAAAATGTGAAACCAAAAGTGTATGTTTGTTCCTGTCTTCTTCTTCTCTCTCTCTCTCTCTCTCTCTCTCTCTCTTCTCTCTCTCTCTCTCTCTTTTTGAACTTTGTCATTTGATGTGTCCATTCTGACCCTCCCTGTCTGTACCCTGTGATGGTGTGCGTGGTGTGGAGTGGTGCCCCCTGTGATGGTGTGGTGGTGTGGAGTGGTGTACCTGTGATGGTGTGCGTG
>CM065741.1:7195100-7202600 GCA_033310375.1 Conus canariensis
TTCGTATAAGCAGTTGACAGTATGAGAAGTTCTTCCAATCCTTTCATTTTCAGCATTTGGACTTTCTGGTGCTGCTTGTGTTGTTGATCTTCTTCCCTGCCCCACTACAAAGGCAATTAACTCGCAGCCAAGTCGCTAGAGACTGTGCACAGTATTTTCAATATTTTCGTGTCATTCACAACGCAAAATATTGTTGTAACAGACAGAAAGAAGGAGAAGTATTCTGCAATCAACCAAACAATGTCTGATTTGTGGGGGTGGGGGGATTTGGCGATACAATTGCCCGGGGTACAACACCAAAGGGTAACCCTTTGTCACCGCAGCACCGGCGCACCCCGACAGTTGTCCAAACCGCCGGTCCGGCGTGCCCGCCGACGCTTACGACACGACTTCTGTCTGTCTGAACCGCTGCATCGGCTGAGGATGTCGTCTGCTGCTTCATCTGCGGCATCCTGCGAGAGATTGAAAAAAAAATCTTCTTTGATCGTCTGCTATGAGTTGGCCTGTGACGCAATTCTTTTCTGTGGAAATATCTAGAAAAAAATGCTGACTCGATGGATTTAGTCGTTTCGATATTGGATTAATTAGCATCCAAGGGAATTTACTGCTGTTAAAAAAAGAGTATCAGTGAGAGTGATTGTGATCTGGTGGTTTCCGATCTGTTATGCCCATGGATTCTATTTTTACGCCGCGGCAGACAAGAGAGCTGTAGTAGCAGACGACCATACAGGGAAGTGAAACTGACATGGAGTTTACGGAAAAAGGCGACAGAGGGCGTGACTGTCTACAAAAAAATAAGAAAGAAATCAGACGATATTATGGCAACCGCACGTGGCAGACGTTGGTTCGTCTGGGCCGGTTTCTTCAGTGTCGTCTGTACAATAGGTGTGAAGTGTAATGGTGATGACTTCGCTGTATAGCACAGCTTGAGTGAAGGTTAGTGAATATTCGTTTATATTTTCGTCATATTAACAGTATTTATGTTTGGGTGGTTTAGGTGGGTAAATATACAATCATGGCTGTACTTTTCAATATTCATATTTGAGTTGTGGGGTGTGTGGGTTTTTTTTCACCTTTTTTATCTTTTTTTTTTGTTGAGTAACTTAAACGCCATTGGCAGGATGAGTGTTGTTTGGTTTTATTTGACGTGACTTTAAATCAAGGATCGATATAAGTGTGTGTCATTGTTGATGACACCACAGATCGTCATTGGTCCAAACGCTTGCGTGTCACGGTCGAAGTGAACGTGAACATCGAGGACCGCCTCAAGAGCTTTCAAGGCATTTTGTTTTGATAACCCGTTCGGCTGTACTGGTCATATTTGGACCAGGCTGATTTCCGAACCGAGATGAAAACCATAAGATACATAGAACTCCACGATTCAAAGAAAGAATTGTCGTTTGTTGATAGGTCAAACCATCATTCTTCTTTCTTATTCAGTTATTGCACTTCATCATCATCATCGTCATCATCATCTATCATCATCATCATCATCAACATCATCGCTTTAAACATTATCATCACCATCATCATCATCGTCGTCATCAGCATCATCATCCCCCCCCTCCCCCCCCCCCCCCTATCATCTTCACCATCACCACAATCATCCTCACCACTATCAACAGTTTTGTTAGACGGCTGCAATTTCTACGCATCATGGTTTCCATGAGAGGATCTTTACATGATGTAGTCGTTTTACTCTGTTGTGAAGGCATCCGCACTCAGTTTTCGGGTATGATGGATATCGATTATGAGCATGTTTCCACATCCACAGCGGGAAAAAATGTGACGATCAATGCTCTCAGGAAGACGACTGGGGTATGAGCAGGTGTACATAAATCATGTTGAACTGCAACACACACACACACACACACACACACACACACACACACACACACACACACACACACACACACTGACTGACTGAAACCAATTTATTGTCAGATTAACTCATGGTTGTACTGACATTTAAGAAAACATTATGAACAGAATATCAACGTTTTTCATTCAAAGAAAAGGAACATAATTAACACACAAAAACACGCGCCCACACACACACACACACACGCACGCACGCACGCACGCACGCACGCACGCACGCGCGCGCACGCATGCACGCACGCACGCACACACACACACGCACGCACATACACAAATACACAAATACACACATCTGAATACGAACACACCCATACCCTCACATACACACAAACTTACACACTCGCGCGCGCGCACACGCCCCACACACACACACACACACACACACACACACACACACACACACACACACACACACTCATACTCTAGCATTCGTACACACATGCACTCACTCTCACAAACACACGCATACACGCACACATACGCGCGCACGCACACACTCACACACACACACACACACACACACACACACACACACACACACACAAACGCACACACACACACACACACACACACACACACACACACACACACACACACACACACTGGCACGTACACACACACACAGAAAAAAACATTAAAAAAAGAAAAAAAGAATTCTGCCCATTATATATAATCTTGTATCCCTTTGCACCTTTGCCACCATCTCTCCCTCCCTCTTCAAACATCAAAGCAATAAGCATGTAGACGAAATATTTCTACACACACAAATACAAGCGCGCGCGCACACACACACACACACACACACACACACACACACACACACACACACACACACACACACACACACACTAAGGGCCCATATATACTGGTATCCAGAAACATCAATTGTGTGTGACCACATGTATATCCAATACATGAGAGTCAAGGATCAGTATGGAACTGGCTGACATATTACTCGTAAGAGTCGAACAGCTTGTGGGTGTTTAATATGGATTGGGGAAGGGGAGGAGAGGGAGGAAGAGAGTGGGTGGGGGGAATGAAAAAGCCTTGCTCTACGTGCAAATTAGACGCCGAACCATGCTGATATGGTATATGCCAGAATAAGATTCAACACAGACAACACACACACACACACACCACACACACACACACACACACACACACACACACCATTGTCTGCATGCACGCACACACACATAAAACAGAGATATAAAAAAAAACCAACAGACTCATCAAAATATTCTCAATACTTCGACCTTCCAAGGTCCTCTTCAGGACACTTTAACAACAAGAATGGGGTCAGGTACCAAGTCATCAATTCTGAAAAAAAAAAGAAGTCATAAATAATTACACTCACTCACCCAGAGTCCACTCTTCCCACCACACCTCTTAACACCAACCTCCATCACCACATCACCATCATCATCACCACTCCCATCCACCCACCCTCCCCATCCACCTCCGATACCCTTAATCTAGCCTTCCTTCACCTCCTTTTCCCACTCCTTGTTTACCCCATTCTGTCACAGTCTCCGCTCCATCCCCACCCGCCCCCACACACCCTCCATCTTACCCTTAATCCCACCCTTTCCTCTCCATCTGCAACGTCCTTTTCAACCGTTTGTTTACCCGCAGCTTGTAGCCTGATTAGCATTTTCCATTCTTTCCCTCCGTTGGATTAACACACACCACCACACACACACACTCACATTCACCCACAACACCACACCTATATCTATATTAAATATGATTATAATATGTGGGTTTGTTGTGTGCAAAAATGCGAGGCATGAGAGCCGTGCGTTGCTTCGTTATTCACACCTTTATGTTGGAGATGGCTTCTAAACCACGACGATTGGGTAAAAGTCTGGGCACGGCACTCGTCGCAGACCACACATCCTAAACACTAAAAACAAAAAAAATATAAATAATAAAAGTTTAAATCTAGACAGCATGAAGGTTTGTTGTGTCGGCAACAGTGAAAATCATCTATGGGTGCATCCTGATGCACACGTCTTGTTTTCCTGTCTCAGTATGCGCCTGTCTCTCTACCTGCCCCACGCTACCTCTCTCTTTTCTATCAGATCTGAGTCCTGTGTTTTTGTCGTTACATGTCACGCATGACCATTCTATCTCGCACGACCTTTCTTGATGTCTTTCTCCGTGTCACCACCACTCCGTTTATTCTGGTCAAAAAACGGTCAGATTTGTGTAGATGCGCTGAGTTTACATTGAGCGGCGAGTCAAACTGTCACAAGTGTGAAACCAGTGGTGCAACAGACTTTTTTTATGCTGATCGATGAGAATGAGGATGATTAAACTGATGCTACGGATTTCTATTTCGGTCTGAGACTACATGACAGGGCTGTACTCTACGCTTCCTTTCATAATATATCCTGGCGTCAACCAGGCCTGAGAGATACAGGCACCTGCAGTGTTGGTCAGGAAATTTGAGCAACACTCTCAGAAACACATCCATTAAGTGGATGAAACTCGACTGTGTGGTCCCAGTCTTCCCAACTGAGTCCGCAGCAAACTCAACTCTGGGTAGGAGCCGGTCGGGGCAGAAAAACCCACATGACTCTGATGGGATTCGAACCCACGACCTTCCAGCCGAGAGTCCGCGACGCTAACCACTTCGCCACGGCGGCTGGTGTGCTACAGACTTGCTTTGCGTCGTGATGAGTGGCTATGTCCACCACCGTGCCCGCCCAGCAGGGTCAAAACAAACCACAGGTCACGCGCTCAGGTGCTGTCAGTGACACCGTGACCGTCTGGAATCTCAGTCTGCTCAACATTTTTTTTTTCATTTTGAGTCACGTTTTGAAGCCCCATTCGGGTCATCTCGAGCAGGTTTGGTTGGCACGCTGTTTGATGCAAGTCACAATGACCGTGTATGTGATGATCGTGACTGTGGCTCCCTCTTTAAGATCCACCTATTCGGGGTATACGACACCAACACAGATCACAATCTCTCACCATTGGAGGCCGTTGACCTGCGAGTCACCGTGACCCGTTTATGTGACCTTGACCGTGGCCTTTACATTGATATCCTTGACCTACTTTGGGCATTTGACCTTGACATAGATCACCATTTGTTTATTACCTTTGGAATCCACTGATGTGCTGCCTTCGGGAGTACACAGAGATGCCATTCAGGCGCCTGGAGATAGTGAATCAAGAGTCAGAAACACAATGAAAAAGATGGGGTCACTTGTAGGAGAGGTCAGGCATAACAGAAAATGAAAGGAGTGAAAGAGCGGAACAGAGAGACTGGAACGTGAAAGAATGTGACACAGAGAGACAGCTAACACAGAGACTGGGAACAGACAGAGACAGTATGTTGACAGGGACCCATGCAGACAGTGACGTAAACAGCTGACGCCACTCCGGTCCTTCCCCCCACGTGCAGCAGTGCGTCACCCCTGAACGTGCCCGTTCACCCACTTTGTCACTCAGCTGATGGTTCAACCCATCCGGACGGTTTTCCCACAGTTTTCTTTTTTTAATTTTTCTTTGTTTTTTCTTTGACTCTTTTGAATTAGAATCCCTGCTCTGTTATTCTATTCACTGTTTGTTGAATCGTGTTTGGAATATGGCGGACTGGAAAATCATGCTGGGAGAGAAAGGGGGTAGGGAATCTAGCGAACTCATGCACCGTCACTATCAGAATGACGAAACACATACAGGTGTGTGGCCAAGCATGTGTCTAAGTCATGTCGCGTGCCCGGGCACTCCAATGACCCAACCTTCAGAAGCTTAGTACGCGTTCAGCCGTCAGCGACCTGAGCCGATCAGGCGCCCGTTCCAAGGCCAGAAAAGAACGATGCCCTCAGGCGGGGCTTTCCTTGTGAGCCTTTTCCTGCCTGACGGAGTCGTCTCCGTGAAGCGTTACCACCAAGGCAGAACGAGAAAGGCACCGGGTTTGGTTAGGTATGTGCTGTACACCACAACAACAACGACGACGACAACGACGACGACAACGACGACGACAACAACATCAACTCCAGTGAACGCAGTACCACGTGTATTTTCAATGGCAAGAAAGTTTGCAGACCCCATCCTTCCTTCTCCCCCTGCCACCGCTCAGTTCACCTTTCCTCCTGTACCCCACTACCCCATTGAGAGAGAGAGAGAGAGAGAGAGAGAGGAGAGAGAGAGAGAGAGAGAGAGAGAGAGAGAGCTGACGGCGTTTCAGATATAGGTTTTCATGGTTTAGCAGACTCGCTTTTGAAAATACCATAGCTGTGTCAGTCTCTTCATAGTTTTGTACACATTGTTCCAGTGAAGGAGCTACCATAACCAGAACTTTGTGAGATTATCCAATGTTTGAATATTCTGTTAACCACAAGGGTTTAAAGCCAAGCAGTTAACAAACCAGAGTCTGTACAGGAGTCATAAGTTTGAGGGTGACCTACAGCTGTTCACGGGGTTTTTTTTTTAGGAAGAGAGTGGGGAGGGGGGATGTTGAAGATGGGGTATAACTTGTTCATCGTGACTCGGGGTGGGAAGGACGGGGTGATGAAAGGCGGGTAGAAGGTAGAAGGCGAGGTACCCTCGCTCTTCAAATGGACATGGTGAGTTAGGAGGTGAGCGACGGGTGCTCATGGCTTGAGACAGGTGACGTAGAAGGCGAGGCACTGTCGTTTTGGTTTTGGGTGGTGAGGCAGACGTTTGAGATTAAGGAGCGGCGAGGTGGAAGATCAGTGAGACACCAAGGTTCCCTTTGTTTGGAGAGGCGAGAGGGAAGGTGAGGTTCGGTTGTTTATGGTGGGGGGATGGTAAAAGTAGAAGACGAGGTACGGTCGTTCATGGTTCGAGATGGTGAGGTAGGAAGTGAAGTGCAGTTGTTTATGCTCTGAGGGTGGTGAGGTAGAAGATGAGGCACACAGTTTTGAAGAGGGTGAGGTACACTTTACATCCTTTGGGGACGACGTGGTCAAAGATGAGGTACAGGTGTTCATGGTTGGGGGATGGCAAAGTAAACAGGGTACAGGTGTTCACCCGTTCGCGATGGTGAAGTAGAAGGTGGTTTACTGGTGTTCATGGTTTGGGGATGACAAGGTGGAAAGGTGAGG
Source organism: Conus canariensis (assembly GCA_033310375.1). NCBI lineage: Eukaryota > Metazoa > Mollusca > Gastropoda > Neogastropoda > Conidae > Conus > Conus canariensis. The sequence continues at coordinate 7,202,060 of CM065741.1, forward strand.
TACAGCTGTTCAAGGCTCATGCGTGATGACGATGGTGAGATAGAGTTGTTCATGATTTGGGCATGATGGGATAGATGGTGTGTGCTGCTGTTCATGATTTGGGCATGGTGAGATAGATGGTGTCATGATTTGGGCATGGTGAGATAGATGGTGTCATGATTTGGGCATGGTGAGATAGATGGTGTCATGATTTGGGCATGGTGAGATAGATGGTGTCATGATTTGGACATGGTGAGATAGATGGTGTCATGATTTGGACATGGTGAGATAGATGGTGTCATGATTTGGACATGGTGAGATAGATGGTGTCATGATTTGGACATGGTGAGATAGATGGTGTCATGATTTGGACATGGTGAGATAGATGGTGTCATGATTTGGACATGGTGAGATAGATGGTGTCATGATTTGGACATGGTGAGATAGATGGTGTCATGATTTGGGCATGGTGAGATAGATGGTGTCATGATTTGGACATGGTGAGATAGATGGTGTCATGATTTTTGGCATGGTGAGATAGACGGTGTGTGCTGTTCGTGGT
>CM065741.1:7207600-7212600 GCA_033310375.1 Conus canariensis
AAACCGACAGACGGACAGACGTTGAAAAGCCCGGACAGAGTGACTATAAACATCCCAGCCACCCGTCTGTCAAAGCAAGCACACGCCCGGTACTCGAGAGTGATAACGCCGATACCACCTCTCAACACGTGGAGAAAAAAAGTGATCGACAAAAAAGTGCAGGCAAAAAGATAAAACAGATTGCCCATAGCCCTCGCCCCCTTAAACACCCCAGTGCAGCGAACAAGGCCAAAGCACACGCCCAGCATGACAGCAGTCATGGAAAGAGAAAGCGGCCGGTGATAAAAGCAGAGAAAGCCGCCTGTTTGCAGTCAGCCTCGTGTGATAACGCCGGTGATAACAACCGCGACAGTTATAATCCCGATCTGAAGTTTAGAAAGGAGTCAGCCAACTTGGACTCCCAGCACGAAGCACGGAAGTGTTCAGCACTACTGCAGGAAGCGGCTGGTGCTTTGATGCAAGAACCCATGGAACTTGCAGCACACCAGAATATACACAACTCCAAAGTGAGGCCTCATTATCATCTGGAACCGCCTGAGGCTGGACCAGCATGGCTGTCGGACAGCGGATTGGTGGAATCAGATCCACAAACTGTTTGTGACAGCGGTTTGTTCGATCCAGAAACTGAAAAATTAACCGTTTCTGATTACGTAATCGAATTAACCGGCAGTGGAACGGCACCATCTGATCCTGGAACCAGCTTGGTATGTACGTCTGACGATAGGTTAGTGGAATCTGAAACTGAACACGTCACTATTTCCGATCGTTTGGCGGAAGCTGGGGAAGAACTTTCTGCTGTCAATGGACCTGAACCATCCGGAGCTGAAGTTGTCTCCCTTTCTGACAGTGGGCTGGGTCAGTCAGGAACTGGTTCTTCGTACGTTCATGACAGCGTGACCACTGCCTCTGACGGTGACGGCGTGACAGAGCCGGGCGATCGTGACCAGGCGGAGGGCAATGACACGGAGGATTATGCAGTCAGTGGGGCCGGGCCTCAACATGCAGGCACGAGTGCTGCGGGTAATGAGGCGAAGGGAGTGAACTCGGAGAGCATTAGCTTCCTGCGCTCTGTACCTGCAGTGTCTAATCCTGTCCACGCTTCGCTGACCGCTGCCGCTGGGCCGGACAGTGGGGCACCAGCAGATCAACGCTTAATCGTCTCAGACATGCCTGTCAACATTCTCCCAGCCGCAGCCCCGCAGTCTTCGAGTGGCCCCGGTGTCAAAGACGTGCCTGAAAGTATTGACCTACGTGTGGCTTTGGACAAGTGCAACATTCTTCCGTGTTCTTCGGCACAGTCAGTAACCGACGTCCAGTCTGACCAAGTGGACACCATATCACCCGTATCTTCACCTCAAAGTTCTCCAGTCGCAGAAACCGTTCCAGCGTCACCGTTTCCAACTTCTGAGACGGAGAGGATATCCACCAAAGTGTTGGAAAACGCGGACCGCCATCAGAGCGAAGGGGAGACGATTGACGAGGGATCAAAGGAAGAAAGGAACGCCGTAGAGAGAAACGATGCTGACACCTCGTCGGGGGACACGGCCATATCTCCCTCGCCTTCCATGTCCCAACAGTGTGCGACGCGTCAGTTCGTCTCAAGTGGTGCTGTGAACACAACTGACGTCAGTGCTTCAGCGGGTCCTGTGCAAACAGAGCGGTCGGTCAGAAAGGTGGGCAGGTCGGACCCGTGTAACACTGCAAAGATTGACCAAGATTCGGATAGTGTGACGACACATACGCCACGTTCCGCTTCGAGTCACGGCTTTTCTGAGCGCACGGTAGGCAGTGATAAAGAGACAAGCGCACTGACTGAGGCAGTCGCCAGCATGGAAACCAGTGCCACTCAACAGAAGGATTTCTGTTCGGGGCGCGAGGACCGGCAAAGTCAAGCAGATTCCAGCATGGACAACATACCACCCCGCTCCACTAAGAGACACTCCGGCCTGCCAAAGTTTAAACCGGAGAACTGGACAAAGGAGGGGTCGGATTCACGTCAAATTCTACGAAGAAAACGACGCGCGCTTATAAGAAATCTGCCATTCCAAAACTGAAGAAGCTTCAATATATCACAAAAACAAAAGTGACGGACACTGAGAATAAATCTGATGACGTCAGGGACAGTGGAACGGGCGACATTATCATCAGGGGCATTATGACGTCAGTTTGCCCAGTCCAGATAGAATCGGCGGCTCTGTATGTGACAAAGAAATGTTATTAGAGAAAGATGTGAGCGATGCATTATTATTAACCGAAAAACATAGGACTGATGAAGCGTTGCTCTTTGAACGGAAGGATGAGAGAGATAATGCATTATTGACAGCAGAAAAAGATGCCAGTGATCTTGTATTTTCCAGTTCAGTTAATCAAGATGAGTGTCATGAGATAATGCTTTACGGAGTACAAGGTGTGCCAGACACAATTATTGGACCTTGCACGCCTGATAAAGATGTTTGTGAAGACATGAGTACTAGTGACAGGCCCATTGACCGTCTGAAACATGGCACGGGTTTACCAGACATATTTGATAAGGATATGTGTGAAAACATCAATTTACCAGAATCTTCCGAAAAAGATAAGCGTGATGACATCAATTTACTTGAAACACCGAAGAAAACTGTGAGTGCAGACATCGATTCATCAGCAACTGGCGGAGAGATGCGGGCAGACATCAGTTTACCAGAAACATCTGATACAGATGTACATGCAGATGTCAGTTTACCAGAAACATCTGATAAAGATGTATGTGCAGATTTCAGTTTACCAGAAGCATCCAGAAACGATGTACGTGAAGACACTGCTTTACCGGAAATATCCAGTAAAGATGACAACAGTTTACCGAAAATATCCGATGAGGATATACGGAAAGACAAAGTTATACCGGAAACGTTTGACAGATGTGAATATAAAGAAACAGATTTTCCAGAAGCATCTGACAAAGATGTATGGGATGACGTCAGTGTGGGTAGAGCATTTTCCAAAGACGTGTGTGAAGAGAACGATTTACATATAACGTCCGTCGAAGGTGCGTGTAAAGAGACACCTTTAAGTGAAACGTACAACAGATTGACTACATTTCCTGAAATAGTTGGAGGATATGTACCAGAAGAAAGCCCTTTATCCGCATCGCCTTCGAAAGGAAGGTGTGAAGAGATGAATGCACCTGGAGTACCTGAAGGAGACGAGCCAGGGAGAACAGAAGGGTGTAAAGAGACAATCGTAGATACAACACCTGATAAGGATGAATGCGAGGAAACGTACATATCGGAAACATACGTAGAACATGCAGGCGAAGAAGCTGTTTCACCTGCGGTAGCCAGTACACCCCCTGTCCAAGGCTCCGTTGATTCAGAGCCACGCAGTCCGAAAACCAATGGCGAAACAGGTTTCTCAGGGGCGGCGAGTCGGGGCAAAATGCATGAGAAAACGAACCCAGATCAGCATGCTCCTGTACAATTAGCCAGAACACCAGAACGGTATCCAATCGGCGATAAGATACTACTGGAAATACCCATACAAGACGAGACAGAATCCACGACGATACCCAAAAGGTACGATGAAGAACCTCCCGAAATCCCCAACAAAGATGACATAGATTTGCCTCCAACTTTTGAGAAAGCAGCAGAAGTGCCTGAACCGTCAACAAAAGGCGAAATGGATGGAGAAACTTTATTTCCCAAAGAAATCATATCAACAGGAACACACCGCAAAGCACAAGACGATGAAGACGTTCAATCGAAGGAATCCTGGAAGGACCCGCGCGAAGAGAAACCCGCCTTCACTCAGGACAACGAAGACGATGATGCGTTCGACAAGAGGCCGCCATCTCAAGGATGCTCCAGAGACTTCAACAAGAGAAGAGCTTCGCCCCAGTCTGCCAAAGACTCTCCGGACGTGTCTCATCACAGAAGAACATCCGAATCGTATCGCCAGGAGGAAGCTGCGAGGGACACGCCCTCTGTGATTTACCTCACTCGTGTCACAGACTCTCTCCCTGCTGGTCTCTCAGCGTCTGACCATGGCTCGGAGAGGCCGGTCAGCAAGTCTGTGAAGGATTCCGAGAAGCGCCGGAGATCCACGGGGAAGGATTCCAATCGTGCTGCTGCTGCTTCTTCTTCTTCCAAGACGGACACAAAGAGGTCGAGGAGAGGTTCTCGGGAGCCGGATGTCATCACCGTTGCCGTCGCCGGGAGACAAGGTGAATGATTCCCTCTCTGTCTCTGCCTTTCAGTCTCTTCTATCTATCTGTCTGTCTATCCATCTGTCTGTCTGTCTGTCTGTCTGTCTTCTCTCTCCTCTCTCTCTCTCTCTCTCTCTCTCTCCTCTGTCTCTCTCTCTCTCTCCCTTCCCTCTGCCTCTCTGTCTCTCTCTCAGTTCTGTCTCTGTCTCTCTGTATATGTCCCTCCATCTCCCCCATCTGTATCCCACACTCCCTTTCTCTCTCTGTCTCTCTCACCCTCCCTCCCTCCCTCCCTCCCTCATTTACAAGCTTTCCAGGCTGACAATTTGAATTAAAAGACTAGACAGTGAATCAGAATGATGCTGATCCTTGTGCAGTAACACACACACACGCACACGCACACCACACACACACACACACACACACACACACACACCACGCACGCACGCACGCACGCACGCACGCACGCACGCACTCATGCGCGCGCGCGCGCGCGCACACACACACACACACACACACACACACACACACACACACAACACATTCGTCTAATATCACTTAATGTGGAAGACGTTAAATTGAAGACGACAACACAACAACAACACACAGACACAGGTGTGCGTTCATGCAAGCACACACTTCATTATTCACGACACGTGCACACACATACACAATACATACAAAAATACTTGTGTGTATATATATATATATATATATATATATATATATATGTGTGTGTGTGTGTGTGTGTGGGTGGGTGGGTGGGTGTGGGTGTGTGTATACGCACGTATGTACAAAGACTCAAATAAATGTAGATGTA
>CM065741.1:7222600-7225100 GCA_033310375.1 Conus canariensis
AGAGAGAGAGAGAGATATGTTTGATGGTGCATCACCTTGTCGCCATACTTGTCATACTTCCTGTCAAACTCGCTCAAGAAAGATGTCAACACATTTCTCGGGAACCTCTCTGCAGCTAACCACTTTGGTCACACATTACTGACCAGTACCTGACCAACATTGCCAGGAATGGCATATATGCTGATGCTCTTGTAGTGCAAGCTATGGCGAGAATGATTGGTAGGGACACACACATCGTAACAAGTCAGCAAGAGAGCTCCAGGATATGCTACCTGATGAATAAGATCTTGGCGGGAGACATTGAATCATCCCTTCCACCTGCCCTTATAGGGCAAATAGGTGAGGAACATTTTGTGAGCCTAACACTTCATCAAACCAGGACAGTGAAAATGATGAAGGAAAGGAGGAAGAAAGTGTTTTCCCATCTCCTACAGAAGGTGCATCAATCATACAGTCTCCTCGTGACGACGCCAACCAACCTGCGCAGTCTCCTCGTGATGACATTGACCGACCTGCTACTGTAAGAAAACCAAAATGTCAGTCTACTGTGTGCTGCAAGGACGCAGTCAGCCCCTTTCAGCCACAGAGCGACACAGTCCTCTCCAAACTGATCATGGTAAGTTCAGGAAGGCCCCGCTATTTCCAAAGATCATGGTTCCAGCAATACCCTTGGCTTCACCTATGCACAACAGACAACAAGATATGTTGTTTCTTCTGCATGAGGGCTAATCATCAAGGCTGCAAACCTGATGCAGCGTGTGTATGGAGCGGTTTTGACAACTGGAAGAAAGCACTGGAAAAGTTCTCAAGCCACGAAAAATCATCTTCACATGGAGCAGCCGTGTATGATGTAAACTGTAGGCAGTCTACAACGTCTGTGTATGCTCCAGTGACGTGTCAGCATGAAACAGAACAAAAGAAACACTGCAAAGCCTGATGAACTAAAGAGCCTTCAGTTTCTCCTGCGTCAGGGTCTGCCTCTCCGTGGACATGACGAGCAGGAAGGCAACCTTCAACAGCTGCTGAAGTTCTGCTTTGGAGAGGGCTGCAAGGAAAAAACAAACACAGGTTCAAAATATCTGTCACATGATATTGTCAACGAGATCCTCTGGATTGTGGCACACAAAGTCTTGCGATCTGTTGTACTTGAAATCAGAGAAGCGAATTAGTTTTCGATACTAGCTGACGAAACCCGTGATGTTGCAAACAGGGAGCAGGTTGTAATTTGCATAAGATGGGTAACTGAGCAGTTTGAAGTCATAGAGGAGCCTGTGGGACTGGTGCATGTTGACAATACCTGTGCTGAGACCATTTTTAATGCGCTAAAGGATTGCTTGATCAGGCTGGACTTGCCAGTGCAGAAGTGTAGGGGTCAGGCCTACGACGGGGCCAGTAATTTTCAGGGTCACGTTTCAGGAGTTGCAAAACGGTTCAAAGATGAGGTCCCGTCAGCAGTATCCGTACACTGTTTGGCACACTCAGTCAATCTTGTGTTACAAGAGGCTTCCAGAAAGGTCAAAGTAATAAGAGATGCCCTTGACTTTGCCACAGATGTCATTCAGTTGATCAAATTATCACCAAAACGACAGATCCTTTTTGAAACAATCCAACATGAAACATCAACTTCGTGCAGACCGTCCATTAAACCACTGTGTCCAACAAGGTGGACTGTTCGAACAAGAGCTTTTGACTCTCTCATTGAGAACTCTCAGGCTTTGCAAGAAACACTTGAACTAGTCTCACAAGGACATGATGAGTATGCCAGGAGGGCATCCGGCCTTCTAGCACTTATGCAGCAGTTCTCCACCTGTCTTGAGCTCTCACTTTCACGGGATGTCTTTGCTGTGACTGAAGAGCTGGCGACTGCTGTTCAAAGGAAACAAACGTCCTGTGTGGATGCAACAAACGCTGCAAACCTCTCTCTGAGAACGCTTGAAAGTATGCACCAGGATAAAAGTTTCCAGACGTTTTTTGCCGACGTCTCAACCACGGCTGCAAACGTGTGTGATGAGCCCCGCATTCCGAGACAGAGACAGCCTCCACGAAGACTTGATGAGGGCTCCCAGGGTCACAGCTACTCTGACCCTTCTGCTTATTACAGACAGCAGTAGTATGAGGCCATAGACAACGTCAAAGAGCATATAAAGCGCAGGTTTGACCAACAAAGTCTTAAGTTGCCAAGGAAGACTGAAATTCTCTTGGGTGATGGAGCTGCAGGAAAGAATCCGGATATTCCTCAAGAGATCAAAGACACATATGCTGCGGACATTGACATGGACAGCCTCAAAACACAGTTGGTCATCCTTCCACATGCTCTGGGGGACAACAAGAAGTCCATCTTTGATGCACTGCCAGAAGAACTGACAGCTTCTGACACTGTGAAAAGAATGTTGAGTGAGGTAGACAAACTTATCAGGCTGTACTTGACCATTCCAGTTACAGCTGCAACAGCTGAACGCTGTATTTCTGCCTTGAAGCGGGTCAAAATATACCTCCGAAG
>CM065741.1:7227600-7250100 GCA_033310375.1 Conus canariensis
TCCTCTCTTTACGTCTGTTGTTCCAACATTCCTTTTGTTCCTTTGTCAATTCCTATCCTCCTCCTCCTTCACCTCCTCCCTCCTCTTCCTCCTCCTCCGTCACCTCCTCCCTTCTTCTCTCCCTCTTTCTTGTCCACCTCCTCCTCCTCCTCCTCCTCCTCCACTTCCTCCACCTCTTTCTCCCTCTCCATTTTTTATGATTCACGTTCTCTACTTAACCTTTTTTTTCCTTGCAAGAAGAGATTCTCTTCTCTTTCAGTCACTCTCTGTCTGCGTCTCTCCCGTTGTCTGTCTCTGTCTGTCTATTTGTCAGACCGTCTGCCTGCCTGTCTGTCTGTCTGCCTGCCTGCCTGCCTGCTTGCCTGTCTGTCTGTCTGTCTGCCTGCCTGCCTGCTTGCCTGCCTGTCTGTCTGTGTGTCTGTCTGCCTGCCTTCCTGCCTGCCTGCCTGCTTGCCTGCCTGTCTGTCTGTCTGTTTGTCTGTCTGCCTGCCTTCCTGCCTGCCTGCCTGCTTGCCTGCCTGTCTGTTTGTCTGTCTGTCTGTTTGTCTGTCTGTCTGCCTGCCTGCCTTCCTGCCTGCCTGCCTGCCTGTCTGTCAGTTTGTCTGTCTGTCTGCCTGCCTGCCTGCTTGCCTGCCTGTCTGTTTTGTCTGTCTGTTTGTCTGTCTGTCTGTCTGCCTGCCTTCCTGCCTGCCTCCCCTGCCTGCTTGCCTGCTTGCCTGCCTCTGTCTCTCTCTCTCTCTCTCTCTCTCTCTCTCTCTCTCTCTCTCTCTCTCTCTCGCTTTCCCCTTGTCCTCTCTCTAAAAATGCATCTGATGAGTTTCGAAATATTCATATTCATGTGTTGTTGGGTATAGATACGCTGCACACTATCTACTTTGATGTACACCGCGTTGTCTTCGTCTCTGTCAGTTTTCAGTGGTTTGTTTCCAAAGGCCATGTCTTCGTCACCTCGCCCCCGCCCACCGCGCACATTTTGACATGGGTGGGGATGGGATGCTCAAAAAAATGTTCGTACTCACTCTCTCTCTCTCTCGCTCTCTCTCTCTCTCTCTCTCTCTCTCTCTCTCTCTCTCTCTGTGTCTCTCTCTCTCTCTCTCTGTCTCTCTCTCTCTCTGTCTCTCTCTCTCTCTCTCACCTCTCTCTCTCTCTCGCTCTCTCTCTCTCTCGCTCTCTCTCTCTCTCTCTCTCTCTCTCTCTCTCTCTCTCGCTCCCTCTCTGTCTCTTTCTCGGTCGTCTCTATCTCTCTCACCTCTCTCTCTCTTTCTCGCTCTTCTCTCTCTCTCTGTTTCTCCCCATCCTTTCTATCTCTCTTTCATTCTTCCTCTCTCTGTCTGTCTGTCTGTCTCTGTCTGTCTGTCTGTATTGTCTCTCTATGTCTCTGTCTGTCTCTGACTCTCTCTCTCTCTCTCTCTCTCTCTCTCTCTCTCTCTCTTTCGTTCTCCCTCTCTCTGTCTGTCTGTCTCTGTCTGTCTGTCTGTATTGTCTCTCTGTGTCGCTCTCTCTCTCTCTCTTTCTCTGTCTCTGTCTCTCTATCTTTTTCTCCCCATCCTCTCTCTTTTTTTCATTCTTCCTCTGTCTGTCTATCTGCCTCTGTCTGTCTGTCTGTCTGTCTGTCTGTCTGTCTGTCTGTCTGTCTGTATTGTCTCTCTATGTCTCTCTCTCTCTCTCTCTCTCTCTCTCTCTCTCTCTCTCTCTCTCCCCATCCTCTCTCTTTTTTTTTTTCATTCTCCCTCTGTCTGTCTGTGCTGTCCGTCTCTCTCTCTGTTTCTCTCTCTCTCTCTCTCTCTCTCTCTCTCTCTCTCACCTCTCTCTCTCTCACCTCTCTCTCTCTCTCTCTCTCTCTCTCTCTCTCTCTCTCTCAATATTTGGATATATAGATTTCCACAAGACCCAGCTTTACTTTTGCATATCAAGACCTTGTGAACGGAGACAAACGCGCTGTTATGGGCGTGTTGAATGTTTTGTACAAATTTGAAAATAGTTCAGCCGAGTGATTTTTCATGTCGATTGATGCCCATAGTCCAGTATGGTGCAGAGAAACAGCTCATGAAATGGAAGAATTGCGCTGTTTTTCAATGAAAAGATTTTTTGTGTGTGGACAGACGTACCCCGAATGATTGGTCAATGATGAACATGGAAGATTTACATGGATTAATGTTTCAAATGCATTAAATACTTGTTTAAAGTGATTCAGGTGCACGGTGACAGACTACCTCTGTCCCTCTGTCTCTCTCTGCCTCTCTGTCTCTATCTCTCTGTCTCTGTCTCTGTCTCTCTCTCTCTCTCTCTCTCTCTCTCTCTCTCTCTCTTTCTGTGTCACTCGCTCACTCACTCACTCTCTCTCTCTCTCTCTTTCTTTCTCTCACACACACACACTCTCTCTCTCATTTTCTCTCTCTCTATCACTCACTCACTTTCTCTCTATGACACACACACACACACACTCTCACTGGATTTAATTTTTGATCACCATGTTTCGTGCGATTTGTATTCTGTTGTACATAGTGATGCCATGTTACCTACAGCAAACAGTGGTGTATATCAGGATCATCTGAATGTTTTAGAGAGAACGTGTGTGGAAGGGCAGGGAGACTATAGTGGTGAATGTATTCATACTGATGAAATAAATGAAAGTGTTGTATGTGAAAGTACGGGTGAAAGAAAGAAGGGTGATGGTTTTGTACTTTTGCATGGGACTGGTTGTGTCGATGACTCTGTGAATGTGGATAGTAATTGTGTTACAGAAAATGAAACTTATGGACATGGTGGTGACTGTGTGGCTAGTCATGGATATGACACTCAGAATAGTGTTGTAACTGAAAATATTTGTCGTCTTCATAAGGATACTCGCTCGGATAGTGATAAAAGTAAGAAAAGTCGTGCAGGTCAAAATGTACATAAATTCGTAAATAATGCGTCATTTCTCCACTGGAATGTCTGTGGATTAATTCGTAAATTACGTGACAGAGATTTTATTAAGTTTATTTCTTCTTTTGATTTTGTCTGTTTGGTTGAAACCTTTGCTGAATCGTTCGAGTTGAACATTTTTCCGGAACATAAATTGTTTGTAAAACCGGCAGTAAGACGTACGAAACAGGGTCGGTGTTCAGGAGGATTGGTTTGTATGGTACGGAAAAGTCTTCTGCCATATATTAAACAAGTGGATTGTGACTTTCAGTATGCAATGTTATTTATGTTTGATAAAGACTTTTTTGTTTTAGTAAGAATGTTTTGCTCGTATGTGCGTATGTCCCTCCGGAAAATGCACCTTTTTACACCATGTGTGGTTTAGATAATGGTATTGAATTGTTGGAAAATTGTGTTGTCACTAATTTAATGTCTTTTGATGATGTGGAATTACTATGTCTTTTGATGATGTGGAATTACTATGTCTTTTGATGATGTGGAATTACTATTTCGTGGAGACATGAACGCAAGAACTTCCAATGTGTCTCCAGAATTTGTCTGCGAAAGTGATTTATACATGAACTATGTCAAGGAGGTTAACAGTAAACATGAAAGATGCTCTCAAGACAAAGTATTACATTTGTATGGGAAGAAATTACTTAGTATGTGCACTGTATTGGGACTGACAATTTTAAATGGAGTATGTAATGGCGACCTTGAAGGCCGTTTCACGTACATTTCTGATGTAGGGAGCAGTGTAAATGACTACTTTTTAGCATCTGTTCAACTTTTCGAATTATTGTATAAAAGGATTACGCTTAATGTGATGGAAAGATATGATTCTGATCACTTACCACTAGTGCTGTGTATTGGAATGCAGACTGATCAAATACATAACAATTTTGCTTCTAGTTTACAGAATAGTGAGTTCGTTGTTCAGTATTACTGGAATTCAGAATATGGTCAACAGTTTACGTATCTCATGAATTCACCAGGGGTTCTAGAAACACTGAAAGCTGCTGAAAACCTTATTTGTGAAGACGTTAACCAAGCGTTGTCTTTATTTAATACAACTGTCAAAGAACAAGCTGAAAGTATGAGGAAAACTAAACAAGTAAACAAGAATTTCGAACAGGGTTGGTTTGATCATGAATGCAGGGAAGCCAAAAGTAAACTACGTAAATTATTCAGATTTTTTTTGAAAACATTGGATAAAGATGATAGAACAGAATTCTGTATAGCAAGAAGGGAGTACAAAAATTTAAATAAAAGAAAAGAGAAAGAATACAATGATTCTTTGCTGAATGATCTTATGTCTTCAGTTAAGAACCAGCAATTATTCTGGAATACTATACACAAGATCTCAAGAAAGAAAACACAACCTGTAAATAGCATTTCAGTACAAGACTGGTTCTTACATTTTAAAAATGTGTTAGAAAAAGGGTGAGCAAGAGTCCACAGTGATCAATGAGGCGATACATTGTGAAGAAAATACATATGATAGACCAATTTCCAGAGAAGAAATATTACTAGCGATTAGAAAATTGAAAAATGGTAAAAGTGCTGGACCTGATGGTATTATTGGAGAGTTTTTCAAGAATTCTGGTGAGTTTGTCGTAAACTTTTTATGTAAACTGTTTAATTTTCTGTTTGACACCGGGATTTATCCCGATGATTGGAAAGAATCCATAATATTGCCCTTGTTTAAAAAGGGTGATGCAAATGATGTAGACAATTACAGAGGTATTTCTTTATGTAATATATGCAGTAAACTTTATAGTTCCATTGTTAATAAGCGATTACATGAATGGATATCTCAGAATAATGTAACAGGAGAACACCAAGCAGGATTCAAGAAAGATTATTCCACAGTTGATCATATGTTTAGCCTGTTAGCCGCAGTTCAAAAACAATTTGTAAATAATCAGAAGTTATATGTTGCTTTTGTGGATTTTGAGAAAGCTTTCGATTCAGTTTCACGGAAACTACTATGGCCTATTTTATTAAAAAATGGAATTAAGGGTAAACTGTATCGTTGCGTAAAGAGTATGTATTGTGAGGTGAAGGCTAAGATCAGATCCGGAGCAAATTTATCAGATTTTGTCTTGTGTACCAGAGGAGTTAAGCAAGGGGACGTCTGTAGTCCAGTTTTGTTTTCTTTGTTCATAAATGAATTAGCTTTGGAAATTATTCAAAATGGAAAGCATGGTGTAACCTTTGACTTTTTGGAATTATTTGTGTTGCTTTTTGCCGACGATATTGTCTTATTGTCTACAACGGTCGTTGGACTTCAAAGACAGCTGAATAGCCTGTATTCTGCTGCAACCAGATTAGAACTAAAAGTAAATATGAATAAGACCAATATTATTGTCTTTCGTAAAGGTGGTTATTTGGCTCGAAATGAGAGATGGATTTATGACGGTCAGTGTATTGCTGTAGTCAATGCATATAAGTATTTAGGATTCTATTTCACAACCAGATTAAGTTTCACTTTTGGATGCCAAGATATTGCAAACAGAGCAAAGAGAGCAGTTACAGTTATACTTCACATTTTATATAAACTGAATTGTAGCGCTTTTATAGTTTTCTCAAAGCTGTTTGACTCTCAGGTGCAGCCAATCCTACAATATGGAGCAGAAATTTGGGCACTTGAGAAAAGCGTCGTGATCGAAAATGTGCATTTGTATGCTATGAAAAAATTTTTGAATGTAGATAATCGAACACCGAATGATTTAGTATATGGTGATCTGGGAAGATATCCGATTTATGTTAATTCGTTTTTGAAATGCATTAAATACTGGCTGAAAATAACAAGAATGGACGAAATTAAAATACCTTTTAAAGCTTATAAGATATTGAGAAATTTGGATTGTAATGGCAAGAAGACATGGGCTACCAATGTTCGTCACTGTTTAAATTCATATGGCTTTGCTTATGTTTGGGATAACCAGGGCGTTGAAAATATCGTAGGGTTCTTGAAATGTTTTAAACAAAGAATTATTGACTGCAGATGGCAGGACTGGCATGATCATATTTATAGCAGTGACAGATTTGCGCAGTACAGACTCTTTAAAACAACTAATGTGATAGAGCCATACATTAAAATGGATATGAACAGATATATTAAGAGTGCGTTAAGCAAGTTTAGATTTGGTGTTTCTGATATAGCTTGTCACCGTTTCAGATACAGTGTTGTGAGTGATAATGAAATGACATGTCGTTTATGTAACCTGGCCAAGGAAGATGAAATCCATTTCCTTTTTTGCTGTCCTGTTTTTCATGACCTCAGGATAAAATTCATAAAGCCAAAGTTTTATTCTGACCCTTGTATTTTCAGAGTTAATCTACTCCTGGCGTCAAGAAATGAAGACATTCTCTTTAACCTTGCTATGTACATTTATGAAGCACAAAAGAGGTTACGTACTGTATATTCCTAATAACATTGTATGATGCATATGTACTTGCCTTCTCTTGTCATTTTCCTTCATTTCAGTAATTGATATCATGTATATTGCGGGTACCACCCCTTCAGTATGGGCTATGGCCTTAATCTGAATAAATATTCGCATTCGCATTCGCATTCGCATTCTCTATGACACACACACACACACACACACACACTCTCTCTCTCTCTCTCTCTTTGTGTCTGTCTCTCTCTCTATCACTCACTCACTCACTCTCTCTCTCTTTCTCTCTCTCTCTCACTCTGTCTATCACTCACTAACTCACTCTCTCTCTTTCTTTCTGTCTCACTCTCTCTATCACTCACTCACTCTCTATATATCTTTCTCTCTCTCATTCTCTATCACTCACTCACTTTCTCTCTCTCACTCTCTTTCTATCACTCACTCACTCAATCACTCACTCACTCTCTCTCTCTCTCTCACTCTCACTCACTCACTCTCTCTCTTTCTCTCACTCTCTATCACTCACTCTCTCTCTTTCTCTCTCTCTCTCTCACTCTCTATCACTCACTCACTTTCTCTCTCTCTCTCAATCTCTCTCTCTCTCTCTTTCTCTCTCTCTCTCTTTCTCTCTCACTCTCTCTCTCTTTCTCACTCACTCACTCACTCTCTCTCTCTCCCTCCCTCCTCTCCTCTCTCTCTCTCTCTCTCTCTCTGTCTCTCTGACGACTCACACTGGCCGTTGTGACATCAAAAGACCAGAAAGTGAATATAAATAGAACTAGTGTCGCACTGGGCTGATGTCATTCGTGTACCAGAGATCAAACAGAATTGCACGTGCATTATCAGGCTGGTGTGTTTAACGTGCCAGAGCGCTGATGGAATGGACAGCATATTTGGTTCATGTGATCCTCGTTCCAGAAAGCTAAATGAACGGACAGTATATCTGGCCGATGTAATTCACATACCAGAGAGCTAACTGAACGGGCATTATATGTGGCTGATGTGGTTCACATACTAGTGGCTAGCAGAACTGACATGGCTCATGGTGTACGGATTCATAATTATACCGAATAGCAAGCTGAGCTGACGAGGACATTTTGCGGATGTGATCCACATACCGGAGAGCGAACAACTGCTCGCGCATTATTAGGCTGATGTGATCCACATAGCGGACAGCAAACAGAACGAACAGTATATCTGGCTGATGTGGTTGACATACCAAAGACCAAACATAACTGCTCGTGCGTTATTAGGCTGATGTGATTCACATACCACAGAGCTAATTGAACGGACATTATATTTGGCTGGTGTGATTAACATACCAAACTGCAACTAGAACTGATAAGACATTTTGCGGATTCAATTCACACTACCAGAGAGCAAACAGAACTGCTAGCGCATAGGCCTGATATGATTGACATACCAGAGAGCCGACAGAATGAACGATGCACGAAGCTGCTGCGATTGTCATAGCAGAGAGCAGCTAGAACCGATTGGGGCATTTGGCTGACGTGATTCACACACAGAAGAGCTGATAGAACTGATGGTACAAGAAGCTGATGGCATTCACTTCCCAGAGAACCAGCCGAAGTGAAAGGGCATTAGGTTGATGTGATGGTTCATCCTACCTCAGAGAGCGGATGGACCCAACGCTGCGCTAGAGTCATTCACACACTGACACACGACACTCCCAGAGAGAGAGAGAGAGAGAGAGAGAGAGAGAGAGAGAGAGAGAGAGAGACAGACAGACAGACAGACAGACAGACAGAGAGCCGGCCATCAAACTTCAATGGCCAGAGCATTCTGCCTGTGTCATAAGGAATCAGGGGATAGAAGTGAAGAATGACGCAATATGATGTATTACAACATGGAATAATGTAACATATGTGCTTATAAGGTTTGAAACAAGGCACAAAAAAAAAAATGGTTACAGACTCGTAAACTGAAGCATCATTGTACAAGTCTGATGCATCGACTGGCACCATCGTGTGACAGATTTTGACAGAATTGAAATAAGAGGCATAAAGATTCTTGTATCAGAGCACAAGGTCTGTATGAAGGTATCTGGTTGCGTATGGTATTGTTCTAGAATGAACATTTCTCGTTAAACTTTGATGCACATATCTTGATAAAATTTTCCGATTCTTCTATGTTACGACAAACACGGACGTTTTATGTTTTCTCATTTGTTTGAACACCAGGACCTAATAGATTTCGATTCTGATACGTCACGCCTGATTCTTCTTGTTATATGTGTGTGTATATGTGTGCGTGTGTGTGCGTGTGCGTGTGTGCGTGTGTGTGCGTGTGCGTGTGTGTGTGTGTGTGTGTGTGTGTGTGTGTGTGTGTGTGTGAGACAGACAGGCAGGCAGGCAGGCAGGCAGGCAGGCAGACAGAGAGACAGAGAGACCCATGCATGTTTCACTGAACAGACAACCATCTACGTACAGACCTCTGTAGGCTCAGTGGCAAGATACTGAATTTTTCAAACACAGGTTATTTGGGGATACACTGTCCAAGTTCCAGCCTGGGACCTTGCCAGATGGGGGTACATTATTCATGTTGCAAGGTGGTGTTTTTTTGTGGGGTTTTTTTTTTTTTTTCATATTTCACATAATTGTAAGAAACATGAACTACATACATAAAAACATGCGCGCGCACGTATGCGCCTGCACATAAATTCACACACACACATACACACACACACACACACACGCACACGCACGCACGCACGCACGCACGCACGCACATACGCACACACGCACGCACGCACATGCGCACGCACGCACGCACACACACACTCTTTCTGTCCCCCCCTCTCTCTCTCTCTCCTCCCTCCCCCCCTTCTCTCTCTCTCTCTCTCCTCTCTCTCTCTCTCTCTCTCTCTGTTATCAGATCCGAACCCACGACTTCCCATCCTGGCAGTACTGGGCGGTAACCAACTGCAGCACGGCGGATGGCATGTGTTATGTATTTTGTTCCCATGCATGGGGGCGTGTTCGATCGTGTCTTGGTGTCCGTGTTTGTGTTCGTGCGTGACTGCACCCAGAGAGAGAGACAGAGACAGAGACAGACAGACAGAGAGAGAGAGAGCGGGGGGGGGGGGGGAGGAAGTAGGGGGAAGGGGGAGCCGGAGAGGGGCGCCAATGGGGGAGGGAGGAGGAGGGGTTGAAGAGAGAGGAGGGAGAGAGAGGGGGGAGGGGAGGGAGAGAGAGACCGAGACAGACTGACAGACAGACAGGCAGACCGTCAAGCAGAGAGAGAGAGAGAGAGAGAGAACGCATTACGGTGGAAGGGGGTAAGGTAAATCAGAACTTCTATCCAGTACAGGTGAATGCGGCGGCGGCGGAAACTCGAGCGAGGCTTAGCCAGGAAGAGTTCCGGAACTGGGCAAATGCGATCATGATTCACGGCGACATTTTCAAGAAACATGAGAGAAATAAAAAGGGACTGCTAACTGCTGAAGAGAAAGTTATTATCTTTGCTCTCGGCCAGCAATCTTATTTTGCCCGCAAACCCCCCTTTTCACATAATCAAATTCTCTTAATAAAAAAAAAAGCAGCTAAAAACCCACAAAATTAAACAAATCTAATCGCGTGAAAGTGGGGTTTGCGGGCAAAATAATTTTCCTGCTCTAGAACCGCACATTTAAACTTTCTCTCTGATTAACGCCCGCGGGATTGAGCCCTTACTATTGTTCTAGTACGCTCTTCTACCTCAAGCACTACTAATAAATCAGAGCAAACAACCGACCTTCCATCTTGGTTAGTTATTTTTACACACACTGAATTTATAGACCCCGCAACTAATTCTTTAAACCGACTGTTTTCACCAAATGTGCTTAACTGATAATCGCAAAACCCCGCCTTAATTGATGGCAGTACTCTTAGAACTGTAGATGGATGGCCATCAAATAAATTAGTATCTGTTTTTAACTCTTGTAAATGGACATACAACATTGGGTTCACGAGAAAATCAGATGGTTCATTGCTTTCAAATTGATACATGTCTTCTCTTGTACTAAATTTATAAGATCTGCTAGTACTGTGGAAGCCCAAGATTCTAGCAAGACCTTTAGGAAAAGTGTATTCTCTTCTTTCTTCTGGTGGAAAATGCACAGTAATTCTGAGGTTTGCTTCGTTAATTTTTAGCAATATGCCTAATTTGATAAATACTTCTTTTAAAGAACAAAAGTTGTAATAGCCTTCTGGTATTTTTTCATGAGTTATTTGATTGCCTCCTTCGTTACTAATATTAATCCAGTTATTCTGAGCTTCTTCAGATATATTAAACCACTTAACTTTAAAACCAGTTTCTCTAAGAGCAACCCTACTATCACCGCGCCTATTGTCAATTGGATACTTTAAGAACACACGCGTGTTTTGTTTAGTTATATAAATGTGCATCCTTTTTAAATCCTTTTTTTAAAAAATCTATTTAAAATGGAGCCTTTTAAATATAATGAAAGCGCCACTTACGACGTAGGGGGGCTTTATGAGCCCAAATCTTTGGACTTTAGTAACCTAACCATCGCAGTGGATGAATCATATGGCTTTCTAGTCAGACTTGTAAACCCACTAACTAGATATTTAAATCCTCCAATAAAGAGTGATAGAGTGCCATCAGCATGGTCATCCAACCCTATGGCTTTTTACCAGAATCAGTTAAATTTTGCCATTTACTGCTCAACCACTGGCTTCGGTGTTTCATATGCAAACCATTTATACCACCCCAACCTCTTAGTAAGGTCAGTATATAACTTTCATGTTTATTACCAGTATAGGCGCATACTAACTGAACTACAAGTACCCCTCCCCAACGACAACGCGTTTAATCCATTCAACAGCCCAATGGACAAGAATGCATATGAAAGAATCTGCAACGAATTTAACATTAACCCTTCAAATAACTTTAGACAAAAGTTAGACCGCAATCACGGGTTGGGCACATTGTATTTGTGGGGCCAGCGTAGAGAGTATAATTTTGACTACTGGCCCGGCCACACCTCTTTTAAGCCAAACTCCCAAGTTAGATTGGGATCAATAGAACAAAAACACCCCAATGCTTGGGCAACATTTATCTTAGATGAAAGTAAAGGCCTAACAATGCCAGGAGTGCAAAGACTTAATGACTCCATACGCACGTACGTTTGGTGCCTTTTAGGAGCGCAAGCACAGACCAAGTCTAGCATAGTGGATCAATCTACAGGGTTTGACGCCAGAAAACAATTTCTAGCCAATTTAGAAGATGCTATTAACTCTGCTGTTGATTTGCCTTCCAGCATACAAAGGTACCAAAACGTTCTTTCACATGCTAGGTCAAAGGTTGACTTTGTTGTGGACCATGGATTATACATGCTACCTTCTGACCTTAGACTGCAGATTGGCATGATACAAAATTATAATAATGAAATCCTCATAGCTGGAGACGACCAAAACTTAGGGCACAATCAAGGTTTAAACACAAGGCCCGCACCAGCCATTTTAAAAAAAAGTATCTAGCCCTGAAAGCGACCCCCCGCCAGTTATAAGCAGCCCGGAAAGCGACCCCCCGCTCGTTGATGTGCCTGACCCCGACAGACACACTAGCGAAAAGACAGCCCTTGTTGTGTTTTTAACTTTTACTGGATTAGCCATACTTTATTTCACTAAAAATTAAACCGGCAGCCAGCACTCCTAACGTCCACAGATGGTCGGCCATATAACCAGCCACTTTGCCTATGGTAGACAAAACCCAACTAACAACACTGCCTATTATGCCAGGCAGAGCATCAAGCGCTTTGACAGCTAACTTCTTTAATAAGTTTGCTAGATGGCGCAATTGTTTTCTAATCCAACTTTTACCGGGCTGAGGCGTTGGAGGAGCTACTGACCCTGTTGGCGTACTGCCAGTTAATGCATAAACCAGTGTAGAGATAGCAAACCCAACAGCTGTCAATATACTAACTATTGTAATCCCCTGCTCTCTGAACAGAGTCCTTATTCTTTCTGCTAACGTAGTATTTTCATGAAGGAGTCTGTTTATAGTTTCTCTGATTCTGTTTGTTTGTGATGCTATTTGTTCTCTGTTAGTAGACAGCGTTTCTAACCTGGCTGCCTTTAGTAACATTAACTCCTGTATTTTCGCCTGTATTCTAGCCTTTTCTTCTGTCCCTAAATTGTTATCATCTGCATCAGCCAGTTTATTTTTTTCTTCTCTTATCTCTCTCTCTAGCTCACCAAGTTTTGAGAAGTTGTTTTTTAGCTCGCCATTTATTCTCCGCAGAGCATCATCAAGACCCCTGAGTTCACGTATAGCAGCTTTAAGATTCCTGTGTACACTCTCAGGCAATGGAGGATCATCAATTGTTTCTAAAGCTGCTTCTTCTTCAGGACTCAGCTCACGTTCTCTTTGACTAGGCACTTGAGAATCGGCAATTGTTTTTAACTGCGTCTCCTCATTAAAACTCGCCTCAATTTCTGCTATTGCCTCATCTGTTCTTTGACTTAATTCTTGAATAGAGATCATTTCTATTTCAGATCGTGTCGGCAGCCTTTGCCCCAAGTTCTGTAAAGCTCTAACAGCCTCAGACCTTAGATTGCCAATAAAGTTTAACTGCCTTTGGTCAGAAACAGGGAGCTCTCTAAGAATTGTGCTCCTGCTTAAAAACTGGGTTGGGTCTGGTTTTGTAGTAAGTCGTACAAGCTTTCCTTTACTAGTTCTTACATACAAATGATTATTTTCATCTGTTACAAAACTGGAAACATCAAGTACTTCTGGCTGCTCTCGCCCTATACTGCCATATAACGATTCAATTCTATCTAACAATCGTATTTGGCCTAATCCTGCTCCTTGGCCTGCTGCTGCTGCTTCAAGTTCTTCTTGCAATGAAGGACCCGGTTCTTCATTAGAATCAATCGCGCCAAAATCATCTTCTTCTTCTTCAATAGAATCAATCGCGCCAAAATCATCTTCTTCTTCTTCAATAGAATCAATTGCGCCAAAATCTTCATCAGCCATATTTATATATTTATTATTTTTTGTTTTATAAAAAATGAACCCATACGGCTGCGACCTCGATCCATTCAGAAAAGCGAAGGAGCCCCATGGCATAAAAGGCATAAGACAGACTGTGCGCGTTGTAAATAATCCATCAACAATTGAGCCCAATGAAATATTAACAGTAAGATTTAGTGACCTTGGGCCTGACGATGTTATAATGCCAGGCACTGCCAAGCTATCATTCAAAATAGATATTGAGTCGGCGGATCCTAATGCTACTGTCGTTGCTAACCTGGGCAGGGCCATCATTAAAAATATGGTAATTAAACTGGAGGGTAGAGAAGTCTTCTCACTGAGTAGCGCAGACATTTTTAATCTCTATTCTGATCTGTGGTTACCCAGAACAGAAAGGAAAGACAAAATCTTTCAGGGGATCCAGAGCCCAAACGGTCTTAAGCACAGGCTTAATGCTGCAGATGCAAAGGAAGACGAGGGAGACCAGGCAATAGCGCGAGCATTTAAGAACAGATTTTGCATCCCTCTAGATTTTGAACTGTTAAAAACCCATCAGCCATATTACCAAGGCGCACTAAGAGACAAACTTACTTACGAACTGACATTCAATGACAGCGGGTCTGTTATTCTATCAGATGATCCCTTAGCCAAATACACTGTTAGTAACATCTCTCTTAATTTTGACGTTGTTACTAACCCTGCACTAGCTAGAATAATCTTAAATCAGTATAAAAGTAGGGCGGTTGTTTACTTTGAAAGAGTTTTACACCAGTCTAGCGATTAAAAACAAGCAAGACACTGTCTGGGAAATAGCTATAAGCAATTCTTTAAGGTCCCTAAAGGGGGTTCTCTTGCTATTTACTGAACCCTCAGCTCCTTTTAAGAGAGAATCTGAGGTGTTTTACAACCCAAAAATTGAGCAGTTGTCTTGCACAGTAGATGGCAAGCCTTTTCAGCTGTATTCGGCTGGACTTTTACCCGACCAACACTTTGATGAAATAAGAAAGTTATTCGCCGGAGGCAGACAGACAAGTCCCATAGCCGATCATGTGTGTAAAAAACTTCACCTTCACGATGTAAGACTCGAAGATTATCTAACAGACAAATATGGACTATGGCTGGATTTTAGATCCACGTATGACAACAGACTGCACGGGAGTGGAAGAAGGGTAGGGTCAGATGGCATACTCATACAGATTAATAAGGAAGAGGAGGAGAATGGCCAGATACAAATGCACGTTTTTGTGGTTTATGACGCCCAGCTGAACATTGAAGAAAATAGACTGAAAGAAATAGCCTATTAAAACAGATGGATAGTTTGAACTTTTTGCCCAAAGACCCGCACTGTTCGCTTATTTGTGGGATTACTGGGTGTGGGAAAACTGTCTTCGTACTTGATTTGTTACAAACAGTCTACAGGTTTCATTACGAGTACATTGTTATATTCTGCACAACCATTAAGCATAACAAGTCTTACAAAGAAAGGCAGTTTGTTTGGACAGACGAGAATATATTTTTAGTTGATCCTACTGACAAGCTAAGCGACTGTTTAGAACATTACTATAGGCTATTTGAGGGAACCGAAACGCTGTTTATTATTGATGACTGTTCAGCCGAACAAGACATTGTTAAAAAAAAGAAGGACTCTGTCTAAGCTGGCCTTTAGCGGAAGACACGCATTAGTTTCTGTTTGGCTCTTAACTCAAAAATACAATGCTGTATTAAAAGACTTTAGATCGCAGTTAAAATCAGTCATCTTATTCTATACTAAGGACAGGGATAGTTTTGAAGAGTGTTTAAGTGAAAACTATATAATCAGGGACAAGGATGAACTAAAAAAAATAAAAGAGCTGCTAGAAAAATCTAAGCACGCTAAACTATGCTTACGGACTGACCCACCAGTTCAATACGTTTGCTTATTATAGATTGTTTATTATAGATTGCTCATTATAGATTGCTTATTACAGATTGTTTGCCATAGATTGTTTATTACAGATTGCTCATTATAGATTGCTTATTACAGATTGTTTAATAATAAATTGTTTATATTAAAAAATTGTCTCGAGGGCCAGAATCAAAAGCGGAGTTAGCTCCTAAATGCGTTGCAGTAGAGCTAAAAGATCTAGCAGATACAACTGACTTTGATCTAATAGGAGTGGCAGGAAATGTTTATGGATTTGAGTACACCGACGATGGTGTTTACAAACGAACAGAAATTGAAGATAAAAAACGGCAGCAATATCCTACCCTGGAAGAGATAAGAAATCTAAGAGCAAACGATTTTGGCAAACACGAATACAAACTTCATAAACGAGAGAATGCCTGGGCGTTGCTTCCTGACATTAACTGGAATTTAAAGTTTGAACTACGAAGCCCCTATGTATACTTTGATAAGAAATACAATTTTAGAAAAGCTTTGAATGAAGGACGCCTTCTTGCTAGCCTAGTCCCAGGAACACAACAGAAAAAGCAGATTGAAATAACTAAGCAGGGCTCTGAATACATGCTGCGGAGAAAGAAGTCCTTAGCTGAAGTGGGGGGCGACACCGTCGGCTTAGAGTTTAACCCAAAACTAGAATCACTGCCTAGAAAAATGACGATGCTTTTTCGCTTATTTATTACTCCAAGGGAGTCTGATCCTAGTTTGCCAGAGCATACGTTAATCAGAGGTGTACAAATAAAGTCTGAAAACTTGGGCGGCCCTCTTAGGCTTGTTATTGTTATTACTAAAAACGGGGATGAAATAAACACTTCTGTATCTTCTGACAAAGTTACTGTGATGGTTGACAAAGACAAACTAACAGTGCTTGATTTTATTTTCATTAAGTATGTTGATTTTATTGCGTTTTACTCTGTTGATGAGGTGCTGCCAGAAGGCTTAATAAGAAGATATGTACAGGATTAAAAAATAATCTTGTTTAAAATGGAAGACGGTCAGCAGTTTAGATTAAAGCACATGACTAAGCTTGAAGAAGAAATAGAAAGTGACTTAAATAAGTATAGGATTACTAGAAAGAAATATGCTAAAGCTTTAAATGTCCTTTCTTATATAATCACCGGCTCATCAGTTGTAGCCAGCTTAAGCACCGGGTCTAGTGTCGCTCTTTTAGCTACTGGAGTTGGGGCACCGATATCCATAGCTTTTGGGAGTGTTGGTTTGGGTTTAGTTGCCGTGTCCACGATTGTAAGTGCTGTTTTAAAGAAACTGGCACCTAAGTTACAAAAGCACACTGCCATTGTAGCCCTAGCAACAGCAAAACTTCATTCATTAAGGCTGATTATAAGCAATACATTACTGGATGGAAAAGTAACAGACGAAGAATTTAAACGAGCCATGGCTGACGGCGATAATTACAGACGCCAAAAGATCGACCTCCAAAAGAAATGAAGAAAGACTTTTACTTCACAACAGGTAGACGCTGAGGCAATCAGAAAGAACATTGCAAAGCAGAACCTTGCAAACGATCAACTAAACCCAAAAACGAGCCCGATTTAATTATTGTATTACTTATATATTGGCCTTAAAAAATGACGACCAAAGTAGTTACAGAGCTTAAAAATATATGCTGCGCCCTAGAGTTAATGATGGAGCAGGGGGCTAATGAAGAAGAGTTAAGAAACAAGTTTGACGAATTAATTACGGATCTTTTTGAGCACACAGATATTCGTAAAAGTGTAACCAACGTAATCAGTAAAATGCCAGATTCTTGGCCCAACCCAGTTATAAAGTGTATTGCAATTTTAGTTAATATTATGGCTCCTGATGACGTTGAATTGTCTATTTTTACTAACTCTGAAGGAGCAGCTATTGAATTTAACTAAATTTTAGTATTTATTTTTTTGTATTACCTCAAATTAGTAAATATTAGCTAAATTTTAGTATTTATTTTTTTGTATTACCTATATATTGGCCTTAAAAAATGACGACCACAAAGGCGTTGGATGCTAAACCAGTGGGCAATATGTTCAGTGAACTAGCCATGGACATCATTAACCCCTCAAGCGTTCAGGAAAGCGTAACACATGCTATCTCTAAAATCCCAGAGTCTCTTCAATTTAACCCGCCAGTAAAAGTGTTGTTGGCCATTCAGATTGAATATATAACCCCCGATGATTATAGTATACTAGTCTGGGTTTCAACTAGACAGAAAGAAGTAATCAGCTATTACGACTTTAATTCTGAATGGGCTGATTACATGCTTACACAGTTTAACCATGCAAGCGAAGAAGCGAAATTGCGCGGCTCCGGTTGGTCTGAAGGAACGGTCATTGAAATCAAATTAAGACAAACAAAGTTCTATCCTATTGTCGGCAATTCTTACCTTCCTCTCCCGAGAGAGCTAGAGTTAAAACGAGCAGTCTTAAATATACATAATTCAGACAACTTATGTTTCATGTGGTGTGTTTTGGCACATTTACATCCTGTTAAAAATCATGCAAACAGAGTTTCCAATTATAGGCAGTATATAAATGAGCTAAACTTTGATAACATAAACTTTCCAGTGAGTGTAGAAAGTATCGATCAGTTTGAAGAACAAAACAAACCAATGACCGTAAGCGTATACACCTGGAATCCAGTAGACAATCTAGTCCCTCTAAGGGTCTCTCCCAACGCTCCCACTTTAGGCGAATCACTTGAGAATCATGTAGACTTGATACTGTTTGCAGATGGTTCCAAGAGCCACTATGTATTAATTAGAACAATGAGCAGACTTATGGCCTATACTACAACGGATACAGCTAAACAAGAGCTTTGTAGAAGGTGTTTGGTCAGGATCCCCACTGTAGAGGCAGCAGCCAGTCATAAAAAACATTGTAAAAGTTTTGTAGACTGTAAAACCGAACTTCTTACGCCCAAACCAGGGTCTAAGGTTGGTTTTAAGAATGTACACAAACTGCAGATGAGGCCATACGTAGTCTATGCTGACTTTGAAGCGATCTTGCCACAGTACTATGGCCCTCAACAAGACCAAAAAACAACCCTATTATCCCGTCATCAGATCTGTTCTTATGCATTTGTTGCTGTTAGGTCAGATGGCGGATACACAGAACCAGAGATTTACAGAGGCCCCGACGCAGCTGGTCGATTTTTGGAGCAGATGAAACACCTTCGCAATCAATTCTCCAATCAGCTGAACCTTTCAGGCATTAAGATGACCCCCGAAGACCAAAGGCGCTACGAATCAGCCACCCACTGCTGGATATGCGGCTCAGAGCTAACACCTAATAGTAAAGACGCGACAGCAGCGGAAGCAAACCCAACAGTGAGAGGCCACGATCACATTACTGGTAAATTCAGAGGGGCGGCACACAACAGTTGTAATCTTCAACTCAAGGTTAACCCCGAAAAATGGAAACTGCCTATCTTCTTTCATAACTTACGAGGCTACGATTCGCACTTTATCATGCAAGCAATAACTTCTGAATGTAAGAGAGTTAGCTGCATTGCACAATCATCAGAAAAGTACATGACCTTTACTGTAGACTGTTTATCCTTCTATGATTCTGCCCAACATCTGATGGGGAGTTTAAGCAAACTAGCAGAATCTCTACAAGACTGCCCAATCACTAAACAATATTTCGATCCATCTTTAGTACGTAAAGGCGTCTATCCTTATGAATACATGGACTCGTGGGACAGGTTTGATGAGCAAGCGCTGCCAGCAAAGGAAGACTTTTACAGCCGGCTTAGAGGCGGAGGCATATCTGACGCCGACTATGAATACGCACAGAAAGCCTGGACAGAATTACACTGTCAAACAATGGGCGACTACCACGACCAATACTTGATGGCTGACGTGTGTTTATTGGCAGATGTGTTTGAAAATTACAGATCCACTTGCATGAAACATTGCGGCCTAGATTCGTCACAGTACATCTCTGCCCCGGGCCTTTCTTGGGATGCATTCTTGAAGTCTACAAACATTGAGATTGACTTAATATCGGATCTGGATACACTTCAGATGATTGAGGATGGGCTGAGAGGAGGCATTAGTATGGCCTGTCATCCTTACCGCAGAGCCAACAACAAGTATTTAGACGATTATGACCCCACCAAACCATCCAACTATCTAATGTACTTAGACGCCAACAATCTGTATGGGTGGGCCATGAGCCAGGCACTGCCATTAAGAAACTTAAAAATGGATGCAGGCCCTCATGAGGTTACTGCCGTGTTGAGTATGCTATCACAGCTTACGCCCGATAATCCAATAGGATTAATCCTAGAGGTAGACTTAGATTATCCTGCAGAGTTGCATGACCTTCATAATGATTATCCTCTAGCGGCAGAAAGATTAAAGATGAGTCCCACAGAACCGCCTAAGCTTGTGCCTAATCTTCGACACAAGAGAAAGTACGTTTGCCATTATCGGCTGTTACAATTTTACCTAAGACATGGACTGAAACTTACTGCCGTTCACAGAATAATTACTTTCGACCAAGGGCCTTTCATGAGACCATACATCATGAAGAACACCGATCTTAGAACCAAGGCCACTGACGCTTCAGAAAAAGACTTTTTTAAACTAATGAACAACAGTTGTTTTGGCAAAACCATGGAAAACGTACACAATCGTAAAGATGTAAGATTAGTTACAAAAGAAAAACAAGCAATTAAGCTGGTCTCCAAACCTAACTACCAAGACTTTAGAAGATTTAGCGATAGCCTAGTTGGAGTTATGATGAAGAAACAGAATGTGAAGTTGGACAAGCCGGTGTTTATCGGGTTTGCCGTGCTAGAGCTGTCAAAGTTATTAATGCTTGAATTTCTATACGACTACTTTAAGCCGCTATACCCAGAATCAAATGTTGTTTACACAGACACTGATAGTTTTATTATGGACATCCCAACTGAAGACTTCTACAAAGACATGGAAATAGAAGTGGCTAAAGGAGCTGACGGATGGTATGACACATGCGACTATCCTAAAGATTCGCCTTTACATTCAACTGTGAACAAGAAAGTGATTGGAAAGATGAAGGATGAACTTAATGGGACGATTATACAAGAATATGTTGGCTTACGGGCAAAAATGTATAGTATTGCTACCCAGACTTCTGTAATGAAGAAAGCTAAGGGCATAGGTAAAGAAGTTGTCAAAAAAAAAAAGTCACAACGACTACAAGCAGGCTCTCTTTGAAGGCAAAGTATTTTATCACACAAACGTTAATCTGCGCTCTACTCTTCATCAAGTAAACACAACCGCTGTTAATAAGAAGTCACTAGACTCTACCAATAGCAAGCGAACTTCCGTTAACCCCGAGTTTCCATACGCTATAGACCACTGGAGAATCGACTTGGCCGACTTAAATTAAGATCTTAACTAGTACTTAACTAGTACTTAACTTAAGATCTTAACTAGTACTTAACTTAAGATCTTAACTAGTACTTAACTAGTACTTAACTTAAGATCTTAACTAGTACTTAACATGACTTGCACTTAACTTGCGCTTAACTTGCGCTTTACTTACACTTAACTTGTTATAACTGACTTAATCAGTACTTAGCTTGTACTTAATCAGTACTTAACAACACATTTAAAAAAACTAATTTATATAAAAAATGGGTCTACAGCAGGAGGTTGTACTTTTTTTGCAGAAGCTGGTTCTTTTGCTGTTTTTGTGGGGGTTTGTGACTTTGTTGCTAAGTATGGCTTTAGGCGCTTGTATGCCAAAAGCCCCCCACCAACAACAATACTCCCCAGTACATAATAATACATCTTATAGTTTGATTGTGTTGTTGTTGGCGGCGGTGGCGGTGCTGGTGCTGATGTTGTATTACTATCTAATAATTTTTGTTTTGCTGCTTGGTTTGCTTTTTGCAGTCTGTTCCATTCAGCTAGTTTACGACCAGCCTCAACACGGCCAGCACTTTTAGACTTAGTAACACTACTCACTTGTGGGACACTCAGTTGCGGGACACTCACTTGTGGGACACTCGCCTGTAAATTCGCTTGTGGGACATTCTGCTCCTGTGGAGTCTTCTCCTGCTCGCTCATTTTTTTAGTCTGATTAAAATTAATATGATTGAAAGTAATTAATCCCATGATGAATGGACATAGCAACGTCCCAAATCTATAATACATGTCACATGCAAGAGATTCTAGGGACTTGGTTAAAACCGGATCTTGTGTTAAGTCATATTTTAAATCTTCTTCTGAATCAATCGGCGCTATCTTGCCTACTAACTTAGCATATAAACTAATCATTGTCTGCCCCACCGATCTAACCATTTTTGATCCTAGCTGTGCTTCGTACCTGGCGTAATACTTCTCAACGTCTGATGTAGACAATTGCTGAATCTGTTCGATACTTAGTTCAACGCCTAAATACTGCCTGGTTTTCCCACATGCAGCCAGCGAGTATAATCTTTCTTTATGACAGAGGTCTGCCGCCTCCTCACACTTTAATAGCTCGTCGCAATCCATTTTAAACTCTTTTTAAAAGCAATAAAAAAAATAAAACCATGAGTTTAACGCTGGTTAATTATGCAGTGCCTATTGTTGGTGTTATAGTTTATTCAACCCTAGCAAAATGTTTGTTAAGAATAAAACCGCCCAACATGGGAAAGATAGAAGATTCGCCGAAACTAGTTACAACCTTATTTTTTAGCTCTAGCAACAAAAGATTATCTGATTAAAAAGCACATAGACAGTCTTTCATATTATGATTATTTTAATTATTTTTTTAGTTAATAAAAAACATGAGCACTGCAAAGATCATCAATACTATTTACCACTCTGCTGTAATCGGCGGTCTTAGTATAGGATATAGCATGTTAGCAAAAAACATGTTTAAGATGAGGCCGGCTGATCTAGGAAGGTTAGACATTGAGGATGTTGTTAAGGTTATAGCTGTAATAACGGCGGGGATTGCCTCAAAAGACTTTCTTGTTGCACAGGGGATTATCCCAGAAAACATCAATGCATAGAAAGATTGATTTATAAAAAAAGATTGATTTATAAAAAAGATTGATTTATAAAAAAAGATTCATTCTAAAAAATATTGATTTATAAAAAAAAGATTCATTCATTTATAAAAAGATGTCTGGATTAGTTCTGATGGTGGGAGGAGCTATTGTTAATGCATTGGCTTTCTCTGGCAGCAATTATATGTTTAGTAAATTGCGGTCTGATGAAGAGAGAGAACGCCATAACAAGGCAATGGAAGATTTAGCTAAGGCAAGAGA
>CM065741.1:7257600-7267600 GCA_033310375.1 Conus canariensis
GTCCTCATCTTGTTCACTGTGTCAGCACTCTCACAGTCATCGTCATCTCTCTGTCCTCATCTTGTTCACTGTGTCAGCACTCTCACAGTCATCGTCATCTCTCTGTCCTCATCTTGTTCACTGTGTCAGCACTCTCACAGTCATCGTCATCTCTCTGTCCTCATCTTGTTCACTGTGTCAGCACTCTCGCAGTCATCGTCATCTCTCTGTCCTCATCTTGTTCACTGTTAGCACTCTCACAGTCATCGTCATCTCTCTGTCCTCATCTTGTTCACTGTTAGCACTCTCACAGTCATCGTCACCTCTCTGTCCTCGTCTTGTTCACTGTGTCAGCACTCTCACAGTCATCGTCACCTCTCTGTCCTCATCTTGTTCACTGTGTCAGCACTCTCACAGTCATCGTCATCTCTCTGTCCTCATCTTGTTCACTGTGTCAGCACTCTCACAGTCATCGTCATCTCTCTGTCCTCATCTTGTTCACTGTGTCAGCACTCTCACAGTCATCGTCACCTCTCTGTCCTCATCTTGTTCACTGTGTCAGCACTATCGCAGTCATCGTCATCTCTCTGTCCTCATCTTGTTCACTGTGTCAGCACTATCGCAGTCATCGTCATCTCTCTGTCCTCATCTTGTTCACTGTGTCAGCACTCTCGCAGTCATCGTCATCTCTCTGTCCTCATCTTGTTCACTGTGTCAGCACTCTCGCAGTCATCGTCATCTCTCTGTCCTCATCTTGTTCACTGTGTCAGCACTCTCGCAGTCATCGTCATCTCTCTGTCCTCATCTTGTTCACTGTGTCAGCACTCTCGCAGTCATCGTCATTTCTCTGTCCTCATCTTGTTCACTGTGTCAGCACTCTCGCAGTCATCGTCATCTCTCGTTCCTCATCTTGTTCACTGGTGTCAGCACTCTCGCAGTCATCGTCATCTCTCGTTCCTCATCTTGTTCACTGTGTCAGCACTCTCGCAGTCATCGTCATCTCTCGTTCCTCATCTTGTTCACTGTGTCAGCACTCTCGCAGTCATCGTCATCTCTCGTTCCTCATCTTGTTCACTGTGTCAGCACTCTCGCAGTCATCGTCATCTCTCTGTCCTCATCTTGTTCACTGTGTCAGCACTCTCGCAGTCATCGTCATCTCTCGTTCCTCATCTTGTTCACTGTGTCAGCACTCTCGCAGTCATCGTCATCTCTCTGTCCTCATCTTGTTCACTGTGTCAGCACTCTCGCAGTCATCGTCATCTCTCTGTCCTCATCTTGTTCACTGTGTCAGCACTCTCGCAGTCATCGTCATCTCTCTGTCCTCATCTTGTTCACTGTGTCAGCACTCTCGCAGTCATCGTCACCTCTCTGTCCTCATCTTGTTCACTGTGTCAGCACTCTCGCAGTCATCGTCACCTCTCTGTCCTCATCTTGTTCACTGTGTCAGCACTCTCGCAGTCATCGTCACCTCTCTGTCCTCATCTTGTTCACTGTGTCAGCACTCTCGCAGTCATCGTCACCTCTCTGTCCTCATCTTGTTCACTGTGTCAGCACTCTCGCAGTCATCGTCACCTCTCTGTCCTCGTCTTGTTCACTGTGTCAGCACTCTCGCAGTCATCGTCACCTCTCTGTCCTCATCTTGTTCACTGTGTCAGCACTCTCGCAGTCATCGTCATCTCTCTGTCCTCATCTTGTTCACTGTGTCAGCACTCTCGCAGTCATCGTCATCTCTCTGTCCTCATCTTGTTCACTGTGTCAGCACTCTCGCAGTCATCGTCATCTCTCTGTCCTCATCTTGTTCACTGTGTCAGCACTCTCGCAGTCATCGTCATCTCTCTGTCCTCATCTTGTTCACTGTGTCAGCACTCTCGCAGTCATCGTCATCTCTCTGTCCTCATCTTGTTCACTGTGTCAGCACTCTCGCAGTCATCGTCATCTCTCTGTCCTCATCTTGTTCACTGTGTCAGCACTCTCGCAGTCATCGTCATCTCTCGTTCCTCATCTTGTTCACTGTGTCAGCACTCTCGCAGATCATCGTCATCTCTCTGTCCTCATCTTGTTCACTGTGTCAGCACTATCGCAGTCATCGTCATCTCTCTGTCCTCATCTTGTTCACTGTGTCAGCACTATCGCAGTCATCGTCATCTCTCTGTCCTCATCTTGCTCACTGTGTCAGCACTATCACAGTCATCGTCATTTCTCTGTCCTCATCTTGTTCACTGTGTCAGCACTATCACAGTCATCATCATCTCTCTGTCCTCATCTTGTTCACTGTGTCAGCACTATCACAGTCATCATCATCTCTCTTCCTCATCTTGTTCACTGTGTCAGCACTCTCGCAGTCATCGTCATCTCTCTGTCCTCATCTTGTTCACTGTGTCAGCACTCTCGCAGTCATCGTCACCTCTCTGTCCTCATCTTGTTCACTGTGTCAGCACTCTCGCAGTCATCGTCATCTCTCTGTCCTCATCTTGTTCACTGTGTCAGCACTATCACAGTCATCGTCATTTCTCTGTCCTCATCTTGTTCACTGTGTCAGCACTCTCGCAGTCATCGTCACCTCTCTGTCCTCATCTTGTTCACTGTGTCAGCACTCTCGCAGTCATCGTCACCTCTCTGTCCTCGTCTTGTTCACTGTGTCAGCACTCTCGCAGTCATCGTCACCTCTCTGTCCTCGTCTTGTTCACTGTGTCAGCACTCTCGCAGTCATCGTCATCTCTCTGTCCTCATCTTGTTCACTGTGTCAGCACTCTCGCAGTCATCGTCACCTCTCTGTCCTCATCTTGTTCACTGTGTCAGCACTCTCGCAGTCATCGTCATCTCTCTGTCCTCATCTTGTTCACTGTGTCAGCACTCTCGCAGTCATCGTCATCTCTCTCGTCCTCATCTTGTTCACTGTGTCAGCACTCTCGCAGTCATCGTCATCTCTCTGTCCTCATCTTGTTCACTGTGTCAGCACTCTCGCAGTCATCGTCATCTCTCTGTCCTCATCTTGTTCACTGTGTCAGCACTCTCGCAGTCATCGTCATCTCTCTGTCCTCATCTTGTTCACTGTGTCAGCACTCTCGCAGTCATCGTCATCTCTCTGTCCTCATCTTGTTCACTGTGTCAGCACTCTCACAGTCATCGTCATCTCTCTGTCCTCATCTTGTTCACTGTGTCAGCACTATCACAGTCATCGTCATCTCTCTTTCCTCATCTTTTCAGTTCCTTTCTCTTTCGTTTCAGCTTCTTCTGGGGCTGCCTAGGTTTCTTTCATTTTTTCTTTCATTTTTTGTTTTCAGCATTCTTACTTTTGGTGGTGGTGTTTTCTTTTATGAACTTTTTTTGGTGTTGTTAATGAAACGGTTCTATGTCACACACACACACACACACACACACACACACACACACACACACACACACACACAACACACACGCACGCACGCACGCACGCACGCACGCACACATACACACGCATGCACACTCAAGACTGAAATGTTTTATCTAGAAAGGCCATAACCCCTTATCATGGGCGTATGCATTGTGATTCTTGTTACAAATTGATATTGGTATTCCGTATGTTGTATATTTGCTTCAGAGAGAGAGAGAGAGAGAGAGAGAGAGAGAAGAGAGAGAACATAAATAAAATTTCATGAGCAAATCGTGCCAGCAATAGCAACGCATGAAATTCTTTAGATTCTGTCTCTCTGTCTCTCTGTCTCTGTCTGTCTGTGTGTCTGTCTGTCTGTGTGTCTGTCTGTCTGTGTGTCTGTCTGTCTGTCTCTTTCTGTCTGTGTGTGTGTGTCTGTCTGTCTGTCTGTCCAAAGATAGTTCGCCTCCGTAGGGCGTACAGTCTTTGCTCTCTCTCTCTCCCTCTCTCTCTCTCTCTCTCTCTCTCTCTCTCTCTCTCTCTCTCTCTCTCCGTATCCTTTAAATGAGATTTGAAGGTAAGCAAAGATCAGAAATGAAACATGAAGGAGGCACTTCCAACCACTAAAGGCTTCAAATCCTGTGACAGACAACAGCTAGCAAGTCCTGTGACAAAAAAACAGCTGGCAAGTCCTGTGACAGACAACAGCTGGCAAGTCCTGTGACAGACAACAGCTAGCCCTGTGACAGACAACAGCTGGCAAGTCCTGTGACAGACAACAGCTAGCCCTGTGACAGACAACAGCTGGCAAGTCCCGTGACAGACAACAGCTGGCAAGTCCTGTGACAAACAACAGCTAGCAAGTCCAGTGACGGACAACAGCTAGCAAGTCCTGTGACAGACAACAGCTAGCAAGTCCTGTGACAGACAACAGCTAGCAAGTCCTGTGACAAACAATAGCTAGCAAGTCCTGTGACAAACAACAACTAGCAAGTCCTGTGACAGACAACAGCTAGCAAGTCCTGTGACAAACAATAACTAGCAAGTCCTGTGACAAACAATAGCTAGCAAATCCTGTGACAAACAACAGCTAGCAAGTCCTGTGACAAACAATAACTAGCAAGTCCTGTGACAAACAATAGCTAGCAAGTCCTGTGACAAACAATAACTTGCAAGTCCTGTGACAAACAATAGCTAGCAAGTCCTGTGATAAACAATAGCTAGCAAGTCCTGTGACAGACAATAGCTAGCAAGTCCTGTGACAGACAATAACCTGCAAGTCCTGTGACAGACAATAACTTGCAAGTCCTGTGACAGACAATAATTTACATGTCCTGTGACAAACAATAGCTAGCAAGTCCTGTGACAGACAACAGCTAGCCCTGTGACAGACAACAGCTGGCAAGTCCTGTGACAGACAACAGCTAGCAAGTCCTGTGACAGACAACAGCTAGCAAGTCCTGTGACAGACAACAGCTGGCAAGTCCTGTGACAGACAACAGCTAGCAAGTCCTGTGACAGACAACAGCTAGCAAGTCCTTGACAGACAACAGCTAGCAAGTCCTGTGACAGACAACAGCTAGCAAGTCCTGTGACAGACAACAGCTAGCAAGTCCTGTGACAAACAACAGCTAGCAAGTCGACCTGACTGCGGAAAGCACAGCGATAGATGTGGAAGGGTGCCTTGACATGTACTCTGGATTGTCTGCCATCACATGATCTTCTCTCCTCCTTCATGTCGTCACCATCCTGCTTCGTTGTCTCTTGAGTATCCATCCACTCGCAGCTCCTTTCCCATCACAACTACACCTCCCCCTCCCGTTTGCCGTGTCATGTGTGTGTGTGTGTGTGTGTGTGTGTGTGTGTGTGTGTGTGTGTGTGTGTGTGTGTGTGCGTGCGTGCGTGCGTGTTTGTGTGTGTTTGTGTGTGCGTGCGTGCGTGCGCGCGCGCGCATGTGTGTGTGTGTGTGTCCTCTCTCTCTCTCTCTCTCTCTCTCTCTCTCTCTTCCCCCCTCTCTCTCCTTGTGTGTGTGTGTGTGTGTGTGTGTGTGTGTGTGTGTGTGTCTTTCCCCCTCTCTCTCTCTCCTTGTGTGTGTGTTCGTGCATACTTTGTGGTCGCTCGGTCTGTCTGTCTGTCTGTCTGTCTTCTCTTCTCTCTCTCTCTCTCTCTCTCTCTCTCTCTCTCTCTCTCTCTCTCTCTCTCTGTGTTAGTGAGTGTGTGTGTGTTAGTGTTAGTGCTAGTGTGTGTGTGCGTGTTCGTGCATACTGTATGCGTGCGTGCGTGCGTGCGTGTATGTGTGTGTGTGTGTGTGTGTGTGTGTGAGTGTGCGTGCATGAGTGCGTGCACACGTGCGTGCAACGGTGCGTGCTTGTGTATATTCTCAACTTTCAAACTGAAATACACATCCTTGGCTCAAATTGAGCGCTTTAATTTTGAAGTTGAAAACTAAAGCTACTTTACAAAATGTACGGAAAGAAATGGATGCCAAAAGACATTTTTTCAGTGAAGGCTGTTTTTGAAATGTGTATTAGGTGGGAGAAACGCAGGGACAGAGAGAGAGAGAGTGGGGGGGGGGGGATGTTGGGGGAGGAGGAAGTGGGATAGAAAGTGGAAGGGAGGGCTGCGTATTTGCACTTACTTAACGACCAACCGTACTAATGAGCAAACGAGAGAGAGAGAGAGAGAGAGAGAGAGAGAGAGAGACAGAGAGAGAGCATGTTTGTGTGCCTGTGTGTAAGGGGGGGAGAGAGAGGGAAGGAGAGAGAGAGAGAGAGAGAGAGAGAGAGAGAGAGAGAGAGAGAGAGAGAGAGAGAGATATGACTCAGTGCTTTATTTTTGCGGAGTGTGGAGAGAAAAGTGGTGAGGAGTTTCCCCTTCGATCGTCAGTAAAGTGTGATATGTTGAAGCAGAGGCAAGGCAGATAACGCCCTCCGCAGAGACGGGAGGTTCAGTGCTGTGCAAGAAAACAGCGAGAGAGAGAGAGAGAGAGAGAGAGAGAGAGAGAGGCGTGGAAAGCGATATAGAGAGGGGTGGGGAGGCTGGGAAAAAGAGAGAGGAGAGGAAGGAGGGAGGGATACAGGAGAGAGGGGGGACAGGGGGGAAGGAGAAAGAGAGAGAGAGGGAGAGAGATGGGGGAGGTGAAGGGATTGCGGGAGGAGAAAGAGACAGACAGATAGACAGAGGAAGACAGAGAGAGAGAGAGAGAGAGACAGAGAGAGAGAGACAAAGAGAGAGAGAGTGAGAGAGAGAGACAGACAGACAGAGACAGAGGAAAACAGAGAGAGATGGGGGGGGGGGGGGATCGCGGGAGGAGAGAGAGAGAGAAGGAATGAGGGAGGGAGGGGGAGGAAGAGCAGAGAGAGAGGGGGTGTATCGAGGGGTTGGAGAGGGTGAAAAGAGAGAGAGAGAGAGAGAGAGGAGAGAGAGAGAGAGAGAGAGAGAGAGAGGGAGGGAGGGAGGGAGAGAGAGAGATATAATACATTTCATTTTCGGCTGAAAAGTGTGCGAGGGAAAGCAAACGCTCGGCTCCAAGATGAAATATTGGACGCAGGCCTATGTGGCTCTGATGCCAAACACTCGACAGCTGCTGAAAGTTTGGGACGGCTTGAGCATGACGTGCGATTCCAGTCAACACAGCCGGTTCCATAATCATCGTCCCTCGGCGAATGTGTCTGTAGCGAAATCCAGCTCTGAAAACTCGCACTTTTCCTTCAGGGCTTCCACTCATGTCATCCCTTTTCTCGTTGAGATCTAGAACAGGTCATTATGGCAATTAGTATCATGCTGTGTGCGGGAACATTAGTAAAAAAAAAAAAAAAAAAAAAAAAAGAAAAGAAATTGTTAGCGTGAAGGTGAAGCGAAAAGTAATAAAGAGGTCCAACAGCGATTGTTTTGGCTGTGCTTCCTTTAAAGCATCCCACAAGGAGTCAAAAGAACTAAAGTGGTCATTTTCCACCTGAAGAGCATTGTAAGCGTGTACATTGAACACTGTGGGCAGACTACGGCAGTTGATGGAAGAAATGAAATGGTAATTATCGATCCCGGAAATCACCTTTACGGTTGTTGATGGAAGAAATGAAATGGTAATTATCGGTCCCGGAAATCACCTTTACGGCAGTTGATGGAAGAAATGAAATGGTAATTATCGGTCCCGGAAATCACCTTTACGGCAGTTGATGGAAGAAATGAAATGGTAATTATCGGTCCCGGAAATCACCTTTACGGCAGTTGATGGAAGAAATGAAATGGTAATTATCGGTCCCGGAAATCACCTTTACGGCAGTTGATGGAAGAAATGAAATGGTAGTTATCGGTCCCGGAAATCACCTTTACGGCAGTTGATGGAAGAAATGAAATGGTAATTATCGGTCCCGGAAATCACCTTTACGGCAGTTGATGGAAGAAATGAAATGGTAATTATCGGTCCCGGAAATCATCTTTACGCCAACCTTTGATTCAGTCCGATGTGTCAGTGAGCATGAACACGTGTCATAGAGATTATTGTCATGATTCATGATCACCGGGTTCATGGCTATCAGCATCATGGCGACCTATGAGTCAAAAGAAGAAAGAGAACAACAGTCAGACAACGAAATAACCCGAATAGTTTCGTGTGAAAACTGTAGTTCTTGCTGGTTTCACGAAGAAAATGATTGTCTTTACTAGAAGAAAAAAAAAACATGTAATTTTAAGTCCTTTGAAACTAGTAACCTTCACCGAAGAAACTCCATGGTGCATTCCATGTCATGTTCCACTCACAGTGAAACATATTCTTTTAGAATGTTGGGACTTCCACGATGTGAGACAAAACACTTTACAGCAGACTCCATGAAAACATTGTTCAGAGATGTCCCACCTGACGTGATCTTTGAGTTTTTAAAAGAGATTAACATTTTTCATCTGATCTAAGAAGATACGGAAGAAAGATTTTTAACGAAGTTTCTCGTGCGTTGGTAGGTGTGTTTTAAAGAAATGCGTTAATGGTGTTTTGTTGTTGTTGTTGTTGTTGTTGTTGTTTTTGATGACTTGTTAGTTGATTTTAACGTGGTGACAGCCCTGATGTGGCCCTTCACGGTCGGCTGGGCTATAAGCAACATTACCGTACCTTACCCTGAAGCCTCTCCCTAACATGGTTAATGATTCGGGGTCCCAAAGAGCGGCTGCTATGAAGAGTATGACAGGCTAGGCGAAAAGTCAAGCAGTGGCACACAATATTCTGACGGTGGCAGTACCATCGAGGCTGGCTGGCTTTCTCTGGAAGAGCAGTCTTACGCCCGTTCCGCTGTAGTACCGTGAAGACAGAAAAGGAAGTCTGTTGCGGACCATCTTGACCTTGCCCAGTTCATGACACGCTTCCCGTGTCTTCTCTACACAAGTGTGTGCACTACATCCCTCATGTCTAGTGCCCCCAAGACGATAAATGTGTATGTCTGTGTGCTGTTAGGTTTGTTTTTTTTTGTTTTGTTTTGTAGCCGCTATCATCGTTTCATTCAAACCTCCCATGTACATAGTTTATTTTTGGTAGCCGCTATCCTCGTTTCATTCAAACCTCCCGTGTACATAGTTTATTTTTGGTAGTCGCTATCATCGTTTCATTCAAACCTCCCATGTACATAGTTTATGTCTGGTAGTCGCTATCATCATTTCATTCAAACCTCCCATGTACATAGTTTATGTCTGGTAGTCGCTATCATCGTTTCATTCAAACCTCCCATGTACATAGTTTATGTCTGGTAGTCGCTATCATCGTTTCATTCAAACCTCCCATGTACATAGTTTATTTTTGGTAGTCGCTATCATCGTTTCATTCAAACCTCCCGTGTACAAGTTTATGTCTGGTAGTCGCTATCATCGTTTCATTCCAACCTCCCTGTACATAGTTTATTTTTGGTAGTCGCTATCATCATTTCATTCAAACCTCTAATGTACATAGTTTATTTTTGGTAGTCGCTATCATCGTTTCATTCAAACCTCCCATGTACATAGTTTATGTCTGGTAGTCGCTATCATCATTTCATTCAAACCTCCCATGTACATAGTTTATTTTTGGTAGTCGCTATCATCGTTTCATTCAAACCTCCCATGTACATAGTTTATGTCTGGTAGTCGCTATCATCGTTTCATTCAAACCTCCCATGTACATAGTTTATGTCTGGTAGTCGCTATCATCGTTTCATTCAAACCTCCCATGTACATAGTTTATTTTTGGTAGTGAGGAAAACCAAGGAAGGGGGACACTGTGGCACAGGCGGCGCTGGTGGCTGCTAGGACAGTAATTCACTCGCCGACAACCGTCTCTTAGCGTTCAGTTCTGGATGGAAACATGGCGTACTGCCTAACCTGCTTGTCAGAAGAGACACGATTCTGGCACCACGGTTCGAATGTCGTACGAAGCTGTGTGTTTTTTGTTTGTTTGCTTGTAAGTGCCTCCCCCTTACCAATGCATGTTTGGCGGCGGCTTGAGTGCAAGTGTCGGTTGAGACGATAATCCGAGGCCCCAGGTGGCCGCACGCTTCAGTTTGGATTTTGCTCTCAATCTCCATATAATCAATGTAAGCGTGGGCTTCAAAGCGCTTGCGTAGATTATAGTAATAGTGTTTTAGTGAACAACCCTTATTGTGGCGTGTGGCGTGACACTGATTCCCGTTCCATACGGTCCACAGCGCGGTT
>CM065741.1:7280100-7282600 GCA_033310375.1 Conus canariensis
TCCAGCGCATCACAATACGTTACAGTGCAATGCATTACACCACATTATACTGTTTCACAATAAATTGCATTATACTGCACCGCATTAAACTGTGTTACATTACACCATGTTACCTCGCACTACATCCCACTGCATTACCCCCCAACACACTGCATTACCCCCCAACACACTGCATTACCCCCCAACACACTGCATCACCAACGCATTACACCCCCAACACACTGCATTACACCCCCCCCACACCACTGCATTAACCCCCCACCTACCCCAACACACGCATACACCAACACACGCATTACCCCCAACACACTACCCACCTGCATTAACCCCCACCACACTGCATTACACCCCAACACACTGCATTACACCCCAACACACTGCATTACCCCCCAACACACTGCACTACCCAACACTGCATTACCAAACACTGCATTACACCCCAACACACTGCATTACACCCCAACACACTGCATTACCCCCAACACACTGCACTTACACCCCAACACACTGCATTACACCCCAACACACTGCATTACCCCCAACACACTGCATTACACCCCCAACACACTGCATTACCCCCCAACACACTGCATATACCCCAACACACTGCATTACACCCCAACACACTGCATTACACCCCAACACACTGCACTATACCCCAACACACTGCATTACCCCCCAACACACTGCATTACCCCCCAACACGCTGCATTACCCCCCCAACACACTGCATTACCCCCAACACACTGCATTATACCCCAACACACTGCATTACACCCCAACACACTGCATTACACCCCAACACACTGCACTACACCCCAACACACTGCACTACACCCCAACACACTGCATTACACTAAATTGCATTACATTGCATGGCATAAAGCTGTGTTACATTACACCATATTACTTCGCACTACATCACACTGCATTACCCCGCAACACACTGCATTACCCCCCAACACACTGCATTACCCCCCAACACACTACATTACACCCCAACACACTGCATTACACCCCAACACACTGCACTACACCCCAACACACTGCATTACCCCCCAACACACTGCATTACACCCCAACACACTGCACTACACCCCAACACACTGCATTACCCCCCAACACACTGCATTACCCCCCAACACACTGCATTACACCCCAACACACTGCACTACCCCCCAACACACTGCATTACCCCCCAACACTGCATTACCCCCCAACACACTGCATTACCCCCCAACACACTGCATTACCCCCCAACACATTGCATTACCCCCCCAACACACTGCACTACCCCCCAACACACTGCATTACACTAAATTGCATTACATTGCATGGCATAAAGCTGTGTTACATTACACCATATTACTTCGCACTACATCACATTGCATTACCCCCCAACACACTGCATTACACCCCAACACACTGCACTGCACTAAATTGCATTACATTGCACCGCATAAAACTGTTACATTACACCCTATTACCTCGCACGATATCACAGTGCATTACACCACATCACACTGCATTACACCACATCACACAGCATTACACCACATCACACTGCATTACACCACATCACACTGCGTTACACCACGTCACACTGCATTACTGCATTACACTAAATTGCATTACATTGAACTGCATTCAACTGTATTGATATTACACTATATTACACTAAATTACACTACACTGCACTGCATTAAACTGTATCACATTACACAGCATTACTTTGCACTACATCACACTGCATTACACTAAATGATAATGGATTTGCATTACACTATATTACCTTGCGCTATATCACACCGCATTGCACCACATCGCATTAAACTACATTACACCATGCTATCACTATATGCTGTACCACTGGGCCAACAACCAAACACACACCCAAAATCTGCGAACAGAACGCAGACACCGCGAAACAGAGAAATGAAAGGTTGGAAAGAGAAAGAGGAGATGGGGGGACAGGGTAGAGAACGAGTGGGTAGGAAAAGGCCTCGAAGAGGAGGGCGGGGTGGGGGGGGGGGGGAGGAGATAGGGGAATGGGTGAGTAGGAAAGGGGGCATTAAAAGGGAAGGGGGTGGGGGGTGGGGTATTAAAAGAGGAGCGGGCGGCAGCAAGGAAAATGAGATAAAACCACGCGGTAATGGAAAGTGAGGGTGTAGGCTGGCTATTTCTGCACCAGACATTGTGACGTACCATCTAATCTTTCGCTGCCTCGCCACCACACGACAATCACAACAACAAAAATGAAAATTAAAAAAAAAGGGGGGGAGTGAAGCATGCTGACAGGGAGAAAGGCTGGAGGAAAGGAGGGGGGAGGGAGGGGGGCTATGAAATGATGCACGTTAGGAACCGTTCTCACCATATTCCACATCACTTTGCTCTGCAAGGCATTCCATTACATCGTACTGCTACACTAATCACATTCCTGTGCATTACATCACATTACAATGCCCGGCATTACGCTACATTACACTACGTAACACTGAGT
>CM065741.1:7295100-7297600 GCA_033310375.1 Conus canariensis
TCTACTACTGCTACTGATTCTGCTGCTGTTGCTGCCACTGCTAGTGCTACCACTGCTACAGCTTCTGCTGCTGCTGTTTCTACTACTGCTACAGCTTCTGCTGCTTCTGCTACTGCTACAGCTTCTGCTGCGTCTACTACTGCTTCTGCTACTGCTACAGCTTCTGCTGCTTCTACTACTGCTACTGCTTCTGTTACTGCTACAGCCTCTGCTGCTTCTGCTACTGCTACAGCTTTTGTTGCTGCTGCTTCTACTACTGCTACTGATTCTGCTGCTGCTGCTGCTGCTGCTGTTCACTGCTGCTTCTGCTGCTGCTACTACTGCTACTGCTTCTGATGCTGCTACTACTAACTACTGCTGCTATTGCTTCTGCTGCTGTTTACTACTGTTTCTGCTGCCGCTGCAACTGCTACTATTGCTACTGCTGCTGCTTTTGCTTCTGCTGTTCCTTCTGCTACTACTATTGCTACTGCTGCTGCTGCTGTAGTTGCTGTTGCTGTTGTTTACTACTGCTGCTGCTGCTTCTGCTGCGACTACTACTACTGCTGTTGCTGCTGTTACTACTACTCCTACTACCTATCTACCTACCTACCTACGCACCTACCTACCAACCTATCTACCTACCTATCACCACTGCTGCTGCTCTTTGTGAAGCTACTGCTACTTTCACTACTATTGCAGCTTCCGCAGCAGCCTTTGCTTTTTCTGTCGTTTATAAGAATAAATAATGAATCTGCTGCTGCTATTACAACTGTCACTGCTCCAGCTGTCGCTATATGATTCTCTTCCTGATGATTTTGCTGTTGTTGTTGCTGCTCCTGTTGCTACTGGTGCCCTCATACCATCGCTACTGTCGCTGGTACCAGAACTACTGCTGAGCTGCTATTACTTCAACTACTTCCTTGATGCCAATAGGATTGATAATGATACTGCTGCTACTGTTGCTGCTGCTGCTGTTGCTGCTTGTGTCTACAGTTGATGCTATTACAATCTACCACTATCGTTG
Organism: Conus canariensis; assembly: GCA_033310375.1. NCBI lineage: Eukaryota > Metazoa > Mollusca > Gastropoda > Neogastropoda > Conidae > Conus > Conus canariensis. Next base: position 7,296,107 of record CM065741.1, read on the forward strand.
CTGCTATTGCTACAGCTGCTGCTGCTGCTACTGCTGCTGCTGATAATGATGATGATGACGATGATGGTGGTGGTGGTGGTGGTGGTGCATGCTCTTGCTGCTGCTATTTGTCAGCTACAGCCCCAGTAATGACTGTTGCTGGTGCTACTTGTGTCTACAACTGGTGCTATTACAATTCCCCTCCACCCCCCCCCCCCCCCCCCCCCCCCCCCCCCCCCTCCCCCCCACTACAACTACCGCCGCTATTTCAGCTACTGCTGTTGCCGCTGTCAGTCGGCCTCGCCGTCCATCTTCTCGATCTTACCTTTGAGTTCAGAGGCGAAGGCGGGATAGACGGGGGGGATGAAATCCAGGTGGAATAAACATCACGGATGAAAGGGGTGGTGCGCGGAACACGCACGTGCCGGGTAGAGACAGATCGTTTATGGAGCTTAGAGCAGGGGAGGGCGAGGGTTCTGTTTCCACACAGTCAGGGGATAAATCAACCATGTAATTATATATATATATATATAGAGAGAGAGAGAGAGAGAGAGAGAGAGAGAGGAGAGTGTCACACTGGTGGGGCTGCGACGGTTTCCGTCTGCTCCCTATCGGACACCTGCCTCACGTGCACCTGATCTAGCATCACACAAGAAGGGAGTTTGATAAAACAATACAGAAATTTATTAACGAATGATATACAGCTATTTGTTGTGTTTCTTTCTCCTCCGTGAAAAGACGTTGATTCTCACTTTTATCTTGTTGCGATATGATAAACTGTCAATCTTTGATTTGCACTCTTTCACTTGCAATATTAAACGGAACTTTACTTATCTGGCTTTATTTTCTTTCGTTATCAGCTCACGATGCAGTAAGTCTGTGATGCACTCAAGATGAGCCGTCAGTTTCCTCCCGTTGACGTAGTTGCTGCTCCCAGAAGAAGACTGCGAAGATACTTGCAGTGAAGATTCTTCATAGGAAGTGAAGAAGATGAAGTGGAGAAAATGTAGTGAAGAGAAGACGTGAAGAGAAGACATGAATAGAAGACATGAAGAGAAGACATGAAGAGAAGACACCTGAAACCACAGAGCTCTGTGCTAGCCCTTCTATCAACGATAAAGTTCCAGACGCCCAGACGAAGTAAATGTATTAGTGTAATCTGTATGAGACGACAGAGATACGACACAAACACAGATGACGACACCCTCGTGTGTGTGTAAGTGTGTGCTTGTCTACTGTGGGCACGATGATATGAAAAGTATGAAGATGGGATGACACACTAAATGAGGATGCCATCCACGCCCCCCAGGGCGCACCCGATCGTCCTGCAATAAAGGATCACAATAATAAATGAACACCATAATTATAGTCTGGCACCGCTCTGTCTAATACTCATAATAAATTAATGAAGTGATATCGATACAATCACTAACAATCATATGGATCCGAACTGCGATCGTGCGACATATCTCGCACTAACCATACATACCTCCATCTAACACGTGACGAACTCAT
>CM065741.1:7300100-7307600 GCA_033310375.1 Conus canariensis
TTCCAGACCTGAACGTCTAAAAGATATAAGGGCAAACATGATCTGTTCGTAATATCGATGTTTTGAAAAAGAAATCTGCGAAAGTACATAAGGCGATAAAGGTTCATGAAATGTAACGATTTTTGTTGTTGTTGTTGTTGTTGTTGTTGATGTTACCGTCTGAGTCAAAAGAAAAGGATTGGTCAAAAACAAGGGAGCGTCCTGTTAAATGTTGGCATGAATTTGTGGAACGGATTCGGATCAGGGGACAGATTCAGGATCTGCTCAACTTTTACCAAGGTCTGCGCTTTCCCTCCCGACCGCCGTTTTAGTTTCTATTCTTGTCTTCATTATTGTTTTTTTTTTTAGAGCTTGAAGAAAGACACATAGCGGAAACGTATGCGAATAGTTCGTCCATTTGCAGTCAATGAAAGAACAGAACTCACATTCAAAAATATTGTAAACACAGGTGTTGGAACATCAACCACAGACGTTCACGAAAGCAGCGACAAAATCAGAAAAGCGAAAAACGAAAAAAAAGGTCGTAACAAAACGGAACGAACCAAACAAAACCAACAAACAAAATGTCGGATATTGCAATGGCCGCTGAAAGCCCAGCGAAAGACCCTTTGAGAGGACAGGTGTCCACCACCATGAGGCAACGTTTACAGGCCATGAGATGACAGGTGTCTGCACCATGAGGCAACGTTTACAGGCCATGAGATGACAGGTGTCTGCACCCATCAGGCAACGTTTACAGGCCATGAGATGACAGGTGTCTGCACCACCATCAGGCAACGTTTACAGGCCATGAGATGAAGAGGTGTCTGCACCACGAGGCAACGTTTACAGGCCATGAGATGACAGGTGTCTGCACCACCATCAGGCAACGTTTACAGGCCATGAGATGACAGGTGTCTGCCCACCATCGGCAACGTTTACAGGCCATGAGATGAAGAGGTGTCTGCACCACGAGGCAACGTTTACAGGCCATGAGATGACAGGTGTCTGCACCACCATCAGGCAACGTTTACAGGCCATGAGATGAAGAGGTGTCTGCACCACGAGGCAACGTTTACAGGCCATGAGATGACAGGTGTCTACACCATGAGGCAACGTTTACAGGCCATGAGATGACAGGTGTCTACACCATGAGGCAACGTTTACAGGCCATGAGAGGACAGGTGTCTACACCACGAGGCAACGTTTACAGGCCATGAGATGACAGGTGTCTGCACCACCATCAGGCAACGTTTACAGGCCATGAGATGACAGGTGTCTGCACCACCATCAGGCAACGTTTACAGGCCATGAGATGACAGGTGTCTGCCCCACCATCAGCAACGTTTACAGGCCATGAGATGACAGGTGTCTGCCCCACCATAGGCAACGTTTACAGGCCATGAGATGACAGGTGTCTACACCACCACGAGGCAACGTTTACAGGCCATGAGATGACAGGTGTCTACACCATGAGGCAACGTTTACAGGCCATGAGAGGACAGGTGTCTACACCACGAGGCAACGTTTACAGGCCATGAGATGACAGGTGTCTGCACCACCATCAGGCAACGTTTACAGGCCATGAGATGACAGGTGTCTGCACCACCATCAGGCAACGTTTACAGGCCATGAGATGACAGGTGTCTACACCATGAAGCAACGTTTACAGGCCATGAGATGACAGGTGTCTACACCATGAGGCAACGTTTACAGGCCATGAGATGACAGGTGTCTACACCACCACGAGGCAACGTTTACAGGCCATGTATTGAAAATCGCAGTATACGTTCCTATTTGGTATTTTGCTTTCCAAAAAAAAAAAAGTAAACGAAAATTGAAATGAAGACATTTCTTTTCAGATTTACACTTAAAGACCTACGACTACAATTTTGCGATAACTTCATCATTCTCTCTGGATCCCTTTCTGCTTTGGAGGCCATTGTTGGCCGTGAAACCTCAAGCACCCTCAGCAGCTGGATTTTTTCGAACTTTGCACCTCTCCGAAGTCCGATCGTTACAACATAGTATTCACTTGGGTTCCAGGTCATGCCGGCATTCCAGGCAATGAAGTGGTCGATCAGCCTGCCGACAATGCCACAAATCAAGAGTCGAGCATCCCTCACAGCGATTTGAAACCTGAAGCTCAAACTTATTTCAAAGACTTGTGGCAACGGGAGTGGGACTCGTCGACAGATAGTAAACTCTTCCAAATCCGTCCAAACTTTGAAGAGTTTTTACCATTTGCCACAGGCATCGTAAAGAAGAAAAGGTTTTGTGCCAATCGCACTCACACCGCTACTTTTACACACGCTCGTATCTTTTAAAAGGTGAAGAAGCTCCGTGGTGCATTCCATGTCATGTACCTCTCGCTACCCAACATGTTCTTATAGAGTGTTGGGACTTGCATGATGTCAGATATAGGCTAAACACTTTGCAGCAGACTCCATGAAAACCTTGTTCAGAGATGTCCCACCTGATGTGATTCTTTAGTTTGTGAAAGAGATCAATATTCTTCATCTGATCTAAGATTTTAGGGAAAAGAGATTTTGAAGAAATTCCAGCGTGTTTTGAGATTGTGTGTATAGAGGGGGTTTTCGGTGTTTGTTTGTTTCGGGTTTTTGTTTGTTTGTTTGTTTAATCATCTATGGAGATTGTTGACTTGGACGGGGTGACAGCCTTCATGAGGCCCTTTGCGGTCGGCTGGGTTTCAAACAACGTGAATGGAATTAAACAGTAGGAGCAGCGTCAGCTCAAAGGTTTCCATCAAGTCTGAAGTGAAAATCACTCTCCAAGACGCCAGTAAGATTCATGAAGCAATACAATTCAGAGCCTCACGTTCACTGTGAACGCAGTTCTGACAGACTCGCCAGTATCCATGTACACGTGTGTGTGCCAGCGCGTCCGTCTGTAGTGTGCATCCAAAGGGAGTTGCTTTGCACTTTGTGGTGTGTGTAGTGTGTCAGCTTGCAGAGTTCTGCAGTCACACACTTTCTCACTAGCGCACTCTGTAACTCTTTTCGACACCTCTTCGCTCTGACCTAGTAAAACTTGGGGGAAACTTTTTTTTTTTCGTCGCCTCCCCTTTAAAAAGGGAGGGGGGGGGGGGGGTTGTAAAAAGAGCGACGCTGAACTGGGAGACTTTAGACGCTTGTGTAATGATGTTTGCAACTTCCCCCTGTCGCTCCCTCCCGTTCACCCCACCCCCATCTCTCTCTCTCTCTCTCTCTCTCTCTCTCTCTCTCTCTCTCTTCTCTCTCTCCTACTACTCCCTCCTGCTCCATCCTGCCCGTCTTGGGTCTCGGGCGGAGGAGTTTTCAGACCCTCGTGAAAAGCTCCATCAACAGCTGACTTCATCAGCCAGGTGCAGTGAGAGGCAACGGACGATGGCGACAGGCGAGAGAGAGAGAGAGAGAGAGAGAGAGAGAGAGAGAGAGAGGGGGGGGGAGGGAGGGAGCGAGAGTGAGAGAAAGGAGAGAGCGAGAGAGAGAGAGAGGAGAGAGAGGGGGGAGATACAGACAGACAGGCAGGCAGGCAGGCAGACAGACAGACAGGCAGGCAGGCAGGAGAGAGAGAGAGAGAGAGAGAGAGAAAAGAGAGAGAGCAATACTATGTTCAGTGAAGGGAAAATGAGCTGAGAACGAGACTTTCTATATAGACATCTTACCCTCAATACAGACGAGTAAATAAAAGAAGGTAAGAGAAACGAGCCATTAGAAAGCATAATAAACACTGTAAAGGATTCCGAGGATAGGATTTATTTCAGAAATCGCGTGGCAACAAGTAACAAATAAACTGATGGAGAATCCAATACACACGACATCTGCCAGCACATAAAGCGAGTGAAAGGGGGCGGGATAAGGGAGGGGACATGGGGTGTGTGGGGGAGTAGAAATAGAACGACCTCCTTTCCCAATACAGCACGAGAGAGAGAGAGAGAGAGAGAGAGAGGAGAGAGAGAGAGAGAGAGAGAGAGAAGCAGACAGACAGACCCACTGACAGAGACAGACACATAGACACAGAATGAGAGAGATAGACATTCAGACAGAGACAGACAGACAGAGAGAAAGAGACAGACAGACAGACAGACAGGAGAGCCAAGAGCGGAACACCTGCACGCTGCCAGTTGCCGGCAGATACCGAGGCACCCAATGACGTCACAGCCGGCAATAGAAAGCGAAGTTGCCGTGCCCTGCCTCCCCCCCTTTCCCCCCTCCCCTTCCCCCCCCCCCCCCCCTCGGTCGACGTAACCCCTCCAATGCATGGCGCCAGTTTGCATCCCCCCCCACTCGTTGTTATTGCGCGGCATTAAATTGTCAGAAAATCGGGTTCCAACAGTTTAGGCCGACGCTGATCACGACAGCAGTGACGAGAAGGCAGCGCCGAGGCCGTAATAGGAACTAATCAATCAGCGTGTATTGATGGCGATCAGTCACCACGGCCTCAAGGGCGGAGCAGTCTTCTTTACGCGGACTCCAGACGTATCGACGACAAGCACTGAGGTTACAGTCGTGACGACGCATGCGCTGTTCTGCTGCGCACGTGGAGGGGTTTGAAACAGGGGAGACGACTTTGGCCCGGATCTACCGGCCCTGACTTTGTTTTTTTTAAACCTTCGTGTGTTGGTGTGGATTTGTGTGACGCGTTTAGCGAACTGTTTAACCAAGTCTGTCTGACAGTCACTCAGGCAGAAAGCCGAGGCACGGATCAGTTGTACGAGAAAAGGGATGGGGGTGGGGGGTCCAAAAGGTTTTAGTGGGCTTCCTCAAGTGGGAACACAGCAGGCATCGTGATAACTAAATAAATAGGCCTATGTAAACGAATAGATGAATTAGTAAATGAATGAATGAACATATACAAACAAACAAACAAATCAGTCAATCAATCAAATATAAAAGAAAACATTTTTCGCCAGCCTCATGAGGAGAGGCTACCCAGAACCCCTCATCCCCTTCGCCGCCTCTTCGTCGTTCCAGAAAGCTCTTTCTGTGAGACGTCATTGGTCTCACCAGTTGACAGAGCTGCTATTGTCATTTGGCAGTGGTTGAAGGAGTGCCCTGAGGAACGCTGGGCCAGTGAGGAATCCTGTTACCCCTCTGTCCTAGAGCAGAGACGTTGAAACCAGTCTCCGATGTTGTCCGTCCACAACTTCTGTTTGCATCTCTTTCCTCTCTTCCCTGCAGAACGATCTTGCGCACGGAATCAGGCTGATAGAACATGCCCATAGCGTGCAAGGTTACGAAGATCGATGACTGCGAGGATAGGGTCTTGTCTGACAGCATTATGTGTCTGCTTGCTGCCTGGTGTTGCTGATTGTCTTTCATTGCGTGTGTGCGAAAAGGACAATCCATCTGAAGCATTCACCTACCCGCGTCTGGATTTTTGTTGTCATTGTGGTTCTCTCATTTGTACAGAGGATTGGTAGTACCAGAGTGGCAGTAGTTACATGCGCAGTTGAAGTTCACGACTGAGTGGAGTTCGTCGCCCTTTATGTGTTGAATGCATCGATACTCTGTGATATTGAATTTGTCGCTGAATCGACGTCGGCGAATAAAGCAAATGAAAGCAAAAGATTATGACAAAAAAGGTGCTGTCTTGTGCTGAGTGTCAAGTAAAAGAGGAAGAGAACTGAGCAGCCACACACCTGATTGAGTGCGGTTCTGATTGGTCAGTTGTGAGATAAATTGCCAAGGGAAAGCAACCAGATTATTCTAATTTTTCAACACTTGCTGTTAGCATTCTTTAAAGGTTTGCATCTATCAATATCAATCTGACTAGCGTTTTCACCCTAGATAGAAGCTATCCAGTCTGGACACTTGATACATGCCTTACACAAGGCTTGTGTAAGGAAGGATCCTCTAGCTTTGACAGTGATCATTACAGATCAATAGCACACAAAGCTCTTAGAATCGGGATCAGGTTGATCACTTTGTGATGACAATTGTTATCACCGTAATGCGTGATCCCAGGTGGTGCTGGCAAACTGGAATTACCCTTACCTGTTGATCTATATTGATCTGTTGATTACTGGAACCATCAACTGCTACCAACCGCCAAAGTCTGACCCAAATGTAGCTCAGTTTACACAAAGTCTTATGTTAGAGGAAAAACAACAACACACATATTAATTACAAAACTATCAACAGAATTTTTTTCCTAAAGGAAAAAAAGGAAAGTGTCGAAACCCATGACACAAACAAACAAAAAGTGCTCGAAATTTGTACTTCTCACACTTCCAAATAAGTGATTGCCTTTTTTGGTGTGAACTTCTCAGTTTAGTTGAGGGGAGTGGGGGGGGGGGGGACAGACAATAAATGCCAAGTACAGAAAAGACAGAAAACTGGTTCCACGTTGGTGGACAGTTCTGCAGTTTTCAGAACCGCTGTCAAGCTACATGGGCACAGCGCAGACTTTTGCCAGGGTCCAACGGATCTTGAATCCGCCCGTTGAACTCGATCGGGACCACGGATCCACACCAAAATTTAACGGTTCTCTACCTTGGGCCGCACTCCATCCTTCCACCGATCCTGTTGGAATCGGTTGTTCCGTTTGTTTGTTTGCTTATTTGTGTTTGTTTGGTTGGTTGGTTGGTTAGTTGTTTTGTTCTGTTCTGTCCTGTCCTGTCCTGTTTTGTTTTGTTCTGTTCTGCCTTGTTTGTTTTGTTTTGTTGTTGTAATCCTGCTGACAAGCAAAGAAGCTTACAGGCGGGGGTGAAAAGTCAATCTCCTGGACGGGGGGACCTGGCCTATGGAAGCTGTGCACTGTACGTCCAGGTGTGCCTGGTTAGCTCACGGGTAGAATACCTAAGTACTTAATTCCCTGTCAGACGTGGCCGATTTCAATCCCACTGGCGCCCGACATGAAAACCGGTATTTTCGCCGCCAGTCTTTAGCTGGTTTTGTTTCGGTGATGTCAGTGTTGTGTAACATACACCCCCCCTCCCCACAAACCGGCCACCCCACCACCCTCATCTCCTCCCTCAGCTCTTCTAGGGTGGTTTTTCCGTCTGCCGTACTAACAGGGGTGAGTGTTAATGGCACTGCGTCCTGGCTGGTCATTTGTAGGAGTGCTGCACAGACGCAGGTTACTGTTGCCCGTCTCAGTATTCATCACAGCGTTTCAGTAGGGTGGGGGTGGGGGGCGGGGTGGGGGATGGGGGGAGGGATTAGCGGTGCCCAGTCCCCTTCCAAGTGTCCAGGGAGAGAGTATTTTCGGGGTCCATCTCCTTTTCAAGTATTCAGGTGGGGAAGGATGTGTGATGTTTATCTCCTTTCCAAAGATCCTGGGAGGAAAGATTGCTGTGCCTATCTCTTTTTTTCTTACCCGGGGGGAAAGGATTGTGCGGTGCCCATCTCCTTTGCAAGTATTATGGAGGAAAGGATGTGCGGTGCCCATCTCCTTTGCAAGTATTATGGGGGGAAAGGATGTGCGGTGCCCATCTCCTTTGCAAGTATTATGGAGGAAATGGATGTGCGTTGCCCATCTCCTTTCCAAGTATTATGGGGGAAAGGATGTGCAGTG
>CM065741.1:7310100-7325848 GCA_033310375.1 Conus canariensis
TGTGTGTGTGTGTGTGTGTGTGTGTGTGTGTGTGGAAGGCATACAGGGGGTGTAAACATTCCGGTTTTGTTTTTCGTTTTAGTTTAATGATCGCCGACGTCGGCCAGACAAGGTTGTTCAGGGCTGACACATTAAAGCTAATCTACCTAAACGCTCAGTTTTATGCCAGCAGTATGACCTCTTCATATATCTGCTCTGCCTGTGAGTTTCTTGCTCGTGTAATGAACTGAGTTTTATGTTTATATCTGTATGCTCTGTAGGCTTCCATTGGCTCAGAGATAGATTTTTTTTTCGTCATTCAGATTGCATCTTTATTTCAAAAATAAAGTACGCAGTTATGCACGAAAAAAAGATGAAGGAATGGAAAGAAAAAGAGAGAAAAGAAAAAGAGAATAAATTAGACTTCAGTCCTGATTATGAAATAGATTTACCTTCCGAAGAAGAGGGGTAACAAGTACACGACAAACAGATAAACAGACGGACGGACGGATGAACAGACAGAGACAGGAAGAGGCAGGCAGGCAGATAGGCGGTCAGAGAGAGAGAGAGAGAGAGAGAGAGAGAGAGAGAGAGAGAGAGAGAGAGAGAGAGGAGAGAGAATTTCTTATGTATGTGTCGTTTATATTGCTGTGAATGTTCATGTTTGCATCATTCATTCCATACACGAATCTCTCTCTCTCTCTCTCTCTCTCTCTCTCTCTCTCTCTCTCTCTCTCTCTCTCTCTCTCTCTCTCTCTCTCTCCCTCCCTCTCTCTCTCTCTCTCTTGGATATTTGTTAAACACACGTTCTACTCACGACCGTACACAAGATTATACTATGAATAAATCGCTTTCGATCTGTCATTTCACTTAACTTTACATCTGTAATGGGAATAAACGTAATATACACACAGTCCTATCCTATCCATGCGTACTCAATCATCACATAATCGTGCAAGCATTATGTATTCTACTTATTGAGAGAGAGATGTATTTTTAACTCTGCCTTGTATGTAGTTAGAGAATCTCAGTGAATGAGAAACAGGGATTTGTTTCCAAGTAGTTAGTGTTCGGAAAGAAAAAAAAATCTTACGTATGATGTTTTTGTTTTGGGGTGTTTTGCTTTGTTTTGCTTTGTTTTCTTGTTTTTCGTTGTGGCAGTTAATGGAGACGAGTTTCACAAGAAAAGCAGAGTCAGGTGCAAAACCAGAAATGTCAGAAGAATAGAAGGCGGGAAGTTTACCGTCGACCCAGTCATATTAGCTCTCAGTGTAGAGAGCGCAGATTTGGTGTTACATGTTCGAACTTGGACGATCTGAGGACCGGTCGAACAACATTGTTTTGGATTGTTTGGAGTCTGTCGAGCATGCGCTAGGGACCACTGTTACGACGGGTGTTTACAATATTTTGTTTCATAAAAGGCAAAGGCACAAAATCTCGGTAGCATCAGTGAGAGTTAAGGACGAACGGAACTTATTTTGTGAAGCTCAAGACAGGCAGCTGCACAGGCAAATGTACAAGCGTTTTAGAAAGTTAGATCTTGATCTAGAACGATGCCAAGACTGCGGACAGAAGAGAAGAAGACAGATGTGTTTTCATTGTCACGGAATGTTCATGGAAAGATGACTGACCAATGTCTCCGGACAAACTAGCCGACTTCGTCTTATCATCGAACAGTTGAAAGTTTGTTGTGAGTCATCCAGATTTTAAGGTCTGCAATCCATTTCTGTATCGACGGTACCAGCCTCTCAATCACAGCAATAGAGGCTGTAAACTCTGATGAAAACGCCCATGCGACAATGCGTACCTGCTTGTAAAATAGGGCACGCGAGAAGCACATGACACAAAAAGAGGAGGCCCTAGCACGGAACTCCGAGGAACACTATGTGAGAAGGCAAAAGGATCTAAGTTCCGCTCTGTATGCAGACAGTCCACGTTCGGTCAGTAAAGTAAGACGTTAACCAGGAAAGAGCAAGGTCCTCGGTGCCATGGGAATGCTGAAACCTGTTAGAAGGAAGACAGACAGATATACAGCATCAAAGGCTGTGCTGAGATCTAACGTTCCAAGAATGGATGCATCAGTCTCGTCGAAGTCAAGAAGGATATCGTTTGAAGTCATCAGAAGTGCTGTCTCGGCGTTGTAGAAATTTTAATAAGCAGACTGATGGGAGTTGAGAAAGAGTCATCTGTTCAGTGCGCAGTGACTTTGGGGAAGAAGTTTGAACAAAAAAGTCTCTCTCTCCCTCCCTCCTTCCCTCTCTGGGGGTAGTATGTCCTCTTTTTCACACACACAACAACAACACCAATAACAACAACAACAACAACAACAACAACAAACACACACACGCTCGCGCACTCACGCACGCACTCTCGTATTTTACGCGCGCTCGCATGCACGCACACCCTCTCTCTCGCGTGCGCGCGCGCACACACACGCATACACACACACACACACACACACACACACACACACACACCACACACACACACACACACACACACACAACACGCTCGCAAACACACACACACACACACACACACACACACACCACACACACACACACACACACATGCACACACGCACACACGCACGCATGCGCGCGCGCGCGCGCACACACACACACACACACACACACACACACACACACACACACACACGCACGCACACACACACATTAACAAACATCAGCATCCACTTTACCACGTCTGTACTCCTTTTCACATCAACACACCCCCTTCATACTTTCGCTCTTCAGACAACCCCTTCCCTTCCTCCCACCCCCCGCCCCTCCTCCGACAAACTCCACCTCTCACCCCCACCTAGCCCCCACCCTCACCTCCCCGCCAGCCCCGCCTCGCTCAGGTTGGCTGCATCGCTGCTGCTGCCGCCGCCGCTGCTGTTGTTGCTGCTGTTGCCGGAGCTGGGTGGTGGTGCGGTGATGCTGATAATATCTGTCTCTCCTAACGGCATCGAACCTTTGGCAAGGAGTTCTGCTCTGAGGCCTGTGTCTGTATTAGTCTATCCTGCGGGCGAGTAAGTCATGTGCGTACAGCCAAGGTGCCTTCAAGGAAGGGCGTGAAGAATTGTTGAGCTGGTGGTTGTTTCGGAGTGCTTTGACGGAGGAAAAGTATGGATTTGCGTGGCCGTGAAACTTCTTGAGTGCTTGTTTAACTTTTTTTTCTTCTATTTTTTCCCAATGGAAAGCAATCTACTTTGACAGTGAATCGTGACGGTGATTTCATGCGTTTGGGTGTTCCATTTTCCCCCCCCCCCCCCCCTTTCTTTTTAACTGTTTATTCACATATTTATTTATTTTGTTTAAAATCCATGGCTTGTGAATTCCCGTTGTTGCTGTTAAAAAAAAAAAACGAAAAAGAATACTAAGTTCCTTTTAAGTGTAGACAACTTTCTACCATTTAAAATCATAAAGATTAGAAATGGCCTTATAAAAGACTGAAAAGTAAATCTTGTGTTCTTTTTTTAGTCACTGGAATTGCAATTTATGTTGCGTGTCTTCAAAACTTGTGACGTGTCATGTCACGTGACTGCACTTATGAAAGAAGAGAGAGAGAGAGAGAGAGAGAGGGGGGGGGGTGGAGGGAGAGGCAAAACGGCTAATAGAAGATAGTTTGCACATACAGTGAAGTGGGATGATGGCAGGTTGACTGGCTGCTAATCATGTTATTCCTGTGGTTGGCTACTGCTGTCGTTTGTGATGATGATAAATACAATGATCATAATCAAACTAGGACAAATGATATTGCTGCGTGCATGATGATGACGATAACACGCATACTGGGACAACTGGTATAGCCGCGTGCAAAGAAGAAGTTTAATTTAAACCTGTTCTTTGTCGCTACCGAAAAAAAAAACCCTGTTTGTAATGAACGAAACCTGCGCTATAAAAAAAAAAAAAAAAAAAAAAAAACCCGCGGGAGCCTTTTGATTCGTCATTTGTGAGACGTGTTAATAATAAGAAAAACGCTATTGCTGCTGTCACTACAACTGATTACTGCTAATAATACTGATGACGATGATGGTGGTGGAAATAAGATTGACTGTTATTGTTATTATCATCATCATTGATATTGTTCATGTTGTTGTTTGTGTTGTTGTTTGCGTTTACTGTCGTCGTCGTCATCGTCGTTGTTGTTGTTGTCGTTATTGTTATTTGTCACACATTAAGCTCATACGAAGGCTTAAAACTCTCCTTCTGACCCCCCTCCCCCCCGCCCCCCTGTCCACCCACCCCCTCATGCCCTCAATTTCTGTCGTCGTCGTCATCGTCGTTGTTGTTGTTGTCGTTATTGTTATTTGTCACACATTAAGCTCATACGAAGGCTTAAAACTCTCCTTCTGAATCCCCCCCCCCCCCCGCCCCCCTGTTCACCCACCCCCTCATGCCCTCAAAAAAAAAGTAAATTATATCGTAAAAGAACACACGGGAGAGGCTGGATGTTGGGGTGGGGGGTTGGGGGGGGGGGGGGCGATGGGGGGGGGGGGAGCGGAGGGGATTTACGTGGTTGTGGGGATATGAGTTGGGGGAGTAGGAGAAGGGAGGAGGGTAGGGTAGGGTAGGACGGAAGTTCCGATGTAGTGAAGCGAAGGATACCGCAGCGCGTAAATCCCGCACCGGATCAATACCAGAAAGGGGAATCCCGCCCTTGTGTCTCCCAGACATAGTGCTGTGAGACCACGAGCCAGGAGAGGGTGTGCTAACTTCTTCTTTCTTCAAAATCGTACAAGAAAGCGAAAAACAAAAACAGTTTTAAAAAAAATCAAACAAACCAAAGTTGTTTGGAAGATTTTTGTTCTAGTGCTATATCTTTTTTTCGGATTGAATCTTTTTAATTGGCTGTCCAGGCGCGTATTCTCCCTTACTACCTCCTCTACCCTGTTTTCTGCAGAGCATTATGAAAAAAAAGGTGTATGTTTAATCGGCTGCCAAAGAGAAACATGAGTCAAAGACAAACACATTTTGTGACATGATCTTATATTCTAAGGGAAAAAAAAACTGTGTTCTGTTTGTTGGTTTGATCAGATGGAAGTTAAAGTAGAAACTGAATGGTGACGGAAAAAGTGCCGAACTGTGACGGTGCCGGTACCTGTTCTGACAAAGGGGTTTATGACAGGTGGTGAGAGTGACTGAAGTTGTGACCTTACAGCTTCGGGGACAAGGGCGCTGTGACAGTGACTTCAGGATCGTTGACAGAGTCACGCGGTGAGCGTGTCATGAACCCAACGTGTCTGTGCTCCTGCGTCTCTCGCATCGTAGATCTTTAGCTTTCTTGACAACCATGAAACGTCGCAACCCCAACTCGCCCGACGGCTAAAAGGTGCCTTCAAGCCTTCAACTCGATGCGTTGATTGGACTGATACTGTATTTCCATCTTCTTTCTGCTGCTCACAGAAAGGTTTTCAACACTCTGGGGATGACCCTGTGCAGCTGGCAGACTATACATGGCAATGCTTTCCGAAAGCGATTTTCCAGCTCTCCTTTTTACCTTGACATTTCAGTGTTCATCGATTGTTCTAGGTAGGATAAAAGAAAGTCAGCCAGACTCTCAAGGATGTTTAAATCGCCCGTCTACCCAGCATGCTTCGCATGTCTCCCACACAAAAGCAGAACGCGGCTGAAGACGCGCGTGCTCTCATGCACACCTACCGCTACTGTAACGAGGTGATGATCGATCGTTTCAAGAGACGGCAGTCAATGGAACAACCCCATGTCTAGCCGTTCCACCCACAGACACAAAAGTCACAGAAAGAGAGAGCGCGCTCACGGACAAGGACACAAACCATAAAAATGTAGCGGAGAGGAGACAGTTTTGGCAAATCTGCCAAAAGACAAACTGTGTTCGTGTGCAAACTAGTCAAAACCAAACAAACTCTGCAAAACAAAAAAAAAACTAATCTGTGTACGTACCAGACCAACCAATGGACTGATGTACTGGTTCAATTGAAACAGGCTTCTTTTGTGAAGCCACTAACATTTTAACCGGACGGTAGAGTGCATTGAGTGCGGTGTACCTGCGTTTAGGTTGGACGTGAGGTGATGACATGTTACTCAGAGTGTACGTGAGTCGAGCACCAGTCTAACACTGCCACCAGCAAGATGGACAGGTTTTCCGAGGACTGTCGCTGGCCCAGCAGATTCTGCACCACCTCAGACCATGACGAAGTCAGCGACATAGAAACGGAGGACGGCCCCAAGAACGGGTTCAAGGACGGGTTCGAGGTCTCGTGCACTTCCCAGGACCGCAGTGACTTGTGGGATTCGGGGGTGAACGTGGACGCCGGGTGTTCGCAGCAGAGTGAGGGGGATTCGCAGAGCGGGGAGTCTGACGTGAACACGGATAACAGCATCGCTTCGCACGTCAGTCTTATCCTGTCCAGCGGGGCGGATTCTGTGCTAGGACCTTGCGCCTCCGCCAGTGAGGATTCGAACCTCGCTGGCATTGTCAGTTGTGGGTCCCAGACTTTCAGCCACACTGCCACGGGCCTTGCAGATTGTGATGGCTCCCTTCTACGCGAAGACCCTTGCCTCACCCCTCTTTCCCCTTCACCCACACACGAACACAACCACATCAATCCCATTCCCTCCTTGTTCACAGATGATGACACGGGCATCCAGGTCAAGGCTTCGACTGTGACCTCCAAGGACGCCGGCGGCGCGAGGAAATCTCAACTCAAAACCCCTCCTTCCCGGAAGAAAACCAGCGGGGAAGTCCGCAGTGATGGCAGCTCACGTGACCGGAAGCGCGAGATCAGACGCAGTGACGTCACCTCCGGCACGAGGGCAGCTGACGGAACGACCGTTGCCAAGACCGGCAAGGACGCCAGCGGGATCAAGGAGAAGCCTGCGTCATCCAGAAAGCGACGTGACGTCAGCGAAAGCAGGGCGAGGAATGACGTCAGCAGCTCGGCGGCGTCATCTGCAAAGGATCAGAACGAGGCTGCCTCGAAAGGAAAACCCAACCAAAAGGTGAGTGGAAGACCGTAGCCATTGTTTGCTTTTGCTTCTCTCTCTCTCTCTCTCTCTCTCTCTCTCTCTCTCTCTCTCTCTCTCTCTCTCTCTCTCTCTCTCTCTCTTGTGTGCGTGCGTGCGTCCACGTGTTAATGTGTATGTTTCATTGGTCTCTTGGTTCTCGGATGGGTGATGAGTGGGTTGGTATTTGGCTTACTGACCGCAATCTTCCATGTGAATTCTTACATTAGATGAACCAAACCCTCTGCTCTTTCTCTTGAAGATGGCCTCTTTTGGCAGATGTTTTCTTTGTTCACTGCTTGCTCAGCAATTATTTTGTAACTTTTTTTTTCACCCGTTTTTGTTATTGTTGCAGCTGCTGTTTCGTTGTTGGTGATGTATCAACGCCTTCTGCGGATTGAAAATCTGTCAAGTGTAATGATATGCAGTATGTAATGAAAAAGAGACATAGAGGTGTAACTGCCACGAACGGATCGGAGAAAGAAAAGGGCCTCCTTTGCAGTATTTAACCCGATGGGGAAGGAAGGGGTGTGTGTGTGTGGGGGGGGGGGGGGGGGGCTCTTTCTGTACCAATAGGTTCCACACTTCTGGAATTCCGTGCCCGGCATTTCCTTTTTCCTGTCATTCTCTCCAGCTTTTTTCTTTTATTCTTTTTTTTCTTCTTCTTTGTTTGCTGTTGTCCACTTTCTTTGTCTTTGTAGCTAATTTTCCTGCCTTTGTCTTTTGTCTTCTTCTTCTTCTTCTTCTTCTTCTTCTTCTTCTTCTTCTTCTTCTTCTTCTTCCTCCTCCTCCTCCTCCTCCTCCTCCTCCTCCTCCTCCTCCTCCTCTCCTCTTCTTCTTCTTCTTCTTCTTCTTCTTCTTCTTCTTCTTCTTCTTCTTCTCTCTCCTCCTCCTCCTCCTCCTCCTCCTCCTCTCCTCCTCCTCCTCCTCTCCTCTTCTTCTTCTTCTTCTTCTTTTCTTCTTCTTCTTCTTCTTCTCCTCTCCTCCTCCTCCTCTGCTTAGCTTTTTCGTTGTAAGCTTACTAAGTTGTCTACTGGGCTGTATAGCCTTTTTAACGTCTCTTTTCTTTTGTTTGTTTGCTTGTTTGTCTGTCTGTCTGCTTTTCATTTCATCTTATCGTTTAAAAAAGATGGACATGAGAAGTCAAGGGCTAACGCGTTCATCACAGCCTGGTTTTCTCTGCCTTCAGATTGTCAAAACATTAATTGTGATTTGGAAATACCCGGTTTTTTTTTTTTGTTGTTTTGTCAAAACATTAATTATGATTTGGAAATACCTGGTGGGGGGGGGGGGGGGGGGGGTTGCGGTCAAAACTTTAATTGTGATTTGGAAATACCTGGGGTTTTTTGGGGTCAAAACATTAATTGTGATTTGGAAATACCCGGGTTTTTTTTTGTTGTTTTGTCAAAACATTAATTATGATTTGGAAATACCTGGGGGGGGGGGGGGGGGGGGGGGGTTGCGGTCAAAACTTTAATTGTGATTTGGAAATACCTGGGGTTTTTTGGGGTCAAAACATTAATTGTGATTTAGAATTTTTTTTTTTTTTTTTTTTTTTTGTCAAAACAATTATGATTTGGAAAAATTTTTTTTTTTTTTTTTGTGGTCAAAACATTAATTGTGACTTGGAAATACCTGGGGTTTTTTGGGGGGTCAAAACATTAACTGTGATTTTGAAGTACTTTTTTTTGTGTCAAAACATTAATTGTGATTTGGAAATATCTGGGGTTTTTTGTTTTTGTTTTCAATGACTGGATTCTTTCCACCATATGATCACAGCCCACCAAAGACTTGGGCGGTCAGTTGGGTTTTCATGATAAAACTGAACGAAACGGAACAAAACGAAACGAAACAAACGTACAGCAACTTCGTGTTTGCGTAACGTAATAGAGCCTTAACGTTACTTAAATCATCTTGTCTTAGCCTTACCAGCCGCCGTGGCGAAGTGGTTAGCGTCGCGGACTCCCGGCTGGGAGGTCGTGGGTTCGAATCCCATCAGAGTCATGTGGGTTTTTCTGCCCCGACCGGCTCCTACCCAGAGTTGAGTTTGCTGCGGACTCAGTTGGAAAGACTGGGACCACACAGTCGAGTTTCATCCACTTAATGGATGCGTTTCTGAGAGTGTTGCTCAAATTTCCTGACCAACACTGCAGGTGTCTGTATCACTTGGGCCTGGTTGACGCCGGGATATATTATGAAAGGAAGCGTAGAGTACAGCCCTGTCATGTAGTCTCAGACCGAAGTGGAAATCCGTAGCATCATCTTAATCATTCTCATTCTCATCGATCAGCATCCAAAAAAAAAAAAAAAAAGTCTCAAATTCTGTGGCCCTTCATGCCACGCTCTCATGGTGACCTCAGTTTCGATGTCCTCTCCACGTCTGTGGCCTTGGTTTGGTTCCGTCGGGGTCACCGGTATCGGCGAGTCCATGGGGGCTGTCGTTGGACGGATGTGGTAGCGCCCTTCGGAGGGAGAGCTCACTCACGCCGGCTCCGCAACTAAGCAATTATTGCCGTCAGTAGGGGGCTTAGTAGGTGGTGTCCTGCGTATGTTAGATCTGAACAGGCGCCACTGAACACCAGCGAAGTGACTCGGCAGCAGTGCAGTGTCTCCTCCGGTGGGTTGCCTCTTGACGACTTGACATTGACTGCTCCCTGTGGATTGCCGGTGCCGGGGCTGCGGCGGGGCCGACCAGGCTGTGGCTGTGGACGGAGTGTCGGAATGAGCGGCGTGGGTGCACTGCCTCTGAGGTGGCGCAGAGGTTGGGACAGAAAAAAAAAAAAAAAAAAAAAAAAAAAAAATCTTGTCTTAGCCTTGATATGGCCCCGCGTGGTCAGCAGAGCTTTAAGCAACTCAGCTCAGAAGAATACACCATTTAACACTTGTCTATTACAGGCGAAAAAAAGGGGAGCAGTTCCTTCCCCTAGGTAGGCCCCGTTGCCCCAACATGTTTAGCAGAATCTGCTGTTTCAAGTAAGAAAAGACAACTTGTTTTTCCTCCCATCGTTAGTCTATCTCGTACATGGTTCAAGAATTTCTGGTTTACTTTTCGCTGTGTAAAACACAGCAGCATCATGGTGTGTTTGTAAAACGATGCATACTGGGTTTGAGCAAAAAGTGAAAGAGAGCACAAACTCAAGAAAGTAGCAGGCTGAAAGTGGTGAAATACTATCACGGCAGGACATTGTTGGTATGAGTTGATGCGAGTCGTACAAAACAGATGTTGACAAAAACAAATCTCCACAACGAAAAATTCAGGTAATCTGGCTACTAGCTCGTCAAATCAGTTTACGAACACTCAGGAACACTTTCAGGCTTCTGGGCTCCATAATCTCAACTTTTTTAAACTAACATTTTCCCCGTTCCATGACAACCTTTTCTTGTTTGCTTTCCGAGACGGAGGAGTGACCATTTCTTATCGACGAGTCTCGCAACATCCATTGCGCATGCGGTCTGGAAGTGCTAATAGGCGTTTTGTCCATGAAAGACAATGAAAGAATAAGTGAAAGAAAGCTTCTGCAGATATGGCGTGATCAATGATGTAAAATAATTGACGTCATTTAACCAAAAAAAAAAAACAAAAAAAAAAAACACCATCATTTGTTGTAGAGCTTAGGAACTGAAGAAACTTGAATGAACCGAGAATTCTTGTCTGTATAGATGGTCGTAATGATTGCCAAATAAATTTATTTTACTTGGCTTTTTTTTTTCAACTGATTGAGATGACATTTTTTTCCCCAAAAAATTTGCATAGCCATATTTCCGCAATATAATGAACATAATCATTCAGTAAACTTTTTGAAAATCAGAATAGGAAAGCAAATGTAATAAGAACAATAATTCACGAGGATCAGGAAAATTGAAAGAAACACAACGGCTTTTTCTTGAAATAAGCCACTCAACCCAACCCCACTTTACACACACACACACTCGCTCACACACAACACACACACACACACACACACACACACACACACACACACACAAAAGAGACTGACCAAGATAAAAACAAAAGACCACGTTTAAGTAATCTAGGTCCATCTTCAATACAAACATGATAAATGTTGTCTTTAAGGGCCAGAGTCGAAGAGGACATCTTTTATCATTAAGTTCAGCCATCGTCCCCCTCACCCCCCACCCCCTTGCTCCTCCACCCCCCCCCCCCCCCCACCCACCCCCCTTCTGCACCATAAATAGTACCGTCGTCTGATTGGTGGACGAAGCGATCGGTCTTCTCGCTCTCCTCACTAGCTGACCACCCGGTCAAGGAATACACTCATTAACTCCACGCAAACTGAAGGCCGGTATCGCTGACCATCCTCGGAGAGCAGAGGGACCGGGGGGGGGGGGGGGGGGGGAGAGCTGAGGGGAGGGCGTGTTGTGAGTAGGATGAGGGGAAAGGGGGTATATCTGTGTAGAGGAAGGGAGGGGGCGGCAGCTAAGGAACGGGGGTGGGTAGAGGTGGGGGGCGATGGAAACTAGGTGAGGAGGGGAGGAACCTGCCTCCCTCTGACGAATGGGGTGGGGGGGTGGGGAGGGAGTGGGATTGGGGAGGGGGGGGGGGAGGAGCCGGTATGTCTTTCTGCGCCCGCCCTTTCCCTTCCCCTGAATTAACTAAGATTTGGAGAAAAAATGGTGGGAAAAAAAAAAAAAACAACAACCGACCAAGCAAACAAACGAGAAGGTAGCAGAGAGAGGAGGTAGAGGTGGAACGGGGGAAAAAAAGAAAAGTTATAAAAAATAAAATAAAAAAACGGCAAATCGAGCAGCACTTTCTGCTGTCAGTTGCTTTTGAAGTACAGCAGTCAAGTAAACAAACCACACCACGGGAGACAACCCCTACCCTGTTGAATCTCTTCTTTGAAGTGTCGTTTGTTCGGCAGCGGGGCTCCCTGCTGAGGAAGAGTTGCGGAGGGACTTCCACAGGTATAGAAATTTCACGTCAGTTTTCCTTTCAGCGGACGAGTCCTACGTTTCCTCCATTTAAGCTGCACTTTCCACCCCCACCCCTCATCACCCTACTCCCTCCACCTACTCCTCCCAGCTGTGTGTTATCTATAGTTTTTGACGATTTTTTTTTCTCTCTCTCCATAATTCATCGTCATTGTTGAGCATGACCAGTATGAGAGTTCACTTCAACTGAAGTTTGCCATGAGCAGGCATTGTGCTGATGCACGGAGTCGGAACGTAACTCCGGGTAGGAGCCGGTCACAGCAGAAAAAAAAAAAAGCAAGATGCAAAGCATATAAACGTACTCCCAGTTCATCTTGAATACGCGTGAGATATTCCATAAAGAGGAAAAACCGTTTTGGGCCGTTATAGCCGTTGGTAACGGCTATTCTGGTAAACATCGGCCATCATCTGTGACCCATAATGAACATACCTACAAATTTTCAGAAAGATCGGCCAAGTACTTTCTGAGATATTCCTTACAGAAGAAAAACCGTTTTGGGCCATTATTGCCGTTAGTAACGGCTATAACGGTAAAATAAAACATCGGGCATCATTCGTGACCCATAATGAACATACCTACAAATTTTCGGAAAGATCGGCCAAGTACTTTCTGAGATATTCCATAAAGAAGAAAACCGTTATGGGCCGTTATAGCCGTTCATAACGGCTTTAACAGTAAAATAAAACATGGGGCATCATCCGTGACCCATAATGTGCATACCTACAAATTTCAGAAAGATCGGCCCAGTAGTTTTGTCTGGAGTGAGTGGAACACATTTTGACCACGGACGGACACACACACACACACACACACACACACACACATACACACACACACACACACACACACACACACACACACACACACACACACAGCATTCTTCGTTCCCATTCTGAAGTACTCCCTGTTCTGTAAGAACTGGAAAAAAAAAAAAAAACCCACATGACTGATGGGAATCAGGACTCGTGATCTCTCAGCCTGGAGTCCGCGACGCTAACCACTTGGCCACGGTGGCTGGTTGGTGGGTTGTGATACATCACTCATCCAGTCTGTGTGCCCTCCTCCTGCATCATGAACTGAAGCGTAACGGGCAGGCCTGTCGTGTAGGGTCAGGTTAGAATGGAGGTCCAGGGCATCGTCATCGTCATCGTCCTTTTTTCTCATCGGTCAGAATAGAAAGAGAGATTGTCTTGCATTGCATTTGAACACATTGTCTGCTGCCTCTTTCTTTCTTTCTTTCATTTTTTTTTTTTTTTTGATGCGGGGTGCATTATGCATTTCAAGCGAAGGTGGCTCACTCTATCCAACGCGTTAAAAGAAGGGGAGGGAGGAAGGGGGGGGGGGGGGGTTCCAATTTCTCATTTAAAATTTATTCACCATCATCAGACCAGGAAATACACACCATCACTACCACTACCATCACACCCCACCATCCCAAAACAAACAAATAAACAAACCAACAGACAAATTCTTTATGAGATGAGCAAGGGGAAGGAGTGAGGGGACACGACCTTATCCTCTTTGCGCGAAAAGTTGATGTAAGAGGGAGAGGAGATGGCTTGAGAGGAGGGGAAGAGCAGGGGGGGGGGGGGGGGGGGGTAGTTACATCTAGGTTTAATGTCCACCCCCACCTAACATGAGATGGCAGACCGGGATAGCCATGACACAGTAACCAGCCGCCGTGGTGAAGTGGTTAGCGTCACGGCTGGGAGGTTGTGGGTTTGATTCCCAACAGAGACATTCATTTGTGGGACTTTACTGCCCCGACCGGCTCGTACCTATGTTGAGTTTGCTGCGGGCTCAATTGGGAAGACTGGGACCACACAGCCGAGTTATGGATGCGTCTCTGAGAGTGTTGCTCAAATTTCCTGACCAGCACTGCAGGTGTCTGTATCTCTCGGGCCTGCTTGACGTGGAATACATTATGAAAGTAAGCGTAGGGAGCATCCCTGTCATGCAGTATCAGATCAGAATGGAAACCCTTAGCATCATCTTAGTCATCTTCATCCTCGTCGGTCAGCGTTTTAGAAAAAAAAAACAGCTGTTTCAAATTCTGTGGTTCTTCATGCCCTGCTCACACAGTGACCTTAGTTTTGGGTTCCTCTCCATGTCTGTGGCCATGCTTTGATTCTGTGGGAGTCAACAGTGTCGGCTGATTCACGGGGACTGTCGCTGGACGGATGTGGTGGCGCTCTCTGGAGGGAGAGCTCACACGCGCCGGCTCCGCGACTAAGCAATTATTGTCGTCAATCGAGGGAGGTGGGGGGGGGGGGGGGGGGGGGGAGGAGGTTAGTAGATGGTGTCCTGCGTATTTCGATCAGAAAAGGCACCATTGAACACCAGGTAACTCAGCAGCAGTGCAGTGCCTTCTCCGGCGGGTGTCCTCTTGACGACTTGACATGGACTGCTCCCTGTGGATTGCCAGTGCCGGGGCTGTGGCGGGCTGGGGCTGTGGACATGGTGTCGGAATGAGTGACGTGGGTTCAGTGCCACTGAGGTGGCACAGAAGAGACAAACAAAAAAAGAAAGAAAAAAAAAACAACGATCATACGCACAGTGGGGGACGGGAGTCTGCCTAACTTTACACCAACTCATTCAAAGGGCATCGAAAATGGTCATTTTCATGTTGGACGCCGGCTTGATTGAATTCTGAAAAATTAAACAGCGATCACGCGTCTAACGACTCGATCACGGCGCTCTAAACGACTGAGCCAAACCGGGGACTCAGCGCGTGTCGGGGAGGAAGAAAGCGGCCGGAGGGAGGAAGGGGGGGGGGGGGGGGGGGGGGGTGACAGTTATATTGGGAATAGGACGTACCAGCATCATCTCCCCAAGCGTGAACAGACAAAACGAACAGAATCCAGGGCTTGTTTGGCAACGGCCGTTTATCCTCTCTTGGTGCTCGTTCGGGATGCTCTGGTTATTTTCGTTCGCCAAGTTGAGGAGCGGGAAGGCTGGGGTAGGAGGGCGAGGTTGAGGGGGTGGGGGGGTGGGGGGGGGGGAGTGCGGACCGAAACCTGTTCCCATGCCGCAAAAAAGAAAAAAAAAAAGGAAACAGCACAAATCATTAATCTATTCGACGTTTGATTTGATGGTTACATCCTTTGCGGCACAAAAAAAGTGTTTCTTTTTTTGTTTTCTTTTGTTTCCCCTCTTCCCCTCCCCTCTTCTTGCGTCTTTTTTTTTTCTTGACATTTCTTTCATGATGTAAACTATGCTTTTAGAGCGCACCGAGCATTTTTTTTTCTTTAAGAGAAGACCTCCCTCCTCCCCCCCCCCCCCAGTTCCTTACCCCGCCCCCCTTCCCCCCTCACCTCCGTTATCGCCCCCATATGCATTTGACACTTGTGGCAGGTTCTTTCTGGTGTCTGTCAGCCCCCGCCTCTCCCCGCCCATCCCCCCCCTCTCTCTCTCTCTTTCTCTCTCTCTCTCTCTCTTCCTCTCTCTCTCTCTCTTCCTCTCTCTTCTCTCTCTCTCTCTCTCTTCCTCTCTCTCATCTCTCTCTCTTCCTCGCTCTCTTCTCTCTCTCTCTCTCTTCCTCTCTCTCTCTTCCTCTATCTCTCTCTCCCTCCCTCTCTCTCTCTCTTTCTCTCTTCCTCCACACCTCTCTCTCTCCCCTCCCTCTGTCTCTTCGCTCTCTCTCACCTCTCTCTCCCCCTCCCCTCTCTCTCTCCTCTCTCTCTCTCTCTTTCCACTCCCTCTCTCTCCTCTCTCTCCCTCCCTCCCTCCCCTCTCTCTCTCTTCTCTCTCTCTCCTCTCTCTCTCTCTCTCTCTCTCTCCAGCGGATCACCAAAGACAGGAACCCAATTCTGTCCGAGGCCAGGAA
>CM065741.1:7330948-7350948 GCA_033310375.1 Conus canariensis
TTAAAAACCCTTTATATGATAAGGAGATAGTACTTCGCATTTCAAAAACCCTTTGTATAATAAGATAGTACTTCGCATTTCAAAAACCCTTTGTATAATAACTAGAAAGAAACTCGTGGAGAGCGTGGCAGCAGAGAGTCCTCAGAAGAGAAGCCCCCTTCGAGCAAGTGTTTCGGCCCTAATCTCCTGACACTCTAGGGACTCTGGGGGGGGGGGGGGGGGGGGGGTTGGGCCACACCCGGTTCATGACTCCGGATTTCCCTCTGCTGCCCCTTTTTTCCCATATTGGGACGAGTCATGGCTGGGATTCGAACCCATGACCCTCTGGACATGCTCATTTTCCACTTAATGACTCGCATTCTCACCACTGAGCCACTGGGGCACCTGATATTTGTAGGGAAAGTTAAGCCTTATGAAGTTCACTTTTGTTCCTCCTTGACCAGATCCAACTTGAACACCTCTCTGCCGCTTCTGCCATTGCTTTCAGGGCTCTGGTTTTTTCCCTCCCTGCAACTGAGAGCTGTTTCATGAGGCTGTATGCAGACGTTCCTACAAACCCCCTAGCTCCAATTTCTGCAGTGAGGACTTTGACCTGATAGCCTTCTCTCCTCAGACTGTTTGCCAGATCAGCATACTTTTCAGTCTTGTAGATTTGAGCTGCCTCCATTCTGTTCTCATATGGCACCGTGAGCTCGATCATGATCAGCTGCTTGGTTGACTGAGAGTGGACTACTATGTCTGGTCTCATGCCACCCTTGCTGATGATCTCTGGGTGACTCTTCATTCTGGGAGGTCTGCAGTGCACTCCCAGTCATCTGCCCCGTCCAGCAGACTCTGCCTGCATGTTCCGAGTGGCACTGTTGTTCTTGGACATGATTTGCTACCTCCTGCCGTGAAGAATGTTGCTGGTGCTTTTGGAGTCCTGATTTTCCCTTTTGTGGTGTTGGTACTAGCCCAGACTGTTTGTACAATCTCTTTGAGCACTTGGTTGTGCCTCCATGTGTACCTTCCTTGAGCAAGGGCTACTTTACATGAGCTTAGGACATGCTCCACTGTTTGTTTTTCATAGCAGAGGGAGCATGCAGGATCGTCTGTTTTCCCCCACTTCACCAGGTTTGCATTTGAGGACAGGTCATATGCAGATCTGAGAATGAAGCTGATCCTGAGAGGGGCCATCTGCCAAATGTCATTCCAAGTGAGACTTCTTTGGAGTGCATTCTCCCACGTTGTCCATTGCCCTTGCTGGCTCTGCTGGACTGCTTTTTGGAGTCGTTTTTGGTCTTCTTCTTTTCTCATCTCCTGAATCATCATGTCTCTTTTGGCTTTTCCTTTGGCCTTTGACCACCATTCAGTTTTGGTCACCCCCAGTCCTTGTCTGTTGGTCTGTGTGTGTCCTGTTTTTATTTCTCTGATCATGAGACTTTCTTTTGCAGAAAAAGATAGTACTTCGCATTTCAAAAACCCTTTGTATGATAAGAAGATAGTACTTCGCGTTTCAAAAACCCTTTGTATAATAAGATAGTACTTCGCGTTTCAAAAACCCTTTGTATAATAAGAAGATAGTTCTTCGCATGTCAAAAACCCTTTGTATAATAAGAAGATAGTACTTCGCATTTCAAAAACCCTTTGTATAATAAGAAGATAGTACTTCGCATGTCAAAAACCCTTTGTATAATAAGAAGATAGGTCTTCGCATTTCAAAAACCCTTTGTATAATAAGAAGATAGTACTTCGCATTTCAAAAACCCTTTGTATAATAAGAAGATAGTCCTTCGCATTTCAAAAACCCTTGGTATAATAAGAAGATAGTACTTCGCATTTCAAAAATCCTTTGTACGCTTGAAATACACAGCAAGCTGTCTGGCTTATGACCCTTGCCCTTTTTTATTTTCCTTCATTCTTTGATTCTGTCTTTTCTTTCTCTTCGTTTTGATCTCTTTCTGTCGTTGTTTCACACTCTTCGTTTAGTTCCAGAACCAGAGAATAGGATTGACGTGTTTAACGTCTTAAGTTTCTTTGGTGAATCCTAATTTGTAAAATACGAACTTGCCCTATGTTTATGCAGTGGTCTTATCTTTCTTTCTTTCTTTTCTTTGTTTCTTTCTTTTTTCTCATCCCTTCTTCGCTTCTTTTCTTAAAATTTTTTCTCATGTTTCTTTTTCTTTTTTGTTTCTTCTTTTCTTTCGTTCTTTCTTTCTTCCTTTCATCTTTCTGCTTCTTGTTTCCTTTATCATCCCCCCCCCCCTCTTTTTTCCCTCCTTTTTCTTTTCCCTTGTTTTTTTTTCACTCCTTTCCTAGTTCATCTTCTGTCTTTCTTTCCGTGTTTTTCGTTCTTTCTTTCTCCTTTCCCGATGTCTTCCGTACGTTCATAATTTCATTTCTTCTTCTTTTTTTTTCCTTTTTTTCTGAGTTAATTTTCTTGAAAAAAAAATCCTGTGAAGAAAGAAATTGATGTTTCACCTTTTTCTCTTTCCTTTTTTTACCCTTCTGAGAGGGAGAAGGGTGGAGGGAGAGTTGTGTGAGAGGGAGAGGGGCGGGGGAAGAATTGTGTGAGAGGGAGAGGGGCGGGGGAAGAGTTGTGTGAGAGGGAGAGGGGCGGGGGAAGAGTTGTGTGAGAGGGAGAAGGGTAGAGGAAGAGTTGTGTGAGAGGGAGAGGGGCGGGGGAAGAGTTGTGTGAGAGGGAGAGGGGCGGGGGAAGAGTTGTGTGAGAGGGAGAGGGGCGGGGGAAGAGTTGTGTGAGAGGGAGAGGGGCGGGGGAAGAGTTGTGTGAGAGGGAGAGGGGCGGGGGAAGAGTTGTGTGAGAGGGAGAGGGGTGGAGGAAGAGTTGTGTGAGAGGGAGAGGGGCGGGGGAAGAGTTGTGTGAGAGGGAGAGGGGCGGGGGAAGAGTTGTGTGAGAGGAGAGGGGTGGAGGGAGAGTTGTGTGAGAGGGAGAGGGGCGGGGGAAGAGTTGTGTGAGAGGGAGAGGGGCGGGGGAAGAGTTGTGTGAGAGGGAGAGGGGCGGGGGAAGAGTTGTGTGAGAGGGAGAGGGGCGGGGGAAGAGTTGTGTGAGAGGGAGAGGGGCGGGGGAAGAGTTGTGTGAGACGGAGAGGGGGGAGGGAGAGTTGTGTGAGAGGGAGAGGGGCGGGGGAAGAGTTGTGTGAGAGGGAGAGGGGGGGGAAGAGTTGTGTGAGAGGGAGAGGGGCGGGGAAGAGTTGTGTGAGAGGGAGAGGGGGGGGAAGAGTTGTGTGAGAGGGAGAGGGGCGGGGAAGAGTTGTGTGAGAGGGAGAGGGGCGGGGGAAGAGTTGTGTGAGAGGGAGAGGGGCGGGGGAAGAGTTGTGTGAGAGGGAGAGGGGCGGGGGAAGAGTTGTGTGAGAGGGAGAGGGGCGGGGGAAGAGTTGTGTGAGAGGGAGAGGGGCGGGGGAAGAGTTGTGTGAGAGGGAGAGGGGTGGAGGAGAGTTGTGTGAGAGGGAGAGGGGCGGGGGAAGAGTTGTGTGAGAGGGAGAGGGGGGAGGAAGAGTTGTGTGAGAGGGAGAGGGGCGGGGGAAGAGTTGTGTGAGAGGGAGAGGGGCGGGGGGAAGAGTTGTGTGAGAGGGAGAGGGGCGGGGGAAGAGTTGTGTGAGAGGGAGAGGGGGGGGAGAGTTGTGTGAGAGGGAGAGGGGGGGAAGAGTTGTGTGAGAGGAGAGGGGGGGAAGGGGGGGGAGGAGGGAGTTGTGTGAGAGGGAGAGGGGCTGGGGAAGAGTTGTGTGAGAGGGAGAGGGGGAGAGTTGTGTGAGAGGGAGAGGGGCGGGGAGAGTTGTGTGAGAGGGAGAGGGGGGGGAAGAGTTGTGTGAGAGGGAGAGGGGCAGGAGGAAGAGTTGTGTGAGAGGGAAGGCGGGAAGAGTTGTGTGAGAGGAGAGGGCGGGGGAAGAGTTGTGTGAGAGGGAGAAGGGTGAGGAAGAGTTGTGTGAGAGGGAGAGGGGCGGGGGAAGATTTGTGTGAGAGGGAGAGGGGGAGGAAGAGTTGTGTGAGAGGGAGAAGGGTGAGAGGAAGAGTTGTGTGAGAGGGAGAGGGGCGGGGAAGATTGTGTGAGAGGGAGAGGGGGGAGAAGAGTTGTGTGAGAGGGAGAGGGGCGGGGAAGAGTTGTGTGAGAGGGAGAGGGCGGGGGAAGAATTGTGTGAGAGAGGAGAGGTGTGTGGAGGAGAGAGTTGTGTGAGAGGGAGAGGGGCGGGGAAGAGTTGTGTGAGAGGAGAGGGGCGGGGAAGAGTTGTGTGAGAGGGAGAGGGGCGGAGGAAGAGTTGTGTGAGAGGGAGAGGGGGGGGGAAGAGTTGTGTGAGAGGGAGAGGGTGAGGAAGAGTTGTGTGAGAGGGAGAGGGGCGGGGGAAGAGATTGTGTGAGAGGGAGAGGGTGGAGAGAGAGGATTGTGTGAGGGAGAGGGGAGAAGAGGAGTAGGGGAAGAGTTGTGTGAGAGGGAGAGAGGGCGGGGGAAGAGTTGTGTGAGAGGGAGAGGGGCGGGGGAAGAATTGTGTGAGAGGGAGAGGGGTGGAGGAGAGATTGTGTAGAGGGAGAGGGGTGGAGGGAGAGTTGTGTGAGAGGGAGAGGCGGGGGAAGTGTTGTGTGAGAGGGAGAGGGGCGGGGGAAGAATTGTGTGAGAGGTGAGAGGGTGTGGAGGAGAGTTGTGTGAGAGGGAGAGGGCGGGGGAAGAATTGTGTGAGAGAGAGGAGGGTGGAGGGAGAGTTGTGTGAGAGGGAGAGGGGCGGGGGAAGAATTGTGTGAGAGGGAGAGGGGCGGGGAAGAGTTGTGTGAGAGGGAGAGGGGCGGGGGAAGAGTTGTGTGAGAGGGAGAGGAGCGGGGCAGATGCACCGGGATGAGGAGGGTTGAGTGCGAAACGGATGGATGGGCAGGGAAGGGATGGGGTGGGGGAAGGGGTCTGGGAAGGTTGTGTGTGTGTTAGAGAGAGAGAGAGAGCAGGAGAGAGAGAGAGAGAGAGAGAGAGAGAGTGAGAGAGGAAGAGAGGAGAAACTTCGTTCGTCGCTGAAACTACGACCCCAATGAAAATCAATTTCATGGCCCGTTGGCAGTTTCATACCCGTCGTACCGACTGACACAGTCCTTGAACTTGGGTCACACAGTGCTACAGTGCAACTGGCAAATCGTTGATGTGCTGTCAGTTGCTTGTCACCCGCTTTTATGGTGGGAGGGGAGAGTGGTGACTGCTAGACCGTGAAACGGCCAAACATGCTGTTGTCACTTGTTGGTCACAGGTTCTTGACCTACAACGGCGTTGTCGTCAACATCATTCCTAGCCCATCATCATCGTCGTCGACAAAGCATTGCTGATAACATTAATGACGTGACAGTTGTTGAAATACTAAAACAGCATTAGCAGCGTTACTAGAACAACAGCAGAAGAACAGATGCGGCAGCAGTAACAGTAGGTACACGGTTGAGCGGAATGGTTGTGGTGTCTGCAGTGATGGTGGTTATTATGTTATCAAATTATGATGGGAAGCCGCAGCAGCAGCGGCATCACCAGCAACAACAGCAGCAACAGTAGTCGTGTTACAGTGGCAGCCGTGACAGCAGCAGCGACAGTAACTGGTAGGGGCAACAGGACAAGGCAGCAGCAACGGCGGTAACAGTCACCGTGGTGCTAACAATAGTAGACGAAGAACTGTGTCGAAGGCCGTGACAGCACCAGCAGCAGAACCAGGAGCAGTAGAAGTTGCAACGGTAGAAGTAAAGCAACAGCAGTAGCAACAGAAGCAGCAGCAGAAGTAATAGTAGTAGTAGTAATAGTAATAGCAGTAGTGATATAAGAAGTAGTAGTAGGAGCAGGAGGAGGAGGAGGAGTTGTAAGTGTTGTTGTTGCTGTTGTTGTTGTTTTTGTTGTTGTTGTTGTTGTGGAAATAGTAATAGTAGTAGAAGCAGCAGGACCAGCAGTAGTAGCAGTAGAAGTAGAGGTGGTAGTAGTAATAGTAGTAGTAGTAGTTGTTGTTGTTGTATAAGTAGTAGCAGTAGAAATAGTAGTAGTAGTAGTAGCAGCACCACAACCACCACCGTCACCACGCCAGTAGTAGTAGTAGAAGTAGGAGCAGCGGCAGTAGCAGTAGAAGAGTAGATCCCCAGACTTCAGGTTCTGCTGAAAACAAAAAAGTCAGTGTGCAACTTGGACGCGCTACGCACACATTTGAAGGCTATTTCTTACAATAATAGTAGTTAGTAATGATAATAGTGATGGTGATGATGATGATGATGAGGAGGAGGAGGAGGACAATAATAATAATGATAATAGATGATGATGAGGGTGATGATGACGAGAATGATGATAGTAAGAGTGATAATGAAAAAAAAAAATGAAAAAAAAGGGAAAAAAGAAGAAGGGAGAAGAAGAACAAGAACATGTACAACGACAAAAAACAGTGACTAAAATCTGATAATCATGGTGGTGTATTATTAGTGATCTGAGAGGAAAACATTACCAATATGTGTTTGTTTACTAATCTCTCTCTCTCTCTCTCTCTCTCTCTCTCTCCTCTCTCTCTCTCTCTCTCTCTTATATATATATATATATATATATATATATATATATTATATGTATGTGTGTGTGTGTGCGTGCTTACGTGCGTGCGTGCGTGCGTGCGTGCGTGCGTGCGTGCGTGCGTGCGTGCGTGCGTGTGTGTGTGTGTGTGTGTGTGTGTGTGTGTGTGTGTGTGTGTGTGTGTGTGTGTGTGAAATGAGTAAATACGTGAGCGTTATGAAATGTTTAACAGCCCTAGAAATTATCAGTAGAAGTCTCAACAAAATGCTCCTACGAAACAATGAATGAAAAAAAAATTAGTTCATAAACAAATGAATAAATGAACGATATCTGTGATCTTACTGTACCTATTACATAGGTCTTTGTCAGTGTCTGCCCAACGCCCACTTTCTTTTTTTTTCTGCCTGTCTGCTTGCTTGCCTCCTGCCATGCTGTTTGTCTGCCTGCCTGCCTGCCTGCCTGCCTGCCTGCCTGCCTTCTGTCTGTTTTGTCCGGTCGTTAGTCAGCAAACTTAGATCACTTAATCTACCCATCCATTCATTTATTTATTCCCATTCTTGTCAACAGACATCGCAGAGAGCAGCCTCCACCACGAGGACGCTGAGCGGAAGTTCCAGACCCCGTGACGTCACCCGCCCCTCTGACGTCATCTCCAAGGCGACCAACGTCACGGAGGAGGACCAGGGCCGGAGGAGCAGCTCCCCGAAACTGAAGCAGTCCAAGGAGAACGAGAACAGGAAGCAGAAGAGTGCTTCCCCCTTGTGCCCAAGGCGTTCCAACAACAGCAACAATAACCAGACGGAAGGGATTACCCAAGACTTCCCGGGGAAGGGGACCCAGACGACGAGCGGCTTCCCACGTTCACGGCGTTTAAAACGTCTTCAACGTCTTCAGCATCGTTTTCCCGCAGCAAAGACTCCCACGTGAAACTCTGCCGGGCTAGCCGTACGGATCGTCTGCCTGACGGCGAGGATGCGGCAACAGGAGATCTGCCTTCCCCGGGGAAAGAGAAGACGGACTCCCCGACGAAAGAAACAGTCGAGGAAAGCTTTGTCTGTGCAGAGTCACAGGCCTTGTCCCACAAACGGCTGACGTCCACGTCCACGGAACCGAGGTCCTGTCGGAAATCCGGATCAGTTCCTAGAAAGCAGACTTCGCACTCGGCCATGCGATCTTCGGAGTCAGAAATCACGAATCAGAGACAACGGAACGCGTCATCTTCGTCCACACGCTTCCCGTCATCGAAGATGACGTCATCGACGCACAGCACGTCATCGTCAAAGAGTACGTCGTCGACTCAATCTTCGTCATCCACTGGCCCGAAAAAGACGTCATCCTCCGATTCTGACGTCAGCAGTACGTCATCGAAGAGCAGGTTAATGTCGTCGACACGTGCCTCCAGACTCAAAGCGAAAGACTGGTCCACGGGACGTGACATCCAAACGAAAACGACTCAAACCGGCCCCGGACACCCAGACCGGCCGCCCGCCAAAGTGACGTCGACAAAAACGGCCACGCCCACACCCAAGCACGTGACGTCATCCAGGGACCTTAGCAGCGGCCTCGGTCTGAAGAAGACCGCCTCACTGTCCACCGTGTCTCAGTGCAGCTCCACGCGTGACAGCTCCGTGGACAGTCAGTACGCAGAGGGCACCCGGTCGGTGCTGTCTGACGTCAGTGCCGTGTCGGCGTCATCCTCGGCGCTGTCCAGTGTCAGCAGCACTCGAATGTCCAAAACCAAGAAAGAGGTCCCCTCCGGGACAGGACAGATGAGAGGACGCGCCGTATCTAACGTCAAACAGGCCCAGTCCCCCAGCACGGATATCAGGGCCAACAGACCTAAACGAACTGAAAGTATGGACGGACAAACGCATGGCGGTTCCACCCTGAAATCCCCTGCCAAACACGCCCATTCTTTCTCACGCACCAGTCGCACTTGCACGGACACTACTGCTACTACTTCTTTGGAGAAGAGCCCCCGCGATGCGTCACAGGCGAAAGGTGAGAGTTCTCGACGCCAGCTCGCAGCCACGGAGGAAGGGAGAGAACTCTCCACTCTGAAGGCAGCGAAGCAGACGACTGTTTCTTCTTCTGCTCGGGGAGCAGCGAACTGGCAGAAGATCAAGACGGCTCTGAAACAGGGTTCGAACACTCGTGTGAATAGATCACCGTTGAAGACTTCTGCATCTGTAGCGAAGCCTGACAAAAGGTCAGATGAACACAGACAACCTTTCTCTTCAAGGGAGAAAACTTCCATAAAAAAGCAAGACCCCTCGCAGAAAGAAGGGGCGGATCAGATTCAGAGGTCTGCGAGAATCAAACGGTGGCCTCGAGGCAGCCAAGATGGAGCAGGCACGCCAAAAAAGAAGGAACTCTCACCGTCAGAATCTGAGACTGTTTCTTCAGCAGTGAAGGAGCATCTATTCCCACAACCGACGTTGAGTCAAGCGAGTGATACGCCACAGAATAAACATGCCGAGAATATTTCACCCCTCGCTCCACCGGCCTATGAGTTTACTCCCCCTCCTCCCCCGTCCTCTTCAGAGTCTCCCCCGCCACCCCACCCTCCGGCCCCTCCCTCCCCACCCTGCCTTCTTTCCTCTGCAGGAGAGCAGAAAGATTGGGCGACCGAACTGACAGTCTTATCAAGGACAGAGGAACAAGCTGGCGTTTTATCACGTGAGAAACCCGCCTCGGATGCACGAGTGGCAGAACCCGAAGAGTTATCGAGAGGGGAAGAGGGGGGCGGGGTGAACATTTCTGCACAAGCAGCCTGTCATGACTGTGTAGACATGCTGTCTTCGGGGTTCGAACACGGACCCCAGGGGGTCGGGCAGCAGCGGCGGGCACACGGCATCCTGTCAGATCTTCCGACAGAGGTTGAATCAACATCCCTCCCTCCCCAAACACACCCCCCTCCTGCAATCATAAACGCCATGCACCTGGAGGGGAAGCCGCTGGGGCGTGAATGTAGCCCCTTGGAAAGTAGGGGACTTATCAATAAATCTGAGGCATTTGAAAGGCGAGGGGCGCGGGGGGAGCAGAGCGGGACGGGGCCCGACCCCGACCTGACCTCGCTTTCATCCGCACGCGCTACCACGCTTCCCCCATCTGTTGATGCCATCACAGGGGCTGGGGAGGAGGAGGAGGGCGGGACCGAGAGGGGGGAGAGAGGCGGAGGGGAGGGAAGAGAGAGTTCGGGTTACAGAAGAAGCGTGGGGCCCGTGTCGTCTCAGTGTTCTGACACAACCGTGGCCCCCGGCACAGCGGTTCCAGACAGCCTTCCCCCAGCCGCAACAATGGTAGACGCGGCCGCTGGAGAGAGGAGAGAAGCGTGGGTGCCCGCTCACCACAGCGACAGGGATTTGAACCACGGCGGGGACGCGGTGGCGCTGCTAGCGGACGTGTCTGTGGCGGACGGTGATACCGTCAGCAGTGACGTATTGACAACCGACACGGCCGTCATGGACGGCGACTCCAGCAGTGACGTGGGCTGTCTGACGGACACAGATGACGGCGACTCCTTCAGTGACGTATTACCCACAGACCTGTCTGTGCTGGATGCTGACGTTGTGAGCGAGGCCGCGCTGTCGACGGATACACCGACAGTGCGGGGGGACTCTAGCGGTGAGGACGTACCGCAAACAGTGACGGATGCTTCCCGTAGTGATGGAGAACATCGAGGGACGAGTGCAACTGAGACATACTGTGATAGTGTAGAAAAAGATCTGACAGGCCAAAGTGTGCAGGACAGTGTGTGTGACACGGATATGCTCCCATCTCTGCCAGAACCGACTGTGGGTTTATCTCTCAGTAAAAATGAGCATGAAACAGTGGGAGGTGATTCCATTTCCACCAGCAGTCAACAGAGTGAAGAAAACATCAGCGCATCAACGGACCAATCACAGCCTCTGTCACAACGGCGCCGCTTAGATCCTATCACAAACGGAACAACCGTGTCGACAGGTTCAAATGTAGACGTCAGTAACGAAATTCCTCTGCACTGCCCCGATGCCGGTTTCGGGGAGAGAATCATCACCCCACGTACAGAAACGGGGAAAGATAGAGAAGA
The DNA here is from genome assembly GCA_033310375.1 of Conus canariensis. Lineage (NCBI taxonomy): Eukaryota > Metazoa > Mollusca > Gastropoda > Neogastropoda > Conidae > Conus > Conus canariensis. The sequence continues at coordinate 7,341,517 of CM065741.1, forward strand.
AAAAGGCCTGCTGTTAAAAGCGAGAGAAAGGAATCACAAGGAAACGCCTCTCGACAAACACATCCCACGGGAAACCCCAACAGAAATGGAAACAGAAAGGAAAGAAGAAGGGCTCCTTGGAGAAACTCAATCACTCCCGCACGCACCCGCAAAAACACAGGCAGACCAAACAGCCCAGCCCCGGTCGCCAGCAGCCACACCAGCAGCGGAGCAGCAGCAGCAGAACGCTGTTCCCACAAGCGGGGAAGACGATGGGGGAGGAGGAGAGGGGCAGAAGGAAGAGGCGGAGGGGGAGGGGCAGCATCCAGTCAGTCAGCCAGAAAGTGATAAACGTTTCTTGACTCAGCCGGTTATCACAGGGGAAAGAGAAGGGGGCCACGCCGCTCAGACATTGACAGCTTCCATGCTGAAGCAGGAAGTAAACTTGATTCCTCTGGCGCAACCCACGTCAGCCGATAAAGTTAATGATTCTCGTGCCGCGGGCAGAGATGAGTCAAAAGAAAGGCCAGGTGGGCCGGAGCCAGCCGATGGTGGAGCAGAGAGGGAGAGAGGGGCCAGGCCAACAGAGAGGACAGACCTGCAGGACCGCGAAACTAACTACCAGAGAGAGGCGGGTCCTGTGGACTTTGCGTCAGACCAGGTGGACCCAGCCTTGCGTTGTTTGAAGGCGGAACATTATGGTGTGGCACAGAACCAAGAGAGGTGGATATATCACAAAGTAGAGGAGAATACAGAGTGGATAACAAAGTGAAACACGAGCAAAGTGAACAGACATCAGGTGAGTTGAGTGAAACCTACTTACAGACCAGCGACTTGAACACAACGAGTCAAAGTGAAACAGACATACAGAGTGAGTTGAGTGAAACCTACTTACAGACCAGCGACTTGAACACAACACTAAGTGAGACCAACACAGATATAAAAAGAGGTACTTTAGACACTGAACGAAGTGAAACGGACGTAGGAAGTGACTGGGAAGGCGGGGCCAGTGAATTAACAAGAAGAAGCAGTGACCTGGACTCAGCTGCACACTGTGACACAACCGACCAAGAGCCAAGTGCATCAGAAGGCACGACTGTGACAGACCCAGTGCAGAGTCAGAGTGACACTATCCGTTCTGACTTCAGAGAAAGCCGACACCTGGATGACACGGTGAAAGGGTTAGAACAGTCGCACAAGACGACAGACACGTCGTCCGATACAGGTGTGCAGAGTCCCATGCCTCACGAACCTCATGATGACTTGGTGACCAGGGTGTCTCCCAGGCGGCAGCCGTTGTCATCGCGAACCCAGCACCATGTGAACTCCGGGTCATCGTCGACGCCGCATGGAACGGAGGGCAAGGAAGGTGTTCCCAAAGTGTTACGTCGACCGGTGTCAGCGAATCGTACCTCCATCGCCGTCCGTCAAAGAATGACGTCATCTCACCCACCCTTGGGCTCCTCCCCTCGCCCGTTCGCCCCTTTCAAACAACGGCCCAAGTCGTCCCCGTGCCTGGCGTCCGCCGCCACATCCTCAGCCTCATCCCACCGAGGAGGCCTTCAGCGATCCAAAACCTCCATTCCAGCCCCCAAGTTATCTCCTTTCTCCTCGGCCCTTCCTGTGCCGTCACGTCTGTCGGGCCGACCTCTGGTGACCCAGATCCCCTTCTGCCTGCGTTCGCCCGTCTCCCTCACCTGCCCGGGGATAGCTAGGAGGGCGGACGGTGGGGAGCGAGAGGGGCTGGCGAGCGTGTTGCCTGCCGACACAGAGCTACCTTCCGAAGAAGCCTGGACCCACTTTCCCGCCGGAAACGCGGCGGCTCGGGGTCGTGCGGAGCAGCAGGACGCCGGGGAGGAGAGAGCCGTGGACAGCGACGACAGCCTGACGGATCTGGCCGACCTGTCCGCTCCCTTGATGCCTCACCTCTACCACGCGCCAGACCGCGCCAGACCTCGTGTGGAGGATTCGACGAGGGCGACCAGCAGGGCGGGGTCCACGCCCAGGACCGTCAGCGTCACGCCCGAGCTGTACTCCACGCCTGATGGAGCTCTGTCCCCTGAGGTGTTCTCCACCCCGCTCGGCTCCCAGCCTGAGCTGTACGTCTTCTCTGACCGTGATCTGACCAGCCCGCCGCTCGCCCTGCGTGGAGAGGAGTGTCTGCTGAGGCCTATGCCCCGTCGGGCCTCTCAAGAAAGAGAGCAATCTCCAGGAGTTGGGTTAGCTTCTTCGTTCTCCGTCACAGGGTCAGAGTTCGACAACGCCTGTAGGACACAGGAAGGGTCAGGTTTAGGTGTGTTCCACCACCTTCCCTCTTCTATTCGTCCGTCGGTGGGAGAGAAAAGTGAGCCTCTTTCCAGGTTACCTGGTCCTGCGCGTTCCTTGTCTGCCTCACTGTTGTGTAACATGACCCGAGAAGGTGCCACGGGAAAAGACCCTGCTTTTCTTGATGATGACGTGGATTCCCGTCGCTCCCATCGCCGTTGTCTGTCCTCAGACGGACAGAGGGAAAAAATAACTTTTGTCTGTCAACAACAACAACAACAGCAGCAGTACCAACAACAGCAGCAACAAAAAACGAATGGATGTTCCACCAACAGAGAAACACTGAACGCTTCCTCAGCTACCACCGGCATCAGTGAGGCCGACAGCAGCAGCAGCTGCAGCGACATGGGCATGCTCTCAGCGCGGATGGTGCTGGACACCGTGTGCAACACCCAGCCGGACCCGCTGATCCCAGGCCGCTGTTACAGCCGGGGACTGGACAGCATGTCCACCTCGCTCAGCTCCGGGGACCTGATCTTCTCCTCGTCCTCCTCCCTGGATTTCAAGGACCTGTCTCGGTCCCCTCACGTGGGTCCCGAGCGCTGCCGGAGTGGCCCCTCCCTGCCTCTGTCCCCAGACCCCCTCCTGCCCTGCAGGTCCCACAGACCTCGCATGGGGCGGACTGCTTCGGAATGTCTGTCTTCGGATGTTGTGGAGGAGAGTGAGCTCGCACAGATGGTCACTTCCTATTCCATGTTCGCCGAACTGGGCGGCAGGGCCTCTGTGGGTGCCGCCAGACCTCCAGCGTTGCACGTGATGTCCGCTCCCTCCACCGTCATGTCCACCACCACGATGTCACCGTCTACCAGGGTGGAGGGTTCCTACAGTGAGGGTGTTGAAACTTATCCCAGTGTTGCCCAGGATCCTGCTGTACTGTCACAGAAAGTCACCGAGGATGACGTTATTGTGACTGACGTCAGCTTTTCCGGCGGTGGTGGTTCGGATGACGTCATTTTCCCGATGGATTCTTGTCAGCCAGAGCGTGTGTCCGACGACCAGAAGCATCCAGTCTGTGCCAGTTCTGCAGGTACTGCAACGTCTCTTGTCTCTGACGCAGTTGACGTCAATACTGTGCTGTGTGATGCTGTAGACAATGATGATGTCATCTGTGCGTTGACACAGGATCCTACGACACAGATGCCATCAGCTGCAGGCAGCAAGTCGAATGTACTTCAGTCCGCTTCAGAGGACTCTGATGCCGCTGATGTTCCAGTGACGACGTCCGATGTGAACGTGACGTCATCAATCGAGTCTCACGTCTGCGACACGGTGGAGGACGGGTCTAGAACCGAAACTCCGAGCAAGACGACCAGCACAGTGACCACGAGGCCCTCAGCCTCCCAACAGCGCCAACACACGCAGTCGCAGGATTCCCAGGGGAAAGCCACAAGGAGGTCTGCCCAGCCCCTCACTGTGTCCAGAGTCAAAGACTCGGTGAAGAAGTTTGAAATCACCAAACAGACCAGGGGCGCTGTATGTGCCAGAACTGCCAAAGAGGCGACAGGTACGACTAGAAGGAGCCCAGTAAGGACCGTCTCTGATAAAACTGCTCCGTCCTCAAAATCGCCCAGCCGAGTCTCTTCAGCGCAGAGAGCTCTGGTCTCTCATTCTGTCGATTCTAGAGAGAAAGGCCATTCACTGAGCTTAAAGTCTTCAAAATACGCCAGCGTCACCAAGAAACAGTCTGTGTCAGCAGCTCGGCAAATCTCAGCACCTGTCAGCAGCGCTACTCCCGTCTCTCTCAAAGACAGTAAAGAAAGGAGAACAACTACCGTCGAACCTTCGAGGCAGACAAGAATACTGAGGAGCTGAAACGTGATGCTGACTTGCACACAGTTGATGGAAAGACCCAGATAAACGTTATATCAGCTTTGGAGAAGACTGACATTCAAGACAACGAAACAGAGAACAACGTAGTGGATAGAAAAGCTGAAGAGCGGAATGAGTCAAAGACAACGATCATTTCTCAGACACTAATGGACGAGAAAGGAGACAGAAAAAAAGACGCAAGAGACAACGACAGAGGATCACAGTGCTGTGGAAGAAGACAGTGTGCTGAGCCCTGTCATTGAGGAAAGATGTCACCCAACCACTGGCGTCACTGCGACAGGGGAGAGCACTGCGATCAGTTCTGTGGCGGAGATACCCTCTGAGGAGAAAATGCCGTCAGAAGTGGACGTCCTGTCGGTAGTCACAGATCCTAGCATCATCAGGGGAGAGCAACAACAAACACACAGCGCTGCAGAGGACAGTATGGACAACCAAAACAGACCCGACACAGTCTCGGTGCAAGGAGACTCTAACGCTTTCAGTGCAGGCGCACGCCAAACCAACATCAAAGCAACGCAGGTAAACTCGGAGGAGGAAGGCGATGTGATGGGGGAGTGCCAAACTGCGGAAGAGGAGGTGGGGGCGGCAAGCTCTGCCACGATATTAACGGCTGATAAAGCCGGTACCGAAACAGCTGTTGAGTGTATTTTTGCAGGACACACCCACACCCCCGTGCCAGCAGAGCCGCGTGCAAGCCACGATCCAAGCACAGCACGTGAAACACGGAATAGTACCCTCAACACAGAGCTGGCGAAGACGGACCGCTCTGTACCTTCAGCTGCAGAGCCAGGCTGTGGTGTTAATACTGACTCCACCATCGAAATGAACGCGCAAGCCCCCTTCCTTCCTGACAACACGTCATACCCTGAACACACCCCTCTCCCTAAAATCACCCCCCTCTCTGAAACCACCCTCACTGCTTCACGTGTCGCAGGGCTTGCAGATTTCGGGGCCAAGAGTGAGGGGGAGGCCCCTTATCAGCCATCCCCCATCCCACACACCACCCCCCTCCAGCCTCCCGTTCCTGCCAGTGCCAGCGAAGAAACAAGTGCCGGAATTGCCGAAGCATATCGTGATGGTACTGAGAGTTTCAGCGGTACCGTCACGCCTGCTCAACTCCCAGACAAGGAAACAGGTTCTTGTGCCGTGTGTGCCCCACCACACTCCACCGACGCCGCCAGGAAAGCGTGTCAAGAAGGGGAAGGTATGAATGAGGAAGAACGAGTCAGTGTGTCAGGGGAGGGGGAGAGGTGGGGGGAAGGGGAGCGGCGGAGGGCGGAGAAACACAAGACGTGTGCTGATTTGGCACCACCAGCGATGGTTCCAACGCTCGGCGCGAGAGAGGGGCCCTTCATACAGCACTACACGCGACAGGCAAGGAAAATAAATGTCTCGCTCCGCAAACCAACGCGCTGCCTCCAGCGAAAACAGAACCAACAGCCTCCACCACGCTTTCAAAGGAATGTACCGACCCCACCGTTTCTGCCGAACCAGGTCACGGAGTGGAGAAAGAGGGGAAGGACGTCATAAACAAAAGTAAACCGAAAGTGAAGAAAGCGTCGCCACCGCCCACCACCAAAACAGAGCCCAGGAAGCCAGGTGGTCGGGTGGCCCAGGTAACGCAGAGGAAAAGCAAGACCCCCTCACCTTCCAGAACTAAATCAGCCAGTCCTGCTAGAACTACGTCTGCAGAGGCCAAGACAACGTCAGCATCGCTGAAAAGAGAAGGATCTCTGAAGGAAAAATCTGGAAAATCAAGCAGCACCAAATTTCAACAGAAAACGACTCCAGCAACTCGGAAAATTTTCCCCGTTGTTTCCAGCACTAAACTTTCTTCAAATGTGTCCAGACCACAGCCGAGAGGGAAGGGTTTTGCACGGATCACAACAGATAAGACTAAGGATTCTTCAGTACGAAAAATGACCGACACAGTGACCAAAACTGTGGACGTTTCTTCTTCCACAACGACTGAAGAGGACAGTGCATGTGTATATGTAAGCCAGCTCGTGGGTGGTGAAAAGGATGAGTCTGAAAATGTATTAGATATCGGTGAAAAAGTGCCGTGTGTACCGTTTGAATGTGATGTTTCAACAGATTCTGCGCTGGTCTTAGCTTCAGAAATAATCCCAGAGTCATCAAAAGAAGCTGTGTATACATGTACCATTCTTGTACGACAGTAATAGCACCGTGAAGCCTTGCTCACGTGATCCCGACCACAGCGACGACACGCTGAAGGTCGGTTCCCACGAGCTAGAACACAGACACGAAAGAGTAAGCATCAGCGCCCAAGATCCAGAATGCCTATGCGACTTGGCGAAGGCCAGTTTATACGAACAACAATACAGCGACAACTCAATAAATGTCAGCCCAAATGATCGAAACAAAAGTGTTGATGTATTGAAGGCTGATTCGGACGCGTGTGTTCACGGAGAGGACAGTGTAGAAGTAGCTTTAGCGGCCCAGATGTGCATCTTAGAAACGTTTACCGAATGTGTTGAGGACATGCTGGCAATACACGTGGAAGACAGCCTGGTTGACTCGGAGATGTTGATGTCTATGGTTTACCCTGTGATCCAGGTTACCCCGATCAGTCACCTCTCTAAAGGAGTACCACCACCCGTGCTGGAAAAGAAAGTAACACATTCTTCTGGAAGCCAGGAAATTAGTTCTGACACGGCACGAACTGAGGACATGACAGACACAGTGCCCCAGACTGGGACATCACCTGCAGAACAGGAAACCAAGGAAGCAGAGCTAACAGGTAGTCTGACTGTGTCCACGGACAGCGAGCTGGCAGAAATAGCACATCACATACACATCACCACGGACGATAAACCGATCTTGAACGATGAGCAACGCAGTGTAGAGCAGGACCGCAGCAACATCACGTCTCAGCAGAGGGCGCTGAACCAAACTGAACAGAAGGTGGTGGCAAAGTGGAAGAGACTGGTACGAACGTCACGCGTCAGCAGTCTGAAGGAAACGCTGTCCACCAAACTCTCCACCCCGGTCTCCCGAGCCAGTTCTGTGTCCCCCCCGCCCTCCCTGTCCCCCACCCCGCCCGGAAATACAAGTGGTCCAGAGAAGGCGGGATCTGGAAGAAAGTGTACCTGTCCGACATTGGCCAGGATCCAACCCACGACGCCCAGGAGGAGGAGGACACGAAATCAGTGATCCTAAACCACGGTGAAGCAAAACACCGCACCTGTGCAACCCTCCTCAGAAAAAGACGACGACCTGCAAGAAGCAAAAGATGGCGACAAAGACGATAGCGTGAACGACAGCGAGGATAAAGAACCCGTCATCGATTTCCCCAGCGTTCTAGCCATGTCCAGACTGTTCGAACAGGAGAGCGAAAGGCAGGGCAAGGACACCAGACCCCGCCCACCCGGCCCCAGAGGCAGAGACCCGCTGACACGGAGAAGAAGTGACTCGGCTTCCCGCCAGGCTAGTCCCCCTGCAACTAGCCTCCCTGACCGTTTGTCGGCAGGTGGTCGAGAGACGGCTTCCCAGGCGACGACGCCTGTGTCCAGGGTGGACATGGGCGGAGATCCGTATTGTGACGGCGGCTCACAGAGGGGATTAGGCGACCAAACCACACGCCATCCCCCGGCAGCCAAGAGCAGGTCAGGTGACCGCTTGATACAGCCTGCAGAGACCGTATCGCAGCAGGATCTGACTACCAGCCAGACTGCTTCAGTCCTTTCAATTACCCCTGCTTCGTCAGAAAAGAAAGAAGGAGAAGAAGAAGAAGAAACATTCCAAGAAAGCTTAAGACTGGAGTCCGATAATCGACACCGTGAGAAGGCCAGGGCCCCTACAGCGAACAAATCCCGAAGAATCCAAACAATGACAAAAACACCAAAGGACTGCTCGCAGGAAACGCTTGCAGAGAGCACGCTTGCTCCCGAATATGTCGCCTGCTCCCAAATGCAAAACTCCCCCGTCACCTCCTCCTCCGCCCCCACCCTCTCTCTTTCGAATTTCGCCCCCTACCCCTCCCAGGCGGAGGAAGAGGGGGGGAGAAGGCGGGAAGCCGAGGGAAAGAAGAGAATTCCTCAAACGTTTCCGGCAGAAGCCCGTGAACAGAAAGTGACAGATTTAGGTGATGGCAGTGAGAGTTCAGCACACATTGACGAAACCAGTGCAGACAGCAAGAAGCCTGACGAAACGGTCGAGGACAAAGACAGCGACGTTCAAATGTCAAAGACAAGTCGCCATCTTTCACAAACGCGGCGTCAACGAACGACAACTCGCACCATGCTGGACGAAACTGCCAGGGGTGACTATGTAAACGATGACACCACAACCACATCACAACCCGTTAGCAGGTCAGTGGATCTTAACCTTGCTACCCCGTACAGCTCTCGCCCTTCTCCGCCTCGGCAAAGTCGCTGTAATAACTCTGCCAGCTTCTCAGGGAGCGATAAACTCCTGAACGCGCAGGGTTGGATTTCAGTCTGCGAGCAGGCTGATAACGCCCACTCCGCCCCTCTTCAAAGCTCCAGGCCTTTATCAGAGGACACAGGTTTCACACAAAGTGAAGATTATATAAAGAGTCAGGGCGTTACATCATCGGTTTCACGTGCGCTGGAGGGGTCGGCCAGGGTGTCCTCCTTATCAGACACTGCCAACGCGCAATCATCTCCTGCTAATGAAAAAGACGACACAGTGACGCTGGAAGCCAAGTCAGAAAAAAACTATGAGGAACAGAGGAAAATGTTGGATATGCCGGATTCAACAGAACTCGGTTCCAACATCACCGATCTTTCCTCCAAGATTTCATGGACAGAAGGTAGCGATCAGAGTTCAAGGTCACGCCCTATCAAGATCAAAGAAGATCTCACAGACAGCACCCGGTCAAAGTCACCGGCACCTACCCGTCTCTCCGAAGACCTCAAACGGTTCCAGAAGTCACGTGGGACGCCCTGGGGACAGCAGTACGTCCAGCGAGGAGACCGAATGACGTCATCGCCCTCCACAATGGCCGCTTCTAACTGGCGTCTCTTGGTGTCCAAACTCAAAGCGTCGGCGAACGAACAACACGTTCCAGAGAAAAATGGGCCAGGACCCTGCGGAACTTGGACCCGAACAGAAGCAGTATGTGAGCCAAAGGACCTGAGTGTCGAGGAACCACAGACCACGGCTGATTCAGAAGCTAGCACCGAAACCAGAACCATCCACCATGACACTGGACAGCCAGTGCCGTTCACAGGTGACGCGCAGCTGATACCTACCACACGGACGGGCAGGGATTTCGCCGAGCAACACCACGTCACTGTCCCAAAGAGCCGGACT
>CM065741.1:7370948-7383448 GCA_033310375.1 Conus canariensis
AGGGGGGGGGGGGGTGGAGAGAGGAGTAGTATGGCTCGTATCATTAAAGAGAGGAGGCGAGAGAGAGCTTGAGGTAGGTGGTGGATGAGTGTGGGGGAGTGGAGGAAGGAGAGACTGAGAGAGTGCAGGGGGTGGGGATGGGGAGAGAAGAGAGAGAGAGAGAGAGAGAGAGAGAGAGAGAGAGAGAGAGAGAGAGAAGAGAGGGGGGGAGACGAAGGAGAAGAATGGCTCGTAACATTAAAGAGAGAGGAGAGCGAGAAAGAGCGGAAGGTAGATGAGAAAAAAAAGGTGTGTGTGTGGGGGGGGGGGGGGGGGTGACTAAAGAAGAGACTGAGAGAGTGCAGGGGGTGGAGGGAGAGGGGAGAGAGAGAGAGAGAGAGAGAGAGAGGTTTTATATCGATCTGTACAAGAACGTGCTGTTCACCATCGCGTCTAGCCACAATACGTTAGCTTAGATTCTAAAACAAAAACAACACAAACCAACAACGGCGTCAGTAAGAAAGGGATGTGACGAAGAACAGCAAAATGAAATCAGGGAACCCAACGAGCGTTACGTGAAATGTACAAGAAACCGGTAGGCCTCACGCAGCTATAAAGCAATGGAATTGCACCTTAGCTTTTCACCGACTATGTGTCTGTGTACCTGCGCTTTCAAGAACACACAGGCCTCATTACTTCCACAGAGGTTTTGATTTCAGCCGCCTCTATGGTGGCCCTAACTGTCCCTGCCACCACTGACTGAAGTTAGGCACACAATCGATATTGAATCGATCGGTTTAAAGTATTTTTAAAATTTACTAGCACGTTGTTGTTGTTTTTTTGCATGATGTCTGATTTTTGTTCGAATTGAAACGAACAAATGTAGCAATACTTTTTTCATTTAAAAATCAGTTAAGCGTAGGCTTGCATACGCTAAAAAGAAAAAGAAAATAAAAGAAAAAGGACAGATCCCTCTCATATGCAGCCAGTTTAAGCAGTTTCTTTCTACTGAGCACGGAAATAATGGCGAAACGTCAATTTGCCTTCGTGTTCCATAGCATTATGTGCCACATGCACGTGACAAAGGACCCAAACCAAGTGAGTTGTTAGGTCAAGGTCGTCAGGGAGTGACTATTATTTTGATTTCTTCCTGTCCAGGGAGTACCAGGACCCAGGCAGTGTCACAACACGTGTCTGTGTATTTGTTTAGTCTGTCAGCAAGGTGACGGGAAGAAAAAACAAACAAACAAACAAACAAACAAACAAAACAACACTGAAACCGTTTTATGACGAAATTCGGTGGAAAGATGGACTTTGGCTACCGACGACGAGCCCAAGACATATCAGAGCGGATCCGGACTAGGCTAGGGAATTGGTGCCGTCATCGGCATTCGTGTGGATGGGCGTGTGGCTTCCTTGCAGCAGGTTATCTTTCTTGTTTGTGGCAGCAGGTTCTCTTTCTTGTTTGTGGCAGCAGGTTCTCTTTCTTGTTTGTTATGTACTACTTGCATCTCCATGCCTCATTCAAAATGTTGATATCATGAGTACGCAGCCGCCAGACTATGTGACTATAATTATGATAAACCGGACAGCACCAGCACCAGCGGCAGGACCCTTTCCCCGTCGACCACGCCCCTTCCTTCTTCGGCTCCAGAGAAATGGGAGATAATATCCCATTTCTCTGTTCGGATCCCTCTCCTTTCTGTCTTCCGTCCTGTCCTCCCCTACACCCCTACAGTGAACAAACAGGTCAGAAACAGTTTGTAATTGTTGAGTTCTGTTGGGGGTCAAGACGAGTTGAGAGCCTGTCGAACAATGAAGGGGAGAACCCCTTTGTGAAGCACTGTTGTAGGGGGATTCGGTTTGAGAGGCTGCACAGCGGTCGACAACCCGGAAAACCAACTGCCCCTGAAGGGAGTAGATCTCAATGACAGGTCTGTCTCTGTCTGGGACAGCAGGGGGTAAGGGGGAGGGCAGTATAACAGACGATCGTGAGACGACAGAGGTTAAAGGAGCGGAGCAAAGGGCAAGGGGTGTGTAAAGGGGACGGGGAGGGGGGGAGGGTTAAGTGGTGGAAGAAAGAACGACTTTGGCAGACCTGTAGTCAGATGACTGCACACATACACATACTCACACGAACACACAGACACATACACACACAAACACACACGCGCGCGCGCACACACACACACACGCACGCACACACATGCACGCACACACGTACACACACACACACACACACGCACAACACACGCACGCACGCACGCACGCACGCACGCACGCACGCACACACACACACACACACACACACACACACACACACACACACACACGTATGCACGCACATTCGCGCGCACGCACATTCGCACGCACGCATGCATGCACATACGGACGCACACAGTTTCTCACTCTCTCTCTCTGTCTCTCTGTCTCTGTCTCTGTCTCTCTGTCTCTCTCTCTCTCTCTCTCTCTCTCTCACACACACACACACACACACACACACACACATGCACGCACGCACGCACCACACACACACACCACACACACACACACACACACACACACACACACACACCACACACTAACACACATACTTATTCACATCCCCACTCACCCACCCCACTCACTCGCCCCGCACACGCATCGGGTGGCATGGAGAAGGAGAGAGAGAGAGAGAGAGAGAGAGAGGGGGGGGGAGGGAGAGGAAGAAGAAATTTGCCATCCTGTTTTTTTTATTTTTTTATGGAATTTATTTCCTTTGAAAGAGTCACCGCAGTTCGAGCTCCAAGATTTAAACAACCCCCTCCCCCCCCCCCCCCCCACCCTCCTCTGCCCCCACTCCCCCTACTTTCTTCCTCCATTACCAATGCTCCATCTTTCTCCTCCCTCTGTCTCAGACGTCAAGGCCTCAGGGGAGAGCAGAAAACACCTCATTTGTCAGGGATGCTTTGCTTGTCCGGTCACCAGTGCAGCCTGTTTTATCTCCTGTCCGGAAGGTTCAGGTGTCGAGCTCTGTGGGCTACTACACCTGCCACTGGTGCTTTGAGGGTGTCACGCTGTGGGCTACTACACCTGCCATTGGTGGTTTGAGGGTGTCACGCTGTGGGCTACTACACCTGCCATTGGTGGTTTGAGGGTGTCAGGTAATATAAGGAAGTCTTCCACTCTTATATTCTGGTCGTCGACTGAGAGGAGTCCAAAGGAATCACGTGAGGAATGAGGAACGTCTGATAGGCCCGTGAAGATGTTGTCGACTTTATTTTGTTGTTGTTGATTTTGAGTGTCAGCTCGTCAAAGGTTTGTTTAAGTTCTCCTTATTTCAAAAGTCGCAGATATGCAGACGCAAAGCCCACGCAACAAACAAGGAAACATTCTGAGAAAATAGCAAGTAACGTGGTGAATGAATGATGCCTGGGAACAAGTCCATCAAGGGTGGATCCAGGGTGTGTTGGACCATGACACAGTGAATGAATGATGCCCAGGAACAAGTCCATCAAGGGTGGATCCTGGGTGTGTTGGACCATGACAAGGTGAATGAATGATGCCCAGGAACAAGTCCATCAAGGGTGGATCCTGGGTGTGTTGGACCATGACAGAGGTGAATGAATGATGCCCGGGAACAAGTCCATCAAGGGTGATCCTGTGGTGACATCAGAGTATGAATGATGCCTGGGAACAAGTCCATCAAGGGTGGATAGGTGAATGAATGATGCCCGGGAACAAGTCCATCAAGGTGGATCCAGGTGTGTTGGACCATGACAGAGGTGAGTGAATGATGCCCGGGAACAAGTCCATCAAGGGTGGATCCAGGGTGTGTTGGACCATGACAGAGGTGAATGAATGATGCCCGGAACAAGTCCATCAAGGGTGGATCCATGGGTGTTTGGACCATGACACAGGTGAATGAATGATGCCCGGGAACAAGTCCATCAAGGGTGGATCCTGGGTGTGTTGGACCATGACAGAGGTGAATGAATGATGCCCGGGAACAAGTCCATCAAGGGTGGATCCAGGGTGTGTTGGACCATGACAGAGGTGATGAATGATGCCCGGGAACAAGTCCATCAAGGGTGGATCCTGGGTGTGTTGGACCATGACAGAGGTGAATGAATGATGCCGGGAACAAGTCCATCAAGGGTGGATCCTGGGTGTGTTGGACCATGACAAGGTGAATGAATGATGCCCGGGAACAAGTCCATCAAGGGTGGATCCTGGGTGTGTTGGACCATGACAGAGGTGAATGAATGATGCCTGGAACAAGTCCATCAAGGGTGGATAGGTGAATGAATGATGCCGGACAAGTCCATCAAGGGTGGATCCAGGTGTGTTGGACCATGACAGAGGTGAGTGAATGATGCCCGGGAACAAGTCCATCAAGGGTGGATCCAGGGTGTGTTGGACCATGACAGAGGTGAGTGAATGATGCCCGGGAACAAGTCCATCAAGGGTGGATCCTGGGTGTGTTGGACCATGACACAGGTGAATGAATGATGCCCGGGAACAAGTCCATCAAGGGTGGATCCTGGGTGTGTTGGACCATGACACAGGTGAATGAATGATGCCCGGGAACAAGTCCATCAAGGGTGGATCCTGGGTGTGTTGGACCATGACAGAGGTGAATGAATGATGCCCAGGAACAAGTCCATCAAGGGTGGATCCTGGGTGTGTTGGACCATGACAGAGGTGAATGAATGATGCCCGGGAACAAGTCCATCAAGGGTGGATCCAGGGTGTGTTGGACCATGACAGAGGTGAATGAATGATGCCGGGAACAAGTCCATCAAGGGTGGATCCTGGGTGTGTTGGACCATGACAGAGGTGAGTGAATGATGCCCGGGAACAAGTCCATCAAGGGTGGATCCTGGGTGTGTTGGACCATGACAAGGTGAATGAATGATGCCGGGAACAAGTCCATCAAGGGTGGATCCTGGGTGTGTTGGACCATGACACAGGTGAATGAATGATGCCCGGGAACAAGTCCATCAAGGGTGGATCCAGGGTGTGTTGGACCATGACACAGGTGAAGAATGATGCCGGGAACAAGTCCATCAAGGGTGGATCCTGGGTGTGTTGGACCATGACACAGGTGAATGAATGATGCCCGGGAACAAGTCCATCAAGGGTGGATCCTGGGTGTGTTGGACCATGACAGAGGTGAATGAATGATGCCCAGGAACAAGTCCATCAAGGGTGGATCCAGGGTGTGTTGGACCATGACAGAGGTGAATGAATGATGCCCAGGAACAAGTCCATCAAGGGTGGATCCAGGGTGTGTTGGACCATGACAGATGTGTTCGCTCCTCTCAGACCTCTTCCAGCTGTAACGAGCATGTTTCCTCGTTTGTTTCGTGTGCGTTGCGGCTGCCTACATGCCGGGCTGAATTGGAGCCGCCAGGAGCATTCTTTTTGGAGTTATGGGCGCGTAATTGTCTCGGCTTTGAAACTAGAGTTATCTTTCTTGTTTGTTGTTTACTGTTTGCGTCTCCCTGCCTTGATTAAGCTTTCCTTAAAAGAAAAAAAAAAGAAAAAAAAAAAGACGCACGCTAGTGGCAACCAGACTATTTACAGCTAGAAGGAACTTCACCCACCCACCCTCCCCCGCCTGCCCGGCTCTCCCCCCTCTCCACCTCTCCCCATCATCATTCACTTCTCCATCTCATCCCCATCTCCACCGTCCCCACTTACACAGATAAAAACAAAAAACCGTTGGACGATGTAGTGGAAGCTGCTGGCGTCAAGAACAGTGTTTGTTGCAGACAGGGAGGGGGGCCCCTTTGTGAAGCATTCTTCTTGGGGGGGGGGGGGGGGGAGGGAGGGGGGGATTTGGTTGAGAGAGAACGCCAAGCGGCCGACAGGAACACCAGCTCGCCTTGGATGAGGATAGATCTTTGAGGGAGCTCGCTCTGTGTGGGGCACGTCATAAGAAGGGAAGGATGTGGATGGAGGTAGGAGATTGGGGAAGGAGACGGAGGGGGGGGGGGGGTGAGAGGATGGACGTGAAGAATGTGATAGGAGAAAGGAAAACAGAACTGGAGGAGGTAGGGTGGGTGTTGAAGGGGAGAGAGGGGGGAAGAGGGACGGGGCAAACACATGCGTATGCTTGCGCGTAAACGGAACAGGCAAATGGGCGCACGTTGCATGCGCGCTCGCTGCCACACACAAACACACACACACACACACACACGCATGCACGCACGCACGCACGCACGCACGCACGCACGCACGCACGCACACACACACACACACACACACACACACACACACACACACACACACACACACACACACGCACTCTTCTCACTTGTTGACAAATTCAGGTATCAATCATAAAAAGCTTGCTGTGCGTTTTCCCATAAGTCCCGTACCAAACTGGGAGCTCTTCAAACCAAAATTTGATTATAACTATACTACTATATCTAAAACTGATAACATTAATATTCTAGCTTGCGAAGCAAAATCACATATCAATGATTGTTATCGTCACTTCGTAAAAGTCTATACTGATGGTCTCTATTAAACAATAATGCTGGGTGTGGCTTTGTCATTCCATTTTTCAAAATTGAGAAGTCCTTTCATCTTGGGGCTAATCTGTCTATTTTTACAGCCGAACTTATAGCAGTATTAATGGCCGTACAGTACATAAATGATTTATCATTTGATTTTTATGGTATTCTCTTCTGTGTAGATTCTAAGTCAGTTCTTCAAGCTTTAGAATCTACAAATTGAAAAAATCGTGCTGAAATCATATCAGAAATTAAAATACTTATTCACAACCTTATGTCAAGAGGTATAACAGTTAATTTTTGTTGGGTTCCTTCCCATTGCTTCATATCCGGAAATGAATGGGCTGACAGGATTGCTCGAGCAGGTGCAAACAATTCTGACAATACGGCTACTATTCATATTCCCTTGAGCTTACATGAAGGATATTCTCTCTTACAAAGAGCCTCTTTTGAAAAATTTGAGGAATACTACAAAGAAAGTGTTCTCCCCCGAATACACAAACCCGACTCTTCTATACTTTGTTGTACGAACTCTCGAGCAAGTAATCTTTTAAAAAGGGCTTCCTCAGTAAATCCAGTAAACCGTAATACAAACATAGGATTATATCCAAGACACAGTAAACAACTTCTCTCCTTATTATTTCGGTTAAAAATAAATGCATTCAGAACAAAATATGTCAAGAATATTCGATGTGCTTGCGGCGCCCTTGATAATTGTACAACAACACACGTTCTATACTTTTGCCCCTACTTTGATTCCGATTTGTCCGAATTTAGAAATGATGCTTCAAAGTGCATATTCCAGGATACAATGTCTCTCTTAAATTTTGTACGAATTCTTATGTTAAGCCCAGTTGGCTCAATCCTGTAAATTGTTGTTTCATGATCTTATTTTGTACAGTTGTTTGTTTTTACTTTTGATGTTTGTTTTTTTTGTTTTTGTTGTTGTTTTTTTTAGTTGAATTCTTACTTAGAGTTTCTCCTCATCACACATACACGCACACACGCACACGCACGCACGCGGGCACGCACTCACGTACGCACGCTGCACGCACACACGTACGCACGCTGCACGCACACACTCAAACACACACACCCACACCCACACACACGCACACGGGCACACACACACACACACACACACACACACACACACACACACACACACACACACACACACACACACACCTTGTCTATATCACATTTAGTGAAAAGACGTTAAATTGAAGAACAACAACAACAACAACAACACACACACACACACACACACACACACACACACACACACACACACGTACGCACGCACGCACGCACGCACGCTCACACACACACACACACACACACACACACACACACACACACACACACACACACACACACACATACGCATACGCACGTACGCATATAGGCACACACATTCTCTCTCTCTCTCTCTCTCTCTCTCTCTCTCTCTCTCTCTCTCTCTCGGGTGGGCGGGGGGAAGGGGGAGGGCTAGAGAGAGGGGAGACCAAAGTTTTGGGAAGTGGGCAAGGGGCGTGGGGTATTTAAAACATAAACAAGAAAGAACTGTTGTCGTCATTTCCTGATGGCATTTTCTTTCCTTTAAAGAGTCACTACGTCTGGAATTCTTTTTTTTTTTTTTTTTTCTATTTTAATCGTTCCATTTTTCTATTTTAATCGTTAACCTCTCTCACCCACACCTCCACTCCCCACCCACACATCTACCCACACATCTCATTCTTCTCATTCCCTTCTTCCCTTCTCCCTCTATCACTAGCTCCCTCCCTTTTCTCCGCTCTGTTCTTCGTACACACCATCTCAATGGCGAAGGCCACATAGGAGCTCCCCCTCCCCCTCTCTCCTTCCTTAATTTGTGGAGTACGGTTTATTTTGTCCGGTCACCAGAGCAACGCCAACATATCCATGTTTCTCTTCCCTCCTCTTCGTACACTGGCCACACGCCACCATTAGCATTTTGCACTAAAACACCATGTAACCCATGTCAGCGTTTTGAGGCCTACCAATCAATTTGAGCCAGCATTTCGTGTTAAACTGATAATTGAGCAAAAGAACAAATCTCCACAAACTATTTCCCTTATGTTGTGGTGATGACAACTCTCCACAAACTATTTCCTTTATGTTGTGGTGGTGGTGGTGGTGGTGGGGGGGGGGGGGGGGGGTATTTCACCGATGAAATCACGATCTTCAAATACATGACCTTCCCCTTACCTGACGTCACATTTCAGGCCTTTGTACGCACCCGTGACCCTATCTTTGCGCCAGCTTGAAGCACCCAAATAGCCCCATTCCTTTGATTTTAACCTGTCTGCTTGGAACCATCCGGCTTGTACCTTGATGGCCATATGAAAGAAAACGAGGAAAATCAAATTCTCAAAACAGTCTAATTGCGCCAGTCTATAAATACTCGACTCCTTAAGCAAGTCCATGGCGCATTAGTTTTTGGCGTGCAGCCACACCGTCTCAGACGTCAAGGCCTCCGAGGAGGGGGAAAAGACTCATTTGTCAGGTATCTCCTGTCCGGTCACCATGCAGCCTGTTTATCTCCTGTCCGAAAGGTTCGTGTCACGCCGTGGGCTACACCTGCCATTGGTGGTGTGAGGTGTCACGCCGTGGGCTACTACACCTGCCATTGGTGGTTTGAGGGTGTCACGCCGTGGGCTACTACACCTGCCATTGGTGGTTTGAGGGTGTCACGCCGTGGGCTACTACACCTGCCATTGGTGGTTTGAGGGTGTCACGCCGTGGGCTACACCTGCCATTAGTGGTTTGAGGGTGTCACGCCGTGGGCTACACCTGCCACTTGGTGGTTTGAGGGTGTCACGCCGTGGGCTACTACACCCGCCACTGGTGGTTTGAGGGTGTCACGCCGTGGGCTACTACACCTGCCACTGGTGGTTTGAGGGTGTCACGCCGTGGGCTACTACACCTGCCACTGGTGGTTTGAGGGTGTCACGCCGTGGGCTACACCTGCCATTGGTGGTTTGAGGGTGTCACGCCGTGGGCTGCACCTGCCATTGGTGGTTTGAGGGTGTCACGCCATGGGCTACACCTGCCATTGGTGGTTTGAGGGTGTCACGCCCTGGGCTACACCTACCATGGTAGTTGAGGTGTCACGCGTGGGCTACACCTGCCACTGGTGGTTTGAGGGTGTCACGCCATGGGCTACACCTGCCACTGGTGGTTTGAGGGTGTCACGCCGTGGGCTACACCTGCCACTGGTGGTTTGAGGGTGTCACGCCGTGGGCTACACCTGCCACTGGTGGTTTGAGGGTGTCACGCCGTGGGCTACACCTGCCACTGGTGGTTTGAGGGTGTCACGCCGTGGGCTACACCTGCCACTGGTGGTTTGAGGGTGTCACGCCGTGGGCTACACCTGCCACTGGTGGTTTGAGGGTGTCACGCCGTGGGCTACACCTGCCACTGGTGGTTTGAGGGTGTCACGCCGTGGGCTACACCTGCCACTGGTGGTTTGAGGGTGTCACGCCGTGGGCTACACCTGCCATTGGTGGTTTGAGGGTGTCACGCCGTGGGCTACCCTGCCATGGTGGTTTGAGGGTCACGCTGGCACCGCCTTTGTGTTTGAGGTGTCACGCCGTGGGCTACACCTGCCACTGGTGGTTTGAGGGTGTCACGCCGTGGGCTACACCTGCCACTGGTGGTTTGAGGGTGTCACGCCGTGGGCTACACCTGCCATTGGTGGTTTGAGGGTGTCACGCCGTGGGCTACACCTGCCATTGGTGGTTTGAGGGTGTCACGCCGTGGGCTACACCTGCCACTGGTGGTTTGAGGGTGTCACGCCGTGGGCTACACCTGCCACTGGTGGTTTGAGGGTGTCACGCCGTGGGCTACACCTGCCACTGGTGGTTTGAGGGTGTCAGGCCGTGGGCTACACCTGCCACTGGTGGTTTGAGGGTGTCACGCCGTGGGCTACACCTGCCACTGGTGGTTTGAGGGTGTCACGCCGTGGGCTACACCTGCCATTGGTGGTTTGAGGGTGTCAGGCCGTGGGCTACACCTGCCACTGGTGGTTTGAGGGTGTCATGCCGTGGGCTACACCTGCCATTGGTGGTTTGAGGGTGTCACGCCGTGGGCTACACCTGCCACTGGTGGTTTGAGGGTGTCAGGCCGTGGGCTACACCTGCCACTGGTGGTTTGAGGGTGTCAGGCCGTGGGCTACACCTGCCACTGGTGGTTTGAGGGTGTCAGGCCGTGGGCTACACCTGCCACTGGTGGTTTGAGGGTGTCAGGCCGTGGGCTACACCTGCCACTGGTGGTTTGAGGGTGTCAGGCCGTGGGCTACACCTGCCATTGGTGGTTTGAGGGTGTCAGGCCGTGGGCTACACCTGCCACTGGTGGTTTGAAGGTGTCAGGCCGTGGGCTCACCTGCCACTGGTGGTTTGAGGGTGTCAGGCCGTGGGCTACACCTGCCACTGGTGGTTTGAGGGTGTCACGCCGTGGGCTACACCTGCCACTGGTGGTTTGAGGGTGTCACGCCGTGGGCTACACCTGCCACTGGTGGTTTGAGGGTGTCACGCCGTGGGCTACACCTGCCACTGGTGGTTTGAGGGTGTCAGGCAAAGAAGTCTTTCCCGGCTTACTTCCTTCGTCTGCTGCAAGGAGAGGAGAGAAAGAAAAGTGAGAATGCTTCAGAAATAACTTGCGGTGCGAGTGCTCGGATGTAATTGATCTCTCTCTCTCTCTCTCTCCTCTCTCTCTCTCTCTCTCTCTCCTCTCTCTCTCTCTCTCTCTGGTACAATGAGAATGTGTTTTTTTTGGTTGTTTTTTTGTTTTTTAATACACTTAGCCTTCAACGGACACGTGAACAGCGAAACTGCCGCTGTTTGAGAATTCTTTACAGCATTTCATTCGGCACTGGGGAATGCTTGAAAATGCCTGCAGGAAGGAACTCTAGGGAGAGCTTGTCGGCAGATGGTTTCAGATAAGAAAGCCCTCTGAGACAAACTCGTGTTTTGTCTCTGAACTCACACTCTGAGGTTGCCGGCCCGCATCTAGGTCAGGTGTCCCAGCTGTCCTTCTACGCCAACTCCCCCCCCCCCCCCCCCCCCCCCCACCCCCGTTTTTCCTAGCGCTGCCGGATTCAAACCCACAACTTTTGGATGGGTGGGCATCTCAAAGCATGCCTTTTTTTTTGTTTGTTTTTTGTTTTGTTTTTTGTTTAGACATGTGTCTTATTCACATCGCTGTTTTGAACTGGGAGATCTAAGGCTTATGAAGCTCGCTTTCGTTCCTCCTCGACCAGATCCAGCCAGAACTCTTCGCGTCTGTCTCTGACATTACCTTCAGGGTTCTGGTCCTCTTCTTACCAGAGATCCCCAGCATGTTCCAAAGGTCATAGGTTCCAGATGTTCTAGTGCCTTCTGGTGAGACGAAATACAAATGATCCCACAGAACAAGGCGCAGAGTAGACCTGGTTTAACTCGCACTACGAAACAGGCGAACGTTCGACAAATGTTTTCTAGGTTTGCTACAAACAGCAGACATAACGTCGCACAAAAGTGCTCTCCCCTGAGGGCGGGCAGCATACTGGGCGGTGTTGTGTTTTGGTAACCCACCAAACTCTAACGGGGCCACAGGTTCTTTAACACGCGCATCTGATCCTCCGCGTGCTTCCACACACGGAGGGCAGTCAGTCTGTGTCGGGTCTGAACAAACAGGTTGACCTGGGGGGTAGAAAGCTGAGCAGCTGGGGAGAATAGAGACAGGTCGGGTGTGGCCTTCGAGATCGGCTTGTCTGTAAAACAACATGCTTGACTTGACGAGAATAGAGACAGAAGGATGATCCTTAGTCATTCGAGGCGATGCCGACTAGATCTCTCTCTCTCTCTGTCTCTCCCTCTCTCTCTCTCTCTCTCTCTCTGTCTCTCTCTCTCTCTCTCTCTCTCTCTCTCTCTCTCTCTCTCTCTCTCTCTCTCTCTCTCTCTAACAGAAATATCAGATTCTTAGGATGCAGTCTTTCTCCACCCCACTCCACCACCT
>CM065741.1:7385948-7390948 GCA_033310375.1 Conus canariensis
ATTTGTCTTTTCAGACTAGAAATGTGTTAATACGCAATCCCCCCCCCCCCCCCCCCCCCCCCACCCATCCACGCCATCCCACGCCCCACCCACACACACACACACACACAACACACACACAATACACCACACACACACCCTCACACACACACACACAACACAACACACACACAACACAACACACACAGCACACACAGCACAGCACAGCACACACAACACACACACAACTACACACAGAAACACACTCACAGCACAGCACAGCACAGCACAGCACAGCACGACGCACGCACGCACGCACGCACGCACACACACACACACACACACACACGCACGCACGCACGCACACACACACACACACACACACACACACAACACACACACACACCCACACACGCACGCACGCACGCACGCACGCACGCGCATACATAATTCATGGGCTGTGCCACTCCACACACCCTCTCTCCCCCATCCTCACCCCCACCCCCCACCCCTTACCCCACCCCGCTCCATCTCACTTCTTAAACGGATCAGCTGTAACGAAAAGACGTTATAAACAGAACGACCACACACAGCAACAGAGAAAGATGGCGGGGCGGGGCCGAGTTAAAGGGGGAGAGGGGGTGGGAGAAAGTGGGGAGAGAGAGAGAGAGAGAGGGGGGGGGGGTGACGGTGAGGGGAGAGACTGTGACGTTTTCATTGAGAAAAAAAAGAAAAAAGAAAAACGTTCATCGGTATCTAAAACAAGAAATCAGAATCGACACAGGCATTATTTTCCTAACCGGAGTTCATTTGTGTAACTCTCTTTACAAAAGAGAACTGGGAATCCCCCCCCCCCCCCCCACACACACACACCCACACCCACTCCCCGCTTGCGCCCCCCCCCCCTCCCCAAATCCTTTCCCCCACCTCTCCCCCTTCTGTTGGTCAAAATCAAGTAAAAGCATCAAAATGGTACTTTAAAAGAACATGCCCATCCTCACCACTGCCACCAGGCCCCCTTCTCGCCACCGCCCGTCCCCCCTCCCCCCCCCCCCCCCCCTCACACACACACACACACACACACACACACACACACACACACACACACACACCACCACCACCACCACCACCAAGGAAACAAAACAAAACAAAACATACAAAAGCGCCGTTCCACTGTCCGTAAGTAAAGACTTGTGATTTCTCAAAATCTTTTTAAAAAATAAAAATGTAAAAAAAAAATAAATAAAAAAAAGAAAGATATGACGTTAAAAATTATGACGTACGTGTATCCGATTGCGTAAAAGTTTGAAAGGTTACGAGAACAGAGATAAAAACATTGACACATATCCATGCGTCTGACTGAGCCAAGGACGGTGGCCACTGATGGCGCTGTATTAATCGCAGAGAGCAAATGCAACCAGTGTCCACCAGAGCGTCGGAAACGGTTGATCATTATGTAGCTGGAGAGATTCTGGTGTTGTGTTCCGTTGTGAGGTGGAGGCTGTTCATGATCAGATGAAGGTGCAGTTTCTTCAGCCGAAGTCAGTGCTGTGAGTCTCTTCAAATATTTTGGCAGGAGATCAAATCAATTTTCAAGGCAATTAACAATTCACTTAGAAAGATTTGAAGTACCAGAGGCAGTAGGCTATCACAGGTTTTGTGCGGTCTGCATGAGAATGTTGACCGCTACATTGTGCCACTGTTTTTACATAACATAGTCGCAGTAATTTCACTCAATTCTTGCCACTTCCGCTGGATTCGGACTCTCCGTATATCCAAACTCGGAGACATAAACTTGTGATTGTAGTCAGCTGGTGGCTTTGAACGCAAATGTTGGCTCGTGACGGTACGGTTCACAAAGTAATTATGTTAGAAAATGGTTATAGGACTCAGAATCAAAATTTACTTGGAGAATATTTCGGCAGGATCGCCCTGCCTTCATCAGCCCACTGTTCCTGTTGTGACAGCGAGGCCTGGTGGGGCGACTGTTGTGTGGAGTGAGCCATTGCTCAGTGAGCTGATGAAGGCAGGGCGATCCTGCCGAAATATTCTCCAAGTAAGTTTTGATTCTGAGTCCTATAACCATTTTCTAATGTTGAATCCAGAATCTAAAAACCTACATCCTTAAAGTAATGATGGTCTGTTGGCTGTAGGTGATACAGACACTGTGCACAGCAAGAAGGATGCCGTCTGAATAGGGACATTCGTGACCAAGACAGTGCAGCTTGAACAGAAAGATTTTAGCGGTTTCATACACATTTGACATCAGATCCGTTGTGACTGTAGCTGTATTGTGGATTTCTGACATCTACTCCTGGATTGTGTTCCACATCGACGCACACAACGCGAAAGACCCCTCCTATGGATTGTGCTAGGGAAAGTGGATCTCCCGTGCCTTATGATTAACTCTTGAAAAATACAAAGAGCATCATTTTTGTGTGCCGGTGAGTTAGGTAAAGATTAACTGTATTTTTCTTTGAACTGCAGGCGGCAACTGTCCGTAAGGTTGATGCGGGTGTTACTTGACTTTTTCAGAAAGTGATAAACTGATTCTTAAGTGCATACAAATATTAGTTCCACCCTATGTGCTACACTGACATTAAAAAAAAGAAAAAAAAAAAGAAAAGAACTCCTCTTAGTGTGTTTTCTCAGCAACGCGCATATAACTTGACATTGTTTCTTGGTTGCTGGCAATCGTATGCTTCGTGGTGAAATCATCCAACGCTTTTTTATTCCAACGGCTTTGGATACTATCATCAGTGACGACACGACGACAGTCTGATACTGCTGCTCAGGATAGCACAATAACTGACGTCACAAAACGCCTGACATAAAACGTCATGGTGACTGTACCTGTGATCGTCTCATGACCCACCAACACAACTTGGCGAGGATTTGTCGACAGCAACCCGCAACAGACACCGTCACCATCACCACCACAGACTACAACCATCATCACCTCTTCCGAACCTCCAACAACAAGAAGTCCAGACCTAGAAACTGTTGCAGCTGAAGCTAGCCGAACTGGCCTGGCTGGGGACATGGAAGAGATAGTGGGAGGGGAGAAGTTGGCGGAGAGGGCGTGGGCTGGGAGGGAGGGGGTGAGGCGCGGCAGCAGTGGGTGAGGTAGGTGCCAGCCATGCCATGCCTGTTCCCTGCAGTGCGGAGCTGGGCCAGGGGGCGCTGATCGCTGTCGTCATGGGCGTCCTCACCTGTGCCGTCCTCAAGCTCCTTCAGGTGGGTGCCGATCGTCCGGTCAGTAGATTGTGGCGTTGTTCACTGCTGTGGAGTGCGGCAAGACCATCTGGGTCGTATGGATCAACCTCCTCTCTCTCTCTCTCTCTCTCTCCTCTCTCTCTCTCTCTCTCTCTCTCTCTCTCTCTCTCTCTCTCTCTCTCGTCGTTCCTTCCTCACTCTCTGTCTCTGTCTGTCAGTCGGTATCTGTGTGTGTGTGTGTGTGTGTGTGTGTGTGTGTGTGTGTGTAGTCACTTGTCTTGCTTACTAACAATTGACACGCAAATCAAAATAACCGTTTCTCTTAATAGTTGTAGCACGCTGGCACGTGAGCCAAGTCGTTTGACGTGAAGAATGTACATGGTAGATAATGTCGTTTGTATTGTTTGCAGATTGACTCAGATGCTGGGTTCATTGTTCCACTTGTGTATATGTGGTTCTCATCGTCACTTCTTGTGTGTTCTTATTGATCACATCGTCACTTCTTGTGTGTTTTATTGATCACATCGTCACTTCTTGTGTGTTCTTATTGATCACATCGTCATTTCTTGTGTGTTTTATTGATCACATCGTCACTTCTTGTGTGTTCTTATTGATCACATCGTCACTTCTTGTGTGTTCTTATTGATCACATCGTCACTTCTTGTGTTTGATTGATCACATCGTCACTTCTTGTGTGTTCTTATTGATCACATCGTCACTTCTTGTGTGTTCTTATTGATCTCATCGTCACTTCTCGTGTGTTTTCATTGATCTCATCGTCACTTCTCGTGTGTTTTCATTGATCACATCGTCACTTCTTGTGTGTTTTTATTTATCACATCGTCACTTCTCGTGTGTTTTCATTGATCTCATCGTCACTTCTCGTGTGTTTTTATTGATCTCATCGTAATTTCTTGTGTTTTTATTGATCTCATGTTCACTTCTCATGTGTTATATTGATCAGATTGTCACTTCTCATGTGTTAGATTGATCTGATCGTCACCTCTCGTCTGCTTTCATAGATGTTATCATCTTGAATCATGTGTTCTTACCTTCATCCTTTTGTCATTTGTCATGTACTTACATCAGTCTTGCTGTCAATTTGATGTTAGGTCTCAGTGTCGTCGTTTCTCTTGCATCTACCTGATCTCATTGTTACTGCTCTTAGATTTGTCTTCATCTCGCTGTCACTTCTTGTGGGGCTGTCTTCGTCACATTATCTCTTCTTGTGGGGTTGTCTTCGTCACATTATCTGTTCTTGTGGGGTTGTCTTCGTCACATTATCTCTTCTTGTGGGGCTGTCTTCGTCACATTATCTGTTCTTGTGGGTTGTCTTCGTCACATTATCTCTTCTTGTGGGGTTGTCTTCGTCACATTATCTCTTCTTGTGGGGTTGTCTTCGTCACATTATCTCTTCTTGTGGGGCTGTCTTCGTCACATTATCTCTTCTTGTGGGGCTGTCTTCGTCACATCTCTTCTTGTGGGGCTGTCTTCGTCACATTATCTCTTCTTGTGGGGCTGTCTTCGTCACATTATCTCTTCTTGTGGGGCTGTCTTCGTCACATTATCTCTTCTTGTGGGGCTGTCTTCGTCACATTATCTCTTCTTGTGGGGCTGTCTTCGTCACATTATCTCTTCTTGTGGGCTGTCTTCGTCACATCTCTTCTTGTGGGGCTGTCTTCGTCACATTATCTCTTCTTGTGGGGCTGTCTTCGTCACATTATCTCTTCTTGTGGGGCTGTCTTCGTCACATTATCTCTTCTTGTGGGGCTGTCTTCGTCACATTATCTCTTCTTGTGGGGCTG
>CM065741.1:7408448-7410948 GCA_033310375.1 Conus canariensis
TTTAACCATGTCTTCCTCAGTACACACCTCCCCTCCCCTCCTCTCTGGTACAATGTTTAACCATTTCTTCCTCAGTACACACCTCCCTTCCCCTCCCTTCTGGTACAATGTTTAACCATTTCTTCCTCACTACCCCTCCCTTCCCCACCCCTCTGGTACAATGTTTAACCATTTCTTCCTCAGTACCCCTCCCTTCCCCACCCCTCTGGTACAATGTTTAACCATTTCTTCCGTACACCTCTACACTGCCATGTATCTAACATCTAATCTCATCCCGCACCCTCCTCCCCCCACCCCGCCCCTACCCCACCCTATCGCCACACCCACACACCTATCCCATCCCCTTCTTCCCGGAAAGATTTAAAACTGCTATGCTTTTTTTTTTTTTTTTTTTTCACCTTGGCATCATCGCCTTTCCCAGCCTCCATCCAGAGAAGTGGGGCGGAAGTCCGGAGGCGAAGGCTGTGTGCGTCAAGCTGAGCGGAGCCAGAGAAAGGGTTAGGCCTGCATGCATCGTGGGTCTTTATTTAGTGGTCTGCCTGTTCGCTGTCTGTTTGGTCACGGGCAATTTTGTTTTTTTTGCTTTGGTCTGTCTGTCCGTCTGTCTGTCTTTCTTTCTCTTTCTTTCTTTTGAATTTTAGAAATCGGTGAGACAGAATGGCACACACAAACAGGGGGCGGGAGGGGGTGGGATAAGGGGATGGGGTGAAGAGAAAGGTGGGGGGGGGGGGGGGGCAGAGAGAGAGAGAGAGATGTTTTAGACAAGTGTATGTGTGTGTCTGTCTGTCGGTCTGTCTCTTGTCTCTCTCTGTATGTGTGTGAGGGGGGTGGAAGAGGTAGGAGGAGGAGTAGAAAGAGGGGAGAGGAGAGAGAGAGAGAGAGAGAGAGAGGAGAGGAAAGGGGGGGGGGACAGAAATGGAGGGTGAACGGGGCTGATGGAAAAGAAGAATGTAAGTGTGTTGGAGGGGGGAGGGAAGAGGGAAGGGAAGAGAGAGAAAGAGGAGGGGGGGTGCGCAGGGAGAGGTATGGAAGGGGGTGGGATGAGAACAGATACAGAGCAGAGATGTGGTGATGGTCTCCAACTGGACTAGCATAGAATGGATGGTTCCACTGCCGGGAACATCATAAACTCGAAGGTGTTAATCGGTGTACCAGTTCCATTCTCTCTCTCCTCTCTCTCTCTCTCTCTCTCTCTCTCTCTCTCTCTCTCTCTCTCTCTCTCTCTCCCCACTCCAGCTTTTCTCTCTCTCTCACTCTTTTCTCATCCACTCCTGCTCTCTCTCTCTCTCTCTCTCTCTCTTCCCCCCCTACCCACTCCTGCTTCTCTCTCTCTCTCTCTCTCTCTCTCTCTCTCTCTCTCTCTCTTCCCCCCCTACCCACTCCAGCTTCTCTCTCTCTCTCTTTTCTCATCCACTCCTGCTTCTCCTCCTCTCTCTCCTCTCTCTCTCTCTCTCTCTCTTTTCTCTCCCACCCACTCTGCTTTTATCTCTGTCTGTCTCTCTCTTCACCCACTCCTGCTTCTCTCTCTCTCTTCTCTCTCTCTCTCTCTCTCTCTCTCTCTCTCTCTTCCCACCCACTGCTGCTTTTATCTCTGTCTGTCTGTCTCTTCTCTTCACCCACTCCTGCTTCTCTCTCTCTCTCTCTCTCTCTCTCTCTCTCCTCTCTTCTCTCTCTCTCTCTCTCTTTCTCTCTCTCTCTCTCTCTCTCTCTCTCTCTCTCTCTCTCTCTCCCCACCCACTCCTGCTTTTATCTCTCTCTCTCTCTCTCTCTCTCTCTCTGTGTGTGTGTGTGTGTGTGTGTGTGTGTGTGTGTGTGTGTGTGTGTGTGTGTGTCCATCCACACACACACCATGCTTTCTTCTCGCTCAAGTTAACAGTTGAATTAAGGTTAACAGCTGAATTAAGCCTCCCCTTTTCCCTCTTGTCTCTCTTTGTCGTTAATAAATTTAACTCTGTTGATGGTGAAGCAAATTCGCTCTTTTGAATTGATTTGAAATAGTTATTTCTAGATGGTGTATGGTTTTGAATTGGTAATGATCATGTTGTGTGGTGTAACCCGTCATGGTTGTCCGTTCTTGCGTGCCCCCCCTCCCCGCCCCCCTCTCCCCCCGCGCGCGCGCGCGCGGCGCGCGGTGTGTGTGTGTGTGTGTGTGTGCGCGTGCGTGCGCGCGTTCGTGCGTGCGTGCGTGTGTGTGTGTGTGTGTTTTAGATTTAAAAAAAAAAAAAAAAAACTTTAGTGCCAGATTCTCTGACGCCACTCGGTGATAATCTGGCACATCACTAATTGGACAGCTACTCCCCCCCCCCCCCCCAACTCCCCCCCCCCACCCGCCCCCTCCCTCCACGTGTATTTAATGTTAATAGAGAAGGGAGAAAGGAGGAGTTAAGGGGGGGGGGGGGATGTTAAGATTTTCCAAACATTCCAGGTTTATCTGTGTTAAAATGCCTCTCTGCTCGTATCGTGTGGCTCCGATAGCGCGGAGAGCAAGGGCAGCGACGAC
>CM065741.1:7415948-7420948 GCA_033310375.1 Conus canariensis
CACACACACACACACACACTCTCTCTCTCTCTCTCTCTCTCTCTCTCTCTCTCTCTCACGCGCGCGCGCGCGCGCACACACACACACACACACACATACAACCATGCATGTACGCACACACACGCACAAATGCTCGCATACACGAACACAGAGAGAGAGAGAGAGAGAGTGTCAATGAAATCGCTGGTGGGGTCGGATGCTGACAGGTTGAAATCCTGTCAGTGTTCATCCAGCTGAAAACGGGCGCCTGATTCAGTTCAGGAGAAGTGAAGATGGCAGAAGGAGAGGAATGGGCTCCGTCTTCCTTGTTGCCGTGCCCTGGACACGGTGACTGTCTTAACAGGTCACCGTCTCTAAGGTCATGGCGCTGTGGGAGTTTAAAGCTCTGACCTGCGTCTCCAAAAACTGTTTCCAGTTCCACGTTATGAATTTAAATGCGAGTGTAAACGCGTGTGGAATGTGGCGCGACATTGCAGTCTCAGTCGCCAAAAGGCTTATGTGTTTGTCTGTTGGAACGAAGGATCAAGAACCGAATTTTTTTTTGTAATTATTTTTTGCTTTGCTGTAGACGTTTTCGAAAATGACCTTTCCACAGGGGGTGGGGGGCAACTTCAGAGCAGACGTCAAGCAGATAGGCAATATACATTGCCACACATGTACATTAACAGGGAAAAAAAAATGTGGAACCGTCGCGCTTAGTTCAGCTTTCAGAACAGACACAGAGAATAGACGAGACTCGCGGACGAAGCGGAGAGAAAAAAAGAAAAGAAAGAAAGAAAGAAAAACATTACTGTTGACGGGCCGATGAACTCGCTCCGACTTGAGGAGATAGCGAGAACTAACAAACCGTCACTTTGTGATGATGATGATGATTTATGTTGTAAGAGTGATATCTGTTTAGGGTCGTTAACCGCATTAATTCTCTCCCCCCCCCCCCCCCCCCCCCCCCCCCCTCTCCCCCCCCCCTGCGCAGTCCGTCCCTCGCAGCCTGGTCTTTTTGGCTTTCCTGATGACCCCAGCACGCGCCGTGTGTCATGAGGAGTGGGTCTGCTGGAGTCAGCGGTGTGGATTGACAGAGGGAAAAGATGACACAGGATGGATTGACAGAGGGAAAAGATGACACAGGATGGATTGACAGAGGGAAAAGATGACACAGGATGGATTGACAGAGGGAAAAGATGACACAGGATGGATTGACAGAGGACAAAGATGACACAGGATGGATTGACAGAGGGAAAAGATGACACAGGATGGATTGACAGAGGACAAAGATGACACAGGATGGATTGACAGAGGACAAAGATGACACAGGATGGATTGACAGAGGGAAAAGATGACACAGGATGGATTGACAGAGGACAAAGATGACACAGGATGGATTGACAGAGGGAAAAGATGACACAGGATGGATTGACAGAGGGAAAAGATGACACAGGATGGATTGACAGAGGGAAAAGACACAGGATGGATTGACAGAGGGAAAAGATGACACAGGATGGATTGATAGAGGGAAAAGATGACACAGGATGGATTGATAGAGGGAAAAGATGATACAGGATGGATTGATAGAGGGAAAAGATGACACAGGATGGATTGATAGAGGGAAAAGATGACACAGGATGGATTGATAGAGGGAAAAGATGACACAGAATGGATTGATAGAGGGAAAAGACACAGGATGGATTGATAGAGGGAAAAGATGACACAGGATGGATTGACAGAGGGAAAAGACACAGGATGGATTGATAGAGGGAAAAGATGACACAGAATGGATTGATAGAGGGAAAAGACACAGGATGGATTGATAGAGGGAAAAGATGACACAGGATGGATTGATAGAGGGAAAAGATGACACAGGATGGATTGATAGAGGGAAAAGATGACACAGAATGGATTGATAGAGGGAAAAGACACAGGATGGATTGATAGAGGGAAAAGATGACACAGGATGGATTGATAGAGGGAAAAGATGACACAGGATGGATTGATAGAGGGAAAAGATGACACAGGATGGATTGACAGAGGACAAAGATGACACAGGATGGATTGATAGAGGGAAAAGATAATACAGGAACAGGTACTGCTAGCAACTGGGACTCTGGAGAACGTGCTCTAGTGAATTTTGAAAAGGAAATGTAATCAGTTCCGCCAGACAATCCAGACAAACATTACAGTACAAAACACGATGCATTTCGACCCTTGAGGTCTTCTTCAGGCGAAACAAACAACAATTAGGACATTGAAAGCAGTAATGACCATCACTATCATTGCTATTGTTATCATTATTGTTGTCATCATTATTGTTGTCATCATTATTGTTTTAGCTCCTGTGATCCCCTTTCCAACGGCCTCGTTTTCATTCAACACGCATTTTGCGCCGAATAAGAGAAGATAGTTGGATGCTCGTTGTTCGTTTTCATTGTCCTAAATGGTGTTTGTTTTGCCTGAAGAAGACCTAAGAGGTCAAAACGCATCGTGTTTTGTCCTGTAATCTGTTTGTCTGGATTGTCTGGCGGAACTAATAACTTTTCTTTTCAAAATTGCACCAGTTTTCGCCATCTGTCGCCTCGCTCTGAAACATGCTGTAGTGAGTCATCAGGAGAAGGCCTAGGACCCTGGGTCAGACCCTGACATCCCTCTCCTGTCGTCTGCCGCGTGCTGTTAACATTGGCCAGAACGTCGGCCAGGACGGGGATCGGTCAGCAAGAGCGGCTCTGCCCCGAACTGACACCTGGGTCACGTGGGGGGACC
Organism: Conus canariensis; assembly: GCA_033310375.1. NCBI lineage: Eukaryota > Metazoa > Mollusca > Gastropoda > Neogastropoda > Conidae > Conus > Conus canariensis. The sequence goes on from CM065741.1 coordinate 7,418,700, forward strand.
CGTCAGTGTCACAAATCCTGAACAGGATCTGGTGGTTGAAAGCCTGGTAGCAGAACAGTTCAACGGCACTCACTCACGGCTGGGCCCTTGGGCTGAAGGAACGACCCACCGGACCCGAAGCGCTTCACCATAGAGAGAATCAGCCTGCTCTTCAACCACCACACCAGCCCTCAGAGCAGAACATCCCCATTCACCTCCCTCCCCCCCCCCCCCCCCCCCACCTCCCCTCCCCGTAAGTTCATTCCCTTTGCTATTACTCCCTGCAGACGTAAACCGCACCATTCAAGGTTCACAAGGGAAACAACTTTGAGCCTTTGGCCAAGAGAACGTCCATCTCCCCATCCCGACTGATCGATGCTGGCGGTCGGGGTGGTTCAGTGCTGGAGCAGCGAGGTCGTCGTGTAGTCAGACGTTGTGACGACGAATCCCGCTTAGCTTCACTGAGAAATTGACGTTTGGGGCTGTCCATCTTCACAGTTTGTCGTTTAGGTGGTGTCAGTGTAGTGTAACATAGAGCTTTTCCCTACCTGCCTCTTGTTGTTTAGGTGGTATCAGTGTAATGTAACATAGAGCCTTTCCCTACCTGCCTCTTGTTGTTTAGGTGGTATCAGTGTAATGTAACATAGAGGCCTTTCCCATGCCTCTTGTTGTTTAGGTGTATCATGTAATGTAACATGAGAGCCTTTCCCTGCCTCTTGTTGTTTGGTGGTATCATGTAATGTAACATAGAGCCTTTCCCTGCCTGCCTTTGTTGTTTGGTGGTATCAGTGTAATGTAACATAGAGCCTTTCCCTGCCTGCCTCTTGTTGTTTTAGGTGGTATCAGTGTAATGTAACATAGAGCCTTTCCCTGCCTGCCTCTTGTTGTTTTGGTGGTATCAGTGTAATGTAACATAGAGCCTTTCCCTGCCTGCCTCTTGTTGTTTTAGGTGGTATCAGTGTAATGTAACATAGAGCCTTTCCCTGCCTGCCTCTTGTTGTTTGGTGGTATCAGTGTAATGTAACATAGAGCCTTTCCCTGCCTGCCTCTTGTTGTTTTGGTGGTATCAGTGTAATGTAACATAGAGCCTTTCCTGCCTGCCTCTTGTTGTTTAGGTGGTATCAGTGTAATGTAACATAGAGCCTTTCCCTGCCTGCCTCTTGTTGTTTGGTGGTATCAGTGTAATGTAACATAGAGCCTTTCCCTGCCTGCCTCTTTGTTGTTTTGGTGGTATCAGTGTAATGTAACATAGAGCCTTTCCCTGCCTGCCTCTTGTTGTTTAGGTGGTATCAGTGTAATGTAACATAGAGCCTTTCCCTACCTGCCTCTTGTTGTTTAGGTGGTATCAGTGTAATGTAACATAGAGCCTTTCCTCCTGCCTCTTGTTGTTTTGGTGGTATCAGTGTAATGTAACATAGAGCCTTTCCCTACCTGCCTCTTGTTGTTTGGTGGTATCAGTGTAATGTAACATAGAGCCTTTCCCCCTGCCTCTTGTTGTTTGGTGGTATCAGTGTAATGTAACATAGAGCCTTTCCTCCTGCCTCTTGTTGTTTTGGTGGTATCAGTGTAATGTAACAATAGAGCCTTTCCCTACCTGCCTCTTGTTGTTTTGTGGTATCAGTGTAATGTAACATAGAGCCTTTCCCACCTGCCTCTTGTTGGTTTGGTAGGTATCAGTGTAATGTAACATAGAGCCTTTCCCTACCTGCCTCTTGTTGTTTGGGTGGTATCAGTGTAATGTAACATAGAGCCTTTCCCTACCTGCCTCTTGTTGTTTGGTGGTATCAGTGTAATGTAACATAGAGCCTTTCCCCTGCCTCTTGTTGTTTGGTGTATCAGTGTAATGTAACATAGAGCCTTTCCCTACCTGCCTCTTGTTGTTTGGTGGTATCAGTGTAATGTAACATAGAGCCTTTCCCTGCCTGCCTCTTGTTGTTTGGGTGGTATCAGTGTAATGTAACATAGAGCCTTTCCCTGCCTCTTGTTGTTTGGTGGTATCAGTGTAATGTAACATAGAGCCTTTCCCTACCTGCCTCTTGTTGTTTAGGTGGTATCAGTGTAATGTAACATAGAGCCTTTCCCTGCCTCTTGTTGTTTTGGTGGTATCAGTGTAATGTAACATAGAGCCTTTCCCTGCCTCTCTTGTTGTTTGGTGGTATCAGTGTAATGTAACATAGAGCCTTTCCCTACCTGCCTCTTGTTGTTTGGGTGGTATCAGTGTAATGTAACATAGAGCCTTTCCCTACCTGCCTCTTGTTGTTTGGTGGTAT